>JAOYMU010000274.1:19322222-19343139 GCA_025802295.1 Psammodynastes pulverulentus
AATTAAGAAGGGTTCGGTGAATGCGCATATGAAACTGGTGGGGTTCAGTACCTCCAACAAGGTTAAGAACCACTAGTATAGTGCAACATTAATGCAGTATCGGGTTTTCAATTCATTGTATAGAATGTGAAGAATGCGTGTTTGTGTTTATTTTTATAGTCATTATGTACACTGAAGAAGATATTTAATTTCGTTATATGAGGTGTAATGACAATAAAGTAAACTAACTCAGCATAGACTCTCTTTTACCAAATTGTAATAAGTAAATAAAACATAACCAAACTTATTGTTTGGCCTAGTGATTCCCTTCTGTTCTTATGAAGTCGTAATTTGAGGAATCTTTAATATCAATCTCTGCTTCATATAGAAAAAGTATTCAGCATTTTCCTGTGAGTTAGCTTCAGAACTGAAAGAATGTGTTCATTTCCTATATCACATTGCCCAGGTCTATGGTCTAAACTGGCTACTTCTGATCTTGGGCTGATGGAATTTGAGTTATGGGTCCTATCATAGCCATGCAGCATGATGATAAGAATTGTGGTCCATCAACATTTAAAGCCTAAGGCTGATCTGAATAATACTGCTTTTATTTTTTATACAAAACCATAGTCATTACCTGGAAGTTGAATCATGGCAACTGGACTTCTTTTGTGTTTGGTTTAAAATGCTTTGCTGCTTGTCCAAGTAGTTTCTTCAGTGTATTCTTTTTCAGGGACCTTCCATGATGAGACCAGTGTCTGGATCTGAAAATGTTTTTCCTATGACTGGCAAATATCTAATGCCAACCTCTGTGTCATCCAAGAAAAACTTTACTGTTTACATAGAAGAAGTGGAAGAGAGAAGCAAAAATAATTTTATAGCTGCAGAAGAAGTAGAGTATAGCATGTGTGAAACGGAGACCAGTACAATAAAACCTAATCTTCATCTACTGTTGAACTTAAGTACAGGTAACAAATCTTTAATTTAATAGGGAAAAGATTTTAACTACTTCTGTTATATGTTTCCTCTTATGAAAGCAACATTTGAATGTTAAGGAGCACTTTTTGAATATTTTGCTGGTCTAGTGTCTCCAATGTTGGTGGATAAGTCCCTGCAAAATGAAGATTATGAGGGTAATGAACTGGACATGAGTATTGATGAATATGCAGAAGATATTCATAATTATTTAAGAGATGCAGAAGTAAGTAAAAAAAGTAAACAGACTTGCTATAGTCCTGTGTAATATTGTCCTGTAGATAGTGACTATGTAACATGTATACTGCATGAATTCCAATCTTCCTTTTTGACTCTTGTCTCTTACACTTCATCTTGGAGAATGTTTCCTTATTGTGAAATATTCCTAGAAACTGCTTCCCATTCTATCTGAACAGTTTTAAGATTGATGCTATTGGTTTTACTTTCTATAACTTGCTAAGAATGTCTACTAAAAGAGGATATTTTAGCTCTATTGTGTGCATAGCTCTATATGCATTTGTGTACTTCTGTCTCTCTGCATATTTTAATTTCTATGGCCACCTACTTGTGAATGACTCTAGGGGGCTTGTAGTTTTGAGAGACAGTTCTTTACTTTACCACTATACATTCTTTACTCTCTTTTCCTTTCTCTGTACTAAGGTAACTTATATCTTACAATTTAGATAACATATATCTGACAAAACAGATTCTAATTAATAGAAGATAGTAACTCTCTTATTTTCAAGACACCAAAATGCTTCTTCAGCTATGCTACAGATGGTTTCATGTTGGTTTGGATAGTTTTGATTTAATTTGAAAATAACGCACTTTGGTGTATTCCTATACTAAAATGATTATAATATTTTCTGGACCTATATTGGTCATGAAACAGTGAGAAAACCTACTTTTCTTAAAACAACGTAGAGAAGCCTATCAGGCTTAATCATAAATGCTTCCCAGAAGCCATCTTTGCTAAACCATTGCGTACCCTCCTGATCTCTAATCATGACTGGCTCTGTTATCTTAAAGGCAACACTTATATATTTGTAGCTCTCCGGGCATATAGGTGTACTATTACCAAAATTTTCACTTGGTGTAGTTTCTGCCTCATTTTATCATTCAACTTATAAAACTTTTCAATATTTAGGGGAATCTGCAATTTCAAAGTTAGTGGCAATTCTTTGAGCCATCCACATAAACAGCAAATCTATTGTCCATTTGGAGGTTTCCAGAGAAGCACTCTAGCACTTCATATTGCTGCTAAGACAATTTATACCTTATGCGATATGTGGCACCTACTTTGTGACTTTGCACCAACAATACAAAGATATAGAGGATAGCAAACACTTTAGAAGATCAAGTGGAATTTGACAAGTTGTAACAATGGAGGAATCAAGAACAATTTCAACATGGACAAATGTAAAGCCCTGCACTGGGTAGAAAAAAAAATCAAAAGCTACACTGTAGGATGAGGGGGTATTGAATATACCTACTTTATTCTAGCACATATAAAAAAGTAATTGGTTACCTTGGTCACAAGCAAAATATGAACCAATTATGTGAGGGAGCTTCAAAAAAAGCAAATGAAATCCTCAATTTCCAAATATACATACAGAAGCATCCTGTCAGGATCAAGAGAAATCATTCCTCTCTTTTCTATGTTGGTCAGATCACAACTAAAACAGCAGGCCATCAACACATTCTAGGAAAGACATTGGCAATCTGAAGGTGTCTTCATGAGAGCATCTAAAACGATGAAAGGCCTGGAAGGAAAAAAAAATAAGGATTGCTTGGAGTAGCTTCCAAGAATGTTAAGTTTATCATGGACAAGATGAGATAGAATTATTCAGAGTGGTTCCAGAAGACACGTCAAGAAATAGGGGACTACAAAGAAGTAGACATCAGGGGGAAAATGCCATAATGGTAAGGAGTGTTCAACAGTGGAACAGACTGACTTGGGTAGTGACAGACATTGTTAGTGGAGGTATTTAGACAGAGGCTGGATGGTCATGTTAGAGTTGCTATCGTGGTAAATTTCTGCATTGGGCAGAGGACTGAACTACATAGATTCTAAGGTTCTCTCCAACCTTTGTATTGTATGATTTTAGATACAGTGGTTCAGACAGCCACAATTATACCTCTCCCTAAACCAGCATTTTTGCTTTTTCATTCAATCCAAAAGTCCTTAAGATCTGCCCCAAACTGGTAAAGGGAGATGAAGGAGTAAACTTTTATTTCTTGTCCAATAGCTCCATCAGCCAGCATTCTTGGAAGAACTTGGAACATTCATAAATAACTTGCCTGATAGAATATAATCAGCATTCACACATAATATTAGGTCACAGCTGTATACTGAGTGTCACAATTGATTGATATCGTAGCACATTAAACCAAAGCCAAGCCAAATGTTTATGGCTTAGTGCAAGACGTGTAGAAGATGTATTCCCTTTGCTTATTCTAAAGCTAAACACTTTATATATAGGTAAGATACAGGCCCAGACCATGCTACATGAGAAAGCAGCCTGATATAACCTCAGGGATGCGTGCCATCTTAGTGGACTGGCTAGCAGAAGTTGGTGAAGAATACAAGCTTCAGACAGAGACGTTGTACCTTGCTGTGAACTACTTGGACAGATTTCTTTCTTGCATGTCGGTCCTCAGAGGAAAATTGCAACTTGTAGGAACAGCAGCAATTCTCCTAGCTGCGTAAGTATGTTTATGTAAAAGACAACTTGTGGCAGATGACTGTTCTTGGATAGCTTATCAAGGTGATAGAAATGGCTGAAAAAAATGCAACAAAGCATTAGTATGCTTCCAGTTTGGTTCCATATTTTTCCCACCTTCCATTTCCAGCTTCTACTATTCTGCACCAAAGTTTAAACAAATCAGAGTTTTAGAGGTGTTTGCAAGGGATACTTGTCTTTGTGATCATGGATCAGAACATATAGTACATCTCTCTTATGAAAGCATTTTGAACATCTCAGCCTGTTTGGCAAGCAGGGAAGTTACATTCACAACACATCCTGCCCATCCTATCCTATGCTAGAGATAAAATCTGATGTTGGATCCTCATTTTGGATCTGCACCCTAACTTGAACTTTACCTTACATAAGCACATGTTGATGATTTTGACAAGTCTCCAGGGCAGGATTAAAAGAAAAGCTGTTTTGAATGCAGATTGCTTAGCAGGCATAGTTCCTACTTTATTGTATCTTGCATTTCTGCAAATGCCTAAAAGACATGGCAGACAAGTCTGTAAGAATTTAATATCAAATTCCCTAGTTTGTCTATATTTATATAATCCCTTAATATTCGATAATGTTAACTGACACATTCATGTATTTGTTATATAGACTACTTAGATATTAATATATTACAGACTCATGCATGAATGTTTATAAGAAAATGTAAAAATGAGTCATGAATTAAAAAAACTTTTGAGGGATAGGAGATAATGAGGTGAACGAGCTGACTTGAGTGAGAGATTTTAGCTGGTATAAATGATTGGATGACAGTAGATATAAGTCGATAAAATAGTGAACTAAGAAAGTTTACACACACAGCCCATCCTATCTTGTGGGGTTCTTGGTAGGAAAAAATACGTTGGGGGAACTAATCATGTTGAGCTCCTAGATGAAAGACAGGAATTAAATTAAATGAATAAAAGTAAGATCTGCTCGGCAATAAAAATGTAGCTCAGGTACATTTTTATTTTACATTTTAAAGATTATGATGCTTACACCGAGTGGTCGTCATGGATTAACTGGATGAAAACACACTTGATATACAATGAATTTTTCTACACCCTTCCTTTTCTCAGGAAATATGAAGAAATCTATCCCCCAGAAGTAGAAGAATTTGTGTACATAACAGATGACACTTATTCCAAAAAGCAACTGTTGCGAATGGAACACCTGCTTCTTAAAGTACTTACTTTTGATTTAACTGTGCCAACCATCAATCAGTTCCTCCTTCAATATTTACAAAGACACAGTGTAAGTCTTAAGACGGAGAATTTTGCAAGGGTAAGTTCTTTGCTTTATAGGTTATTCTTTGTTTTGTAAGCATTTAAAAGCCATCTAGACCACAAAACAAATAGCCACCTATTTGCACTGTGATATCTGTTTTCAAGATATATATGAACCTGTTATGTTGAAATTACATTTTTTAAATACAAATGGATACTTCAGTGGAACTTCTATTTAGGGGTGTTGTATCTTATTAACAGAGTTCATCTTGGCACTTCTAAAACAGATGAAGTCTGTATGACTGAAAGGAGAGATTTGCAATGGAGAGATATAGAGCTATACATCTCTATCCAGTCTCAAAGCCTTGACTGTGAAAACTCTTCCCAAAATTGCTATTGAATTATGAACTCATCATGTTACAGAAGATGGAATTGTCACAACGAACATATTACTGTATTGAACTAATCTAATTTAAACTGAAATCAAATAGGATTGATTAGGATTTGAATTCAAACAAATCTAATTATAGTTTTAACCCTGTCCATTTATTGCATATTATTACTATGATGCCATTGGTCTTAGTACAACATATTGTACTGGTACAACATATTTCATATTTGTGCCTTGAGATAATTTGAAAGAAGTGGGGCAGAACCAGAATAATGAGAATTGCCCTAATCTCTCTTGTCACCCTGGGATAAGTGGGGGAGGGACAAGAATACTATTTGCAAAACAACATAAATTCCTTGCATGAGCCGTTGAAGAGCAATATGAAACAAAATGATATCATTTAATAAAAGTACCAGCAGTCAAGGACAATAAAGGTAAAGGTTTCTCTCGCACATATGTGCTAGTCATTCGCGGCTCTATGGGGCGGTGCTCATCTCCGTTACAAAGCTGAAGAGCCAGCACTGTCCGAAGACGTCTTCGTGGTCATGTGGCTGGCATGACTAAATGATAAAGGCTCACGGGATGATATTACCTTCCCACCAAAGATGGTCCCTATTTTTCTACTTGCATTTTTCTACTTGCTAGGTTGGCAGAAGCTGAGACAAGTAACTGGAGCTCACCTCGTTACGCGGCATTAGGGATTTGAACTGCTGAACTGCCTACTTTTTGATCTACAAGCTCAGAGTCTTAGCCATTGAGCCACCGCCTCCTTTCAAGGACAATACAATTATGCAAATACAGAATTGGGCAAAGTTGAAAGGAGGTACTTCCTTTCCATAGTTTAGAAAGCAAATGGATCCGTGTCACTTTGCTAATGATCATAACCAAAGTGCAACAAAAGGATGGAAATGGCTTGTAAACTTTTTCAGCTGAGCAGGATAAAATCAATCTAAATATGCCAAACCATTAGTAATATTGATATCTTTCATCTTTCCTAACGTTCCTTCCTTTAAAAAAAAAAATCTGTTCTTTTAGTACATAGCAGAATTGAGTCTCCTTGAAGCAGACCCGTTCCTGAAGTATCTGCCCTCACAAATGGCAGCAGCTGCTTATTGTCTAGCAAACTACACTGTGAACCGGCATTTCTGGGTAAAAGTTTATTTTAATTTAAAGGGGGTTGAATATGTCAAGAATGAACTATGAAGAATAAGAAGGTTTCTTACGTTTCCTTTAGGGGCATTTTTTATTTTATTTTAGCAACCAGCTAAAGTAGCTTCAGAAATGGCTACTTCAGTGAAAAGATCAGTAGTATGACAAAACAATTTCCAACAAATTTGTTATTTAGGGCAGCTATGCCTCTAAAAAAAATGTTTACAGATTTTAGCTTGGGCTCAACAGCTGTTTATTTCAGCACCACAGGTTTTGTCCTGGCACCTTGTTCAGTATTTTATCTCAAACCGAGCAGATGTGAATTTGTCATTGCTGGAATGAGGTGAAGTAAAGCCTGGGAGTAGCAGTTTGTTCCAGAAACAGTCCTAGCAATACAACTCTGTGTTGGGTTTCTTCAGTTTTATATCATGAGAATGTTCCCATTATGTAGAGCAAAGGCCCTAAAAATCTTCAGAGATTTCCTTCCAGATATCTACTTTAAAAAATCAAATTATAATGTTTAATGTGATGGAGATAATTATTAATTATTGAGGAGGAGTTATATGAATTGTGTTTAATCAAGCCAATCTAGATTAGAAGTTACCATACTTTTCAGAATATAAGACACACTTTTTCCACCTCCAAAAGTGGGTGAAAATTTGGGTGCATCTTATACACCAAATGTTGCAGAAGCCCCGCCCACCTCTTTACAGCAAGCAGCAAAAAGCCTGTTGCAGCTTCAGCACAGCACAATTAGCAGAAGCAGCTGATGGTCCTTTGGATCGGGCTCCGACCATCAGCTATTTCAGACTGCAGCCTGAAACAGCTGAGCCACGTGCTAATTAGCCTGTGCTGGGAAAGTGAAAGTGAAACTGAAACTCTTTCTGCTTGCTGCACGGAGGCAGATTGCTGGGAGGCAGAAGCTGAGGTAAGATTTTTTTTCTTGTTTTCCTCCCCTAAAAGCTAGGTGCGTCTTATAGTCTGAAAAATAATTTTTTTGCTTACTACAAAAGCCCTGCCAAACCTAACAATATGATAGGATAATATGACTGAAGTTTCATAATTAGAAATGGGGTAAATAGTGTGAGCTCTTCAAAACTGAGCAAAGCTTTTTGCCTATATAAGCAGCTTCAATTGATTTCTTTCAGGATCCCTATATAATGTTTTTAAGATAAAGCTGCTGAGTTGTACAAAGTCTGTTCTAACTTAATAGCTGATTCAGCATAAGTTTCTTTCCAGGTCCTTTCTTGTCTCTCTGAATTTATTTGTAGTACTGAAGTTGTAACTCTGTCTTCTCATGGGCAGCCAGAAACTCTTGCTGCTTTCACTGGATACTCACTGAGTGAGATTGTGCCTTGCCTAAGTGACCTGCACAAAGCATGCCTCGATGCGCCTCATCGACAGCAGCAAGCAATAAGGGAAAAATACAAGCTGACTAAGTAAGTTCTTGGGTCAGCAGCTGCATCTTGTCCTTTTAATCACCATGTCAGCCTGTAATGCCAAATTTGGAAAGATGGAAGCAATCTAATAGAACTCAAAAACTGGAGAGGGGGGACACAGGAGATGGCCTTTGCAACAGTGCACAATGTTGTTGGACCAAAGTTCCCTTCATCCTTAACCATTGGTTATACCTATCCAACATAACACAAATTGGAATTCTTAGGTTGCTTGTCCCATCTATTCAGACTGATAACACTGGGCAGACTGCATGTATCCATTCCACACAGTATATGTGTGATAGATTCACATGTATGAATTTTTATTTTGCTAAACTCATTGTCTTTCTGTTGATAGGGAACCTCTAGTTATTCAAGGTAATAAAGCTCCCCCATTATATACTTATTGAATACACCTTTGGGATACATTACTTACTGATGTTCGTATACTTTGAAATTAATTATAGGAATCTGAAAAATTACTCTCATTTCTTCCTTGAATATTCTCCAAGTGATATATATTCAAAATACAGCATCATTTTAAGTATTAGATAAATATCATAAACCAATATAATAAGCATCAGTTCCAAAGATGCCTAACTCTTGAAGACAGATTATAATTTGGGAATGGCAGAATACCCGCAGTTCAGAAATATAGATCTTCCAACATGTATTCCCGTGTGGAATTCTGCAATAAAACCATGTGCTTTCCTGGGATTGTGTTTGTGCCTGGAAAAGATGCAGCTGCTTTAAAGCGATTCATACAGGTGCTATGAGTCTGTTTGTGGATGGTCTGATGCACATTCCAGGGAAGGAAAGTGATGTCCTGGTTTCTGCAATCAAACCACTGATCTAGAGCACTGGAACTTACAGACTGTCATGGTCAAGCTGGGATCAGTAATAAGTGGCTTCCTTCTTTACAGATACATGCAAGTATCCCTTCTGGAGCCACCAACTGTTCTACCTCTACATTGAATTGCAGCATGCCCAGAAAAACACAGAAGCTGAAGCACTTGACTCCTGATCAATAGAGTTGATCTGGCCAATTTGTTATTTTTATAGGGCACTGCAGGTCATGTGTCTAATCTGCTGCTAATACTATTTTTAGGTGATCTTCTGATCTATAACTATATTGTATTACAAGGACTCAGTATTGTAGTTTTTATCATAAACTAAAGATATTTTTAATAAACATCTTCATCTTCAAAAGGAAAAAGAAAACTTGGTTATTAGCTTTGTATATCTTCTTTGCTTTTGAACAGTTTTAAACTGGTGTGCTAATGAAATTTGCCAATAAAATGAAAACTGGTACTATGTGTTAGGGAGAAATGGTGGAAAAAGACTAAATGGATATCTCAAGTTCAAATTCTCCTTTCCTTTTTTCATCTTAAGATAAAGTAATTTAATCTCTACTATACTTAATCTGTTTAATGTGTTAGGTGACAGTTCTCCAACAAAACGGAAGAACCAGACTGTTATCCAGGATGGTCACCTTCTAGAAATCAAAGCTAGAAATAATATAGGGAGCATTAGGGAGAAGTGACATGCTGATAATGGGGAGAATTATTAGTACTTATTTCATGCTGGAAGACAGCTAGAAATTCCTATCAAGGGAATACTGTAAACAGACATTTTATGGGCATACATTAGGGATTATGTTGTCGTTTCCTTTTGGCTACAGTAGTGACACCTTTTTTCAAAGTTGCTATTATATTCATGAAAAAAAGTATTTTGAAGCTGATAATCATGTTCATTTGGAAAGGTAAAAGTTCCCTTGAATCAAGCTCAACCCTTAGTGATTACATGTTCATTTAGTTCACTTGATAAAATATGGGAAGTGGTTTGACATTACAATAATATTGATAATACTAATGAAAATTAAAGGATCAAAATGCCCTATGGAAATAACACCAAGAGTCTAAATGAAAATGACCACTACACCTACCTGATATCCTTCAAGCTGACAACATCAAGCACACTGAAGTGAAGAAGAAGGTTAGAAAGGAATACAAAATGGGGGGGGGGGATACCATCAAGGCAGTTAACATCTGGGCAATTCCAGTAATTATTCCAGAGTAGCAATAGCAACAGCACTTAGACTTATATACTGTTTTACAGCCCTCTCTAGGCAGTTTACAGAGTCAGTATATTTCCCCCAACACCCTGGGTCTTCATTTTACCAACCTTGGAAGGATGGAGGGCTGGGTCAACCTTGACCTGGTGAGATTTGAACTGCCAAATTACTGGCAGCTGGCAGTCAGCAGAAGTAGCCTGCAGTACTGCATTCTAATCACTGCACCACCATGGCTCATATCTCATTATCCGTATGCAAAATGTATATATGGGTCAGGAAGCCATAGTGTGGACGAGTGAGACAAGACTATATTATTAATTCAAACTGTGTGCAACAGATCTGCAAGCTCCAGTAATAAAAGTCAAACAACACAGTGAAAAAAATAGACTAAAATTAAATATAAAGGCCAAACTAAATTGCAACAGGTACATCAACCAGTCTTAGAACTGAATGTTTGCAATTATTTCATTTCATATGAAGGTAAATGAATCCCGTAGTCTAAGAAGCAATAGTACTAATGTCACATCATACATAAGGGCTGGGAAGGAAGAAGTAAACTTTCCACTACTGTCTTTAAAAGGTTGGTACTGTTTACTAGATGGGCAATATTTCACTTACAAAGGAATAATAAATCACACTCAAATGTGTGCATGAAACTGATAAAGGATTTTTTTCAGCCTTTGCTTTGAGAGGAGACATTTTTAAAAATTTTCTAGCTCTCTCTCCTCCTCACAGTCAGATTCAGAGTTCAGTTGAAAGCCCAGCACAGACTTTGATGGGATAATTTCATGATCTCCAATACCCAGAACACTACTTAGGTGGTGCTAATGGCATCTAACAGTGATCTTGACAGCATTCCAAGGTGCAGTCTGGGAACAAATGTACAGAACATACCCATTCTTCATCTCTTGAGGTAATCTCAAGATAAATCACAAGACAAGAAGACCTAGGACACTTTGAAAAGAACAAAACATTCTAATGTTCACTAAGTTACAGGATCTCAACTTTTATTGCAATTGACATGAGTAGTTGTGATTTAAGTAGAAAGCAGCTGTTACTGCCTTCCAGCCTTGGATTTTAAGATCAAAGCTACTGCCAAGATTCTCCTTGTTCACAGATCATAAATCTGAAGCCTTGGAGGATTCCACCATAAGATGATTTTGTCTTTCACAAAGGCCTATAGGATCATTGAGGCACTAATTAAGGCTCTTCCATTTTTTCTGTAGTATTCATTTGTCCTATGTATTATAGTCTGGATGAGCAATTTGGTTCTATCAGTTACAACTTCAATCAGTTACACAGGGGTGCAAGGGGTGACAAAATTCAATTCGTTGGACCTATTACGCAGTAAGTAAAACATTTGAAGTGTCTTAGCTCAGCATTCTTCAATCATTGTATATACAATAACAATATATTGAATCACAGTTGGAACAACATGTACTTCTGAATGTACCTTTGCACATTTTAAGTTGTTTGGTTATTTCAAGAATTATAAAGCTGGCCAACAGGTAGTGTGACTGTGGACAGCATACAATATAAACACATAATCAATCAATCAATCAATCAATCAATCAATCAACCATCTAAAAACAAACTCAACCATCCCATAATTGCTGTGGGAAGAGCCAGGTCTTAAGGGCTACCTTAAAGGCAAGATTTGGGGCCTATATGAAGTGGGGGGGGGGGGGAGATTAAACATAATGAAATTTTGTTTTTATTGTCCATTAGTCTTATGGCAGAATAGTCAAGGATGGACAACATTGGGGATCCATATGATGTGTACCCATTTAATGTCCCAACACCTAAGCTATTATTTTCACTTAAAAGTGAGCATTTAGAGGCTTTCAGGGCACTAGACCCCATTTCCATTATAGTGTCTAAGTCCCATGAAAACTTAGATAACATCTAAGAGAGCAAATCATGTCACCTAAAACTCTTACATCTTTGGGGTTCTATATTTTACTTCTTTAGCACATTTTTCAACTGTATTATGTGTGCTTCCATAGTGCTGCAATTTAAACTGAAACACCTTGTTTTTCTAGTTTGTGTTTGTTTCCTAACTACCCAGGGCATTATTCAGTTTTTCTGTATACAAGAGTTTGGATACATTCATGTAAATTCAGGACACACAATTCCTTAGTAGTCAACAACGCAATAAGAAGCTGAGTTTACATAATGAATCTGGCTGAAAATAACAGGGCTGACGTTGGCAGTGAAGATAAAACAACTGCATAAAAAAAGAGGTGCTTCTTTTGGCATTAATAAAATCTTGGTCAAGCTTAATCAACAGTTCACCTTTATGTTTTATGCCTGCATAAGTGCACACACAGAGTATATTCCAATCACTTGGTATACTAAGCCATGATCTGCCATCATTGGCTCAATCTGTACAATAGGAAAAAACAGCTTAACATAAAACAGGCCTGGATACTCACTGATGCCAGATCAGATCATTAGCTCATTTTATACTGTGCTGAGCATTTTTAGGATGGTGACCGTAATCTCTTATAATTTGTCCGCACATTTTTTAAAAAAAACGTAATAAAAAGCAGTTATGAAGATCATTCATGGTGATAGGCAGCAAAGTCTTTTAATCCATTATCCTTACTTTGTGAGTTGAGTTTTCCCAGAGACGTGTATCATTTTCTCTCCTAGGCCATTTGTCTATGAAGGAATAACATGCATCTCTTCTGTTTGTCCTTAGATTCATCTAGATGGTTTTTCTTTTGCCAATGCAGTTCTCTTATCTTTGGTTGGCTATTTGCATTTGGATGTTATTCATGATTCTAATCTGTCCTTGAAAATTTCACATTAGTGAAGAGACAATTTTAATAAATGAATAAATAAAATAAAATGTTAAGCAGTGACATCAGTTTCAGAAAAGATGGAAAGAATCCAGCATAATAAAGCTGACAAAATGAAGGAAGATTGTCATTCTGATTACTACATGCTTTTCATAATGATAATTATTCTAATGTATAATCATTGATGACCACAATGCCATAGCTAATAAAATTTACATGCTTCTGTTGAAGAGACATCAACTTTTTGTCATATGACAAAGCATAGCTTTTACCTATCAAAGTTCTGCCTTGTCAACTGGAATTACCCTTGGTCTCTGTCTTACTTTCATTGTAATAATTTATGGCATATTTAAATGAAATGTCCACCCAAAGCTTCACATTTTTATGCCTTTGCCCCCTATAAATTTCCTTCATGAAAGACATTTTTTTCCTAATCTGGCTAGATTAGAAAAATAATTGTATTTGCCTTTGTTGTTGCTATCTGATCTCAGTGCTCACTAATGATGCTTTAGTCTAACACAGTCTAAATTTCTGGGAGAGTTTTGTTGTTATTTACTTTTGAACAAAAAGATTAGTGGCAGGTTAATGCGAAATGGAAAATTATGTCCACCAATTCAAATAACAAACAGAACTTGGACTCAGAAAGGAAAGGGCAGGTCAGTTGCCCCAAACTGAGGATTAGTAAGAAGGTTCTGAAAACTTTTGAGCTCAGCTCACATTACAGACTATGCCCGTGATGGCGAACCTAGGGCACGCAGAGCCCTTTCTGTGGGCACAAATGGGGTTGCCAGCTGGTCTTCTGGTTTCTGACAAACTGGTCTTTGTGAGCACCACAGCACTGGAAAATGGCCCCCAAAATGCCCCCAAAACAGACCACTTGGCGTTTTCAGGCAGTTTTTCAGCCCCAAAATGGCCCCAAATGCCCCCCAAATGCCCTGAAAATGGCCCGAAAAACAGTCATACATGCACTGGCCAGCTGGCCTTTGGGTTTCCGGTGCTCCAGCATAGACACTTTTTCTTCTGAAATTGGTCCCTAGTGCCAGAAAGGTTGGGGCCACTGATTTAAAAGAAGGGAAAGCCTCATTTAGATTCTTTCGGATCACATTACAGTTCTAGCTTCTATCCAAGGTGCAGCACCTCTAATCAGCACTTGATTTTTTTTTTTAGTATGTCTGTGTTTCACTGTCTATTTCATGGAACCTCCTATTTTCCTGATTGTACAAGAACTACACATGTACCCAGATATAACAGAATTGTCTACATGAAAAATAGGGGAAATCAATGATATTAGAACAATAAAGCTTCTGTAAAATACTATAATATAGGAATTTCAAACACTTTTGAACAGCTTGTTTTCTGAGCCATCTACATGATCTTCTCCACTTGAAAAATGCTGGGCTGGATTGTTTTTGCTTTAATCTTTGAATTGAATTGAATAATTTAGCCTAAGAAGTACTGAATCTTTTCCTTGTTTTGAGCTTGGAAAAATATGTGTTAATCCTATCAAAAGGCAAAGAAACACCTTTATCTGTATTCTCAGAGAAAAGTGAATCTAGAACAAAATGTTATTTTGTAACCTTAAGTTTTATTTGAACACTAAACCAATGACATACTCCGTTCAATCTGGGCTTAATTGTTTGCTTGCAGATGTTTCATTACACAGCTAGATAACATCAGTGAGAATGAGTGGGGGCTGCCTGCCTATTTATATGCAATTGTCTTGCCAATTTTCATGGGAGTGTTGTTTTCTTCTTGATGGTTCCTTGATTAATCTAATTACACCAATGATACCACTAGAAGTTGGATTCTGACTGGGAAGATACTTTGGAGGTGATGGAGACACATCTAAGCCTTGTTATCTAGGAGTTTGAACCAAGTATGTTGAAGAAATTGGACAGAATCCTTGGGGCTTGGAGTTCGGCGACCTGCGTTCTTGACCCATGCCCTTTCTGGTTGGTTAAGGCTTCCAGGGAGGTGGCATGTGGTTGGGTCCAAGTGGTGAAGGAGGCAGTGGTACAAGAGACCATTCTTGGACTCAACAGTATTAGATAACTTTCACAGTCTCCAATGTTCCACTTTTAAGAAAAGTATTGGGCAGGTGGTTGGTGCACAGCTACAAAGGGTCCTGGATGAAGCAGATTATTGGGGTCCTTTTTAGTCTGGGTTTACACTAAACGGGTTCAATGGCATTGATCATACTTGTTGGCAACCTTTGGAGGACTCGGGATGGGATGGTGTATCCATTTTAGTTGTCCGTGACTTCTCAGCAGCTTTCATTGACCACTATATCCTTCTGGACCATCTTCGTGATTAGGAATCGGAGGCACTGTGCTATAGTGGTTCCCCTACTTCCTCATAGCTAGGGATGGGCAATGTTTAATTTACATTGCCACTTTATGGAATCTAGGAAACATGCCTTTCTTATAGAAGTCTCTGCCCTGAAGCTTGTAGCTTCCCCTGAAGCTAAAAGATCATTAGCCTCCTACCTTCCTGAAAAATTTTGGCTTTCCCTCCAAGTTTTAATGAGAGACTGCATGTCAAAACTTTAATTTTTGTGCCATGTTTTTAATATGTATGGTTGTATTATATTTATGTATTATGTTGCAAAGTCAGCCAGATGTTCAGATTGGATTTGCCATTTTTCCTCCTATCAAGACCTTCCCAACAACCTAGGATAGGCAGATGTTGATGTTGATAGTATTAAAGACATTGTTCAAGAGGTGCTGCAATTGTTTTGGAATTGCAAGGCACCTATTACTATTGATGCTACTTTTACTTTCTTTTGCCACAGTTGTTCTATTTCTACTGCATTTGTCCTTTGTTATCTTCTTCAATTTTTTCCTCTTCTAGTCTGCATTATTATTATTGTTGTTGTTGTTGATTGCTTTTATTATTGATATTGTTTTATTTCCTTATTAGGAGCTGCCCAGAGTTTGATGTAAGATGGGTGGCTATATAAGTGTTTTAAATAAATTAAACAAATTATTCTGATGAGATGTCATCTTTTTTACTTTTACTTCTACTTCTGCTTTTCACTTTAAACCTTTTTGAAGTATTTGTTTTAAATTATTTTTATTGTTTGAAGGGGGAGGAACTAAATCTGTTACTGGCAGAATCCATATTTGAACAAGGGGACCAATTCGTTGTACCTTAGACTTGCTGGAAATGATGAATTAATTTCTATTCATAAGAAACAGTGAGGAAATTTGGGAGTTTTGACAACGTAAGAGAGCTGAGTCATTTTCAACAACTCATAGCCCTTTGAAAAATATATGTCTTTTAAAGGGAATGTATTGATGTAGTCAAGTCTGTGAACAAGAACAATCTAGAGAAACAGCAGTTGGTTTCAATAACATTTTCAGTAACTAATTATCTTCAGAGAGTTAGGTCTGGGAATAGATAGGAACACAATGTCAGTGTTCAAAGGAGATGCTCTCTTTATCTCTGTAGCTGTTATTCAGGTCGTACTTCCAGGTCATTTTTATTTTGCCTTCTATGTACCAGATGTGACAGACATACCAATGTATGTCATGGTAGAGTGAATACGTGTGAATGGCTCAGTATTATCCAGTTTTCAGAATTTCCAACAGATATTTTTTTTAAAGTCAGGACATGGAAAGTTTTATTTTATATATTCTAAAACGTGTAATGGGCAATGAACAAAAAAGTAATACAGAGCACCAAAGGGATAACGATTTAAAGGACAAGAAATCATTTATTTCAAAATGACAGTCCTTCTTGAAGGACATTTACAAAAAATCTAGATAATAACTGAAGGATGCTGTTTTTTCCTATAATGGATACATGTGATTATGATATAACTGAATAGGATATCATATTACACTGGTATAATTTGAAACTTGAGGTACTTCTGCTATAAATTCTATTACATACTAGTAATTGCATAAAAGTATTGTATTTTTCTAGTTGTAAAGTACTAACTTTGGCTGGGAAAGCTTACAGCAAGATAGTTCAATAGAGAAACAACAGGAAGAGAGGAATATTGCTACTTTATAGAATGCTGACTATGTGCTATAAAAGGAAAAGAAGAGAAAGCCTCTTGCATCAGCTCATCAGGAAAAGTGTAGACTTTAAATTAACTTTGAGATGCAATATCTGAACTAACAGAAAATAGCACACCCTGATTGATTTTCCTTCCCACAGCAAATAGATTTGAACTTGGTTAATATTTGGAAGGGAGATGTCAGAAATTTATAGGAATGTAGCCTAGATTGGAAAATTAAAATATCATCACAGAAGAAGAGAGTGGTGAGTTATTTCTATATTGCTGCCCCAAAACCACTATATGAACATGTTATTGTCAAGAAGATTTTGGGGACATCTTTACCAAGAGATTTGATGAACCACCTCAAGATCTTCCTCTTATGTTAATTTTGGCTTATACAATGGATGTCACTAATAGTTGATGATAAGCAAATGTAAGGATCGTTGCTAAATATTCTCATACTTTCAAGGTTTTTATAGGATTTTTTTTTAATGAACAGAAACCTATATTATAATTGGAAATGTTTAGTCTTAAGAGCTACGTTGATGTTTAAAGAGGGTGCTTCATGTGAGATGAATATCAAGCAGACAGTGAGGTGAATGAGATGTTCACTAGCATATGTTCTGCAGAGAATTATGAAAAACCAAAATGATTTATGTAGTTCACAGAATTCAGCTTTCTTTGAGACAATAAACTGCAGTCGGCAAAGCCTTCTCCATGGTGCTTAAATGAAGACTAGATGTTGCAGTAAAATTGTATTTGCAAATTACTAAACAAATGATAGGTGTGAATTTCTGCTACTGCAGATATGCATAAGCATTTCTGCTATTGTGTGTTATTTAATTAACACTGCTTAATTAATGACAGTCCATATCCTGCAGTTTCCAAATAAGCTGCGACATTCATATTAAGTGGCCTCTACAACAGCTGCAGTATGACTTCACAGTGGAGTCAGTGGACTGAGTAAAGATTGCAACAGGCACAAGGTATCATGAGTCATTACACTGATTGATTGTTAAGATGGATGGGTGTCCCAACTTGCATTAGTCTCAACAGAATAAGAATTTTAATGGGTCTTAATTGCTAATTGCATAGTGTGACTGAGTAGCATGCATACAGTCATAATCAAAGAGCTATATTCAGAATTCTGCTCAAAGAAGAGAGAAATGAGTTATGACAACAGGATTGACAACTAGATCACAAGAAGAGATATAAATTCTGATTTGTGATTAATATGTCTTCGGGCAACGATTTTTTTGTGAATCACCCAGGCTTGTTTGAATATTTAGTGTCTGAGGATAAGGAACTGGACATAGTCTTATTCCCTTTAGAACCATCACAAAATGTTTCTCATCTTTTCATCAGAGAAAATACATAAAAGAAGGGAATTATAGAGTAGCTTTGCTATGTACCTTCTGAGTAGAATCACTAGGAACCTTCTACTCCATATATCGAGCAAAAATAAATGGGTTCTTCGAAATAGGGAGTTTCCAGCACTATATAATCACAGCTCTTTTGCTGAAAGGAAAAGTAATTTGAAATGGGCTTTTCACACAATTAAGGATTTTGCAGACTTTGCCTAAATGAGTCCAGTGCAACAAAACCAGGCATCTTCTATTTTAGGAGTGACAGCGAGGGAAGAATGATTATAAAAATGTAGACATATAGTCATGGAGGCATCATGAGATGTAGCAATAAACCTGAATACTAATAAGTGGCTGCAATTATAATAGAATGGGAACAGACTTGCATACCAAAGTAGATGTAAATTTATTAGTGTTACTCTTAACTTCTATCACACAAGTGCATCTGGACAGCAGGGTTGTGGGTGGAAATAAACATCAAGTTATTGGACATTCCTTCTACTTGAAGACAGCTGAAAGCGAGCGTAAGTGCTAAGATGTAGACAACAAGGAGAAGAAATTTCTTCCACGGAAAGCAGAGCACCTCCATAGTATAGCAGTTCATTTTTTCAGACCTACAGCAGTGCAGTCATGTAGGTTTCAAAGGAGGAAAATGGGTTTATTTTCTTCTGCATCATGTAAAATACCAGTAGATGGGGAATTTTGGCTGGCTAGCCAAAAAGGGGGGAAATGCCTATGATATATCTCCTTCATACAAATGCGTGGCATAATGTTGTTGTTGTTGTTGTTGTTGTTGTTGTAAGGCCATGTAGTGGCAAAAACAAATGTTGGGTATGATGTAAGCCAGCGTTTCTCAACCTTGGCAACTGTAAGTTCAACAGCCTGCTATCTGGGGAATTTTGGCAGTTGAAATCCACACCTCTTGAGAGTTGGCAAGATTGAGAAACACTGTGGTAAACTGTGATTCCAATACCTCTGGAGAATAAGTTATTCACCCATCTCTCCTTTTTATGGTTTATTAAGATTAGTTATGCTAACCATTAAACATCAACAAAATGCTCCTAAACCTAGATTTCCTTGAAAACAAAATCAAGCAAAACGTCTGCCATTCTTCCAAGCTTCTATTTTACTACATACAGTAGTTAAAAAGTAGCAGTGAATATGCTGATTGGATATTAACTTTTCATAGTGACTGAGGAATTAATATGAACATCATTAAAATTAATTTTTATAGATCCTGGGAAGGAAAGGATTTGAGAGATCCTTAATACCTCTCCCCACCTTCTGCTCCATTTTCTCTTGCTGTACTGGATAACTATCATTGTGGATCATTAAAATGTGGAGCTGGCTGTTCAAGAGTTTGGCATATTTCTAAATTCAAGTAAATGCTAATTATATTAGTGTAAATCAGTTGGCATCTAATAATTGGATTTTAAAAATCACAAGCCTCAACTTGAAAAATATCTCTGCAAAAAATATAAGAAATATTGTTTTCCTTTCTGAAAATAATTTCTGCATTCATGTCACAAGAATCACCATCTTGTCTTGTCTCATTTGCCAGGTTTTAATGCATCACTTTTTCCAAAGCTGACCTTTCCATTGCTTCATAGGTCAACTACAACTAAAATATAAAAGATGAAATATGCTGTACTGGCAGAATAAAGAGTTATCATCTGCTCTACCAGTTTAGAGTCTTGGAAGTGCGGAAGAAAGATGGACGAATATTTAGCCATTGATGTTTTTGAGAAGTTAATGATGTCTGGTAGTCATATCTGAACTAGAGTCAAGACCTACAAGGTAATATGGTATACTAGGAGAAATTCTCACCTTTAAATCTCAAAGTGCAAAATACAACTAAAAACCTTTTCTTAAAAAGGTTTAAGGGAAAACTCAACACTAAAGTGCTCAGAGTATGGTTACTAAGAAGAAAGTGTTCTCAAATTGTGGGTTGCAGGAAAACTGGAGAGAGGGTGCACAATGTTTTAGATTTGCACAAAAGAGCTGTTTTAAGGGATGTTAGAGGACCATTACTTTTTGTACCATCTGTCTGAAAAATCTGTTGAAAAACTGTAAGTAGATATCAGAAGCTTTGAAAATGTCTGTATTTTACACCTAAAGAACAGACTGTTCATTTGGTCAGGGCTTTCAACTACAAGGACATATATTGGACATTTATTTAAATGATAATTATTTGTAAACTGAAATGTATATATTCCTATTATACAATCAATTCTTTTTGAATCATAATACAACATATATGCATTTTTCTTTACAAATGTATCTGTTAATTTTAAAAAAACATTTATAGTCATTCTATGATGGAGATGGATGGTCCCTAAATGTGATAAATAAATAAATAAATACATTTTAAAACCTTGTTTGTTGTATGAGAATTAGTATCAAAGAAATAGAATGTAGAAAGATTAGTGAAGTATAAACAGAGTCACAAGAAAGGGATGCACCAGAGATATTTGATTAATTTAGTTGAATAATCGCTGTTAGAAAAAATATATATAATAGAAATATATATACATTTGTATACGTACATGTTATACACAGTTTTATATTTGTATTTGTATGTTTTTAATCTTTAATAAAGATTTATTTTTAAAATTTATGTAAAAAAGAGAGAATTAGTATCAAATACAGTATAGAAGTGTGCAATGGTCAGAGTATAATTTTAATTTGTTTACAATAGTAGGTTAAGCAAGAACAGGATAATACTGTAATCCTACACCCAGTCATAAATATTTTCGTGCTTTTCAGAGATCG
>JAOYMU010000274.1:19380461-19395335 GCA_025802295.1 Psammodynastes pulverulentus
CTTAAGTTTTTAGGTGATTTTATTGTGTATTTATTGTATTTTAACGATTGTTCATGCGCTTTATCTGTTTGTTACCCACCCCGAGTCCCTCTGTGGAGATGGGGCGGGATATAAGTCCGAAGTAAATTAAATTAAATTAAAATTGTACCTCTAACTCTCATTCCAGGTTCTGCCTTAGATTTTTCAACAGAATTTCCAGTCCTATAAACCTGTTAAGAATCTGTTACCTTACTCATATTGAACATCAGCATATCATTCTCAGATAACTTGTTTACTGATCAGTCTGCCTGGGAGTAATGAGAATTGCATTCTACAGTAAAGATATAATAATCTTTACATTATCGACATTAGTGACATTTATGCTTCAATGTGACATGAAAAATTATTTCCCATATCTTAATGGATATCCACAATTAAGGAGCTTTGGTGTATGTGCTTCACATGTAACACCAGTTTTCCTTCATTGTGAATATTGCTTTTTGTTCTCATTACAGTAAAATCAGAAAATGTCCCCTAATTTTCATGGAAGAAGCATGAATTTATGCCTTTTGTTTACTGAATACTTGAAAATTGCTAAAAGGATAAATATATACATTGTTCAAAATTCATGCAGACTCTCTTCATCTGTCTTGCTAAATTCCCAAAGTTAATTAAAAATTTATAGTAGCTGTTGTGCAAATTTTGCAAATGTCAATCAGGCCACTGGCACTTCTTATACAGAGAAGTTTAAAACTTGTGTGAAACTGATATAGTCACTGTTCCTTTCTGAATTTAATAAGTTAGAAACAAACAAAGGAATTTTATTTCATGTAATTGTCAAACCAGGGACGGTAAGGAGTCATGTAGACTAATGTTCAGTTCTTGGTTGTATGCCAGAACAGATGGCTGGCTAGATTTTTCTTAAATATAACCAATGAAATAGATTCCACTACTTCATTGGAAAATCTGTTCTGTTATTAACTATTTAAAGATGTAATGGCCTATGTAATTTGGGATCTACTAAACATTAGCCAACAAAAGCCAACCCAAAGGTGTTTTTTCAGGAGGCAAATGGACTTCCTTTTTTCTTTTGAAGACAAAAAACAAAACAAAACAAGAAAGTCCAGTTGCCTCCTGAAAAGCACCTTTGGGACAACCATGACCTGAATGGCTTGACATTGAATTGGCACATGCTACTCTGCTTAGAGGAAATGCCACCATTGGGATTGCTAGACCTATCTTGTGCAATACAAGATCTAATAGCTTGGAATGTTCCTAGATTCACTACTTAATTTGTTCACTTCTTTGGTTGTTTGTTTTAAAAAAGCTTATCCTGGAGGACCAAAGTTACTTGGTATTAATGCAGATTTGCTCCAAGATACAATTAAACGGTTTCAATAGAAAAAAGAATAAAAAGTGTTGGAATACTTTTGTAGATGTAAGAAATACTGATAGAATTCTCCAGGAGGTTCATCAAATTTTATTCTGATCCTGATTGAAAGGTGATAGAGCAAGTCTTGATGGTATAGCAAATTACTTGGACTAAGAACTTCTTTTCCAGGCAAAGTCCTAAATTGTACTGTATTTCAGTACACAATTTGTGGACAGGCTTTGCAAATCAGTAAGTTTTAAGTTGTGTTTTCACAGAAACAGGTGGATAAATAGAATCAAATTATGCAGATAGGAATGATAGAGACTGAAAATGTAAAAGAATTTATGCCACTGTGCAGACAAGATTATTTGAATGAACATCCAATTTATTGCAGTAGCAGAAGAGTGACATGATTCCATCAGAACCTTATTTCAGATTCTCATGTCTGGATTATATATAACTCTTAAATGCTACTTATCCTCTTTAGATATATTAAATTAAAAGTTCAGTTTCACCTGCATTCTTTGATTATGTTTGCTCAATTATGCCTTAATATATAGGTATTCAAATATATGTAATTCAAAGAATGGTTGAATGTAAATGTTTCAGTTAGCCTCCTGGGTTATTGCAAAGAGAAAGCTGTCACATAAAAACAAAATAAGGCTTTATTTTTATTGCATTGCCAACTCATTTCATATTTTGCGAATAAAATGTATCAGTGTAAAAAGAAAATAAAACAAAACATTGCCAAGTAGATGTGAAGTAGAATCAACTAGTACAACACAAGGAGAACTATTTTATTATTTTGTTTCAATTGTTGATTGGAAAATTGAATAAACAAATAGTAACAGATACAGAGACAATGGGGCATGCTCTAGCCAATCCAGAATTCCATATGGTAAATCATTGATACCATATCCCTACTTACTTTCCAAATGCAGTGTTTCCCTTGCCTGCTGTCTTAGATAGTCAACTACATTTAGCTCAAACTACTGTTTGCTATTAGGAAGTTTTTTTCTAACATTCAGCTGCAATCTGTAGAATAAATCATTCCCTATATTATATTCTGAAGTCTTAATTTTCTTTTGTGTTTACATTCTTCCGGTATCCTTTTTTCAGTTTTGTTTCTTGAGTGTGAAATAGGCCCAGAGATCTTTCAACTTATAGTACATTAAAATCAAATATTGCTTTGTTTGAATAATTAACAGTAATTAAAGTAATACTATCCGAATAAACAATAAAAGCAGCAGCCAGAGAAATTTAAATGTTCCTAGGCAAATGTGTGTACTGAAGATAAACATGTAAATATAGCAACAGGCCTGGGTGAATATAAATAATTTTACCTAGCACCTCACTAGAAACAACATTTTAGAGTGATGATGGAATGGTATGTCAACTGTATCCATACCATGCTTAAATGGTCTTTTGCATTGCCTCCAGTAACACATCTTACTATTCTATTCTGTTTTGCACATTTGTGCTTAAATAAAGCTATTTACAGTATATTTCTCTTTTCCCTGAGAAGCAGTACAGGTGGTCCTTGTTAATGACACAATTGAGACTGGATTTTCTGTTACTAAGTTACAGGCTCATAAAGCATGATGTCATGTGATTGCATCACTTTGTCACAGAAATTTTAGTCCTATTTGCCATTGTTAAGTAAATGCCGTGCTGTCAATTAAGCAATGATGTAGTTGCCATCATTTCTGCCAGCTTCCCCACTGATTTTGCTTATAGGAAACTGGCAAAGGAGGCCACAAATGGTGATCACATGACCATGGGATACTGCAACCGACATTAAGCATGAGGACTGGTCGTAAGTACCACTCACCATTGTAAGTTCAAACAGTTGCTAAGCGAGGACCAATTGTAAATTATCCTATAAGAGCAGCAGATTACAATAGCTATACTTTCCTCAAGTCCCAAAACATACAAAACAATTAGGGTTTTTAAGTGAATGTTTTCTTGTCTCTCTGAATGCATAATTTCAATGAAAATTAGCCCAATCAAATTTGACATATTATTGTCACTTCTTGCTGAGCATTACATGCTTTTTAAAACTAATACAGGGTACTTAAAGATACCAAAGAGAAGTGTAATTAAAAACACAATGAAAAGCATTATGAAAACTCCAACCCAAACCTAACTATAAAAAACCACACAGAAAGCCAACATTTACCAACTTTAACAGCAAGAGACCAGTTACATATGAAACCTTTGCTTAAATTAAAATGTTTACACTTAGAGGATTAAGACACCCTCTACATAAAAGCAAAAAGTTCTATACTGTATTTAGTGCTTATAGATCAGCCATCTATTTCCATGCAGATTATCTGCATGAAAACAACTCTGGAAAGGAAAAAAAAAAGAGTTCTTACTTGCAGTTATACCAAAGCAAAAGACATTCAAAGTTATTTTTTTGTGTTTTCTAAGTGATATTAATTTGATAAGGTCCTATTTGTCTTTGTGGTCAGTGGGTCTGTCCATTTCTATGTGCATTTGTTTTTCTTTTAGGTATATCTCTTAACTGAAGATGATATTTCTATCATTCTAATATGATGGTAAGAGTTGTAGACAAAGGTTTGAAGAGCAAAATCATGTTTGGGACAAGAATAAATAATGTAGCTTCCAAATCATAAACCTACATATTGAATTACCATTTGATTGATCAAAAAGGCAATTCTCAAATATCTCAGAAAATTCAAAGAAATGTGCTAATTGATTTGTAGTTCTATATTTATATTTAACAAAAAAATTATCAGATCAGTACTAAATAATAGAATTATAGAAATTAATTTACCATGGTTAATTGCAAGATATGCAGCAGTATGCACAGCTCAGATGCTCAATCTTTATTATCTACTAAATTATTTCCATGGATGTAAATATGAAATATGTATTCAAAACATTTGTGCCTCATTTTTTTTCATTTTAATCTATATAAAATAGAAATTGTTTTTTGGATATATAACAATATATCATTTCAAAATAATATTGAATGAAACTGTCAACAGAAATTAATATTTAAATTCTATCGCTTCATTGTTTCCTTCAATTTTTATCTCTTTACAGCACCAAGACATAACATGCTGTTAAAATCTGCTATAAGGATTTAATCACTACTGAAATGGCTCACGATGCCACAGGTTTTATAGAAAATTCTTTTTGACTATTAAGTCTTTTCCATTGTGTTACTAAACACACATATTAATAATATATTTTTTAAAATGTC
Organism: Psammodynastes pulverulentus; assembly: GCA_025802295.1. Classification (NCBI taxonomy): domain Eukaryota; kingdom Metazoa; phylum Chordata; class Lepidosauria; order Squamata; family Psammodynastidae; genus Psammodynastes; species Psammodynastes pulverulentus. The sequence continues at coordinate 19,385,045 of JAOYMU010000274.1, forward strand.
AGAACTCAACTCTACATCTGGATTAGTAGCAAATATTGAAAATGGAACTTTTTTGGAGCTGTACCCCACCTCTCTCTCAACATCCATGGATTCACCTTCCAATCGCATGTCAAACGTCTACGTTTATGTTTCAATCTTCCTTAGCCTCTTGGCATTTCTTCTTTTGCTGTTAATTATTGCCCTTCAGAGATTGAAAAACATCATCTCCTCTAGTTCTTCCTATCCAGAATACACCAGTGATGCTGGGAGTTCCTTTACGAATTTAGAAGTCTGTAGCATTTCTTCCCAGAGATCAGCTTTTTCAAACCTTTCATCGTGAGAAGCCAATGAAGGAAATATATTGTGCATGGAATAGCATCTCAGTCCAGGTCTTGAACATGGTTGGAAGACTAAGGCATGCAAGATTTAAGTTATTAGAGAAGAGATGATTTCTAAACTTTTCTTCTTAATGTCACACACTGAGCTCTGCCTCTAATAAGTCTTGGAATTTTGTAGTGTTTTCCCCAGCCCCTTCTGAAGCTAATGAAAAGTACATTCTTTCTCAAGTCAATATATTCCTTAAGTGATTATAAGGAAACATCTATGTTATTGTCTCAATAGTATTAGAAAAACTGTTTGCCTTTGACCTGTTCCAAGATTTTTTTTTCAACTTTCCAGCTTACATTTCTGAGATCATTGGTGGTCTCCCATCAAAGTACTAACCAGGTTAAATGCTACTTAGGATTTAAAGATTATCCAAGTTTTAAAGGTGCTACCACCTGCTATAAAGGAGATATAGCTATTTAAACTGTACGTGGGAATATCTGGCTTCCTGCTTCTGTTTACCAATCTCAAAGCTCAAGGATGTTTAATTGTATTCCATGGCAAGACCATTCTGCTATACAAGCAAGACACTTTTCCTGTAAATGTGAAAAAAAGAAAAAGCTAATATAAAATCTAGTTAGTATCATGATCCTGTAATTTTCTCTACACTGCCTGATCTTTATATTTTAGTGGAACAACTGTAATTAATGTATGTACTAATCACTTCAGACTTACTGCATTTGTTGGATTTGTAGAATTACATACTTTCTAGATTATGCATTCCCAATATAATATCCTTTTCAATATGTTCTGTGATGATCACCACTCACTGATCTATTTAATTTTATTTTCAAAAAAGAAAGAAAGAAAAAAGGTAAAGGAAGCTAACCTAATGTGAAACTGGTATTTCCAACAGTGATCTCTGCAGGAACAGATACTAAAAAAAAGTCAACATGATGGCTATAACCATGTCAGTTTGGTAATCCTTGACTTACGGCCACAATTGGGACCAGAATTTGTTGCTATGAAAGGCAGTTGTTAAGTGAGTTACACTTGATCTTATGACTTTTTTGTCAATTGTTAATAGAATTACTGCAGTTTTAAGTGAATCATTAAGTGTATCCAGCTGCCCTCGTTGACTCTGCTTTTCAGAAGCTGGCTGGGAAGGGTCAAATAATGAATCTGGGATGCTGCAACTGTCAAATGTTTGCTAATTGACAACTTTCCAAATTCTGATCACTATACTACAATAGTTGTAAGTGTGAAGATTGGTCATAAGTCATTTTTTTCAATACTGTTGCAACTTCAAACAGTTGCTAAATGAATGGTCATAAGTCAAGGACTACCTGTAGACTATACCCAATACATAATGTACATTAAAAGGGGCAGGGTTTTAATAACATGATTGTGGCTATTACCTTGCCTTTTTAAAATTCCCCTGCTCCCCGCCATATAGATGCCTGGCCACAATAAATAAATATATTTGGTGTATAATTTAAAAAATGCAACTTCCAACAAATTTTGAATTGAGGCACTTTTATCAGAAAAAACTAACAGGTAGGCAGGCTGAAACTCATTAACGATTGTGAGCAATTATTATTTATTAAAGAAATTTTTGTTGAAACTTCAAACTTCCTTTGTATTTGTTATATAAGTGGTACCATGAAGGATATGCTTTGGAATAGGCCAAGACAAAAGGCTTAATTCTACATAAATGCACTATTACCAAGTACAATTTTACCTTCCTGAATGGACTTGAGGACAAGCTGCTGTTTTGTTGTTATTGCTGTTATTGTTGTTTTGTCTGAGCCCACTTCACAGATATGTGAATTTCAATTTCCAGAATTCTCAGCAAAGTTGATGCTAGCTAAGGAATTATGGAAACTGAAGTCTACAGGTCTGGAGGGCATCAGCTTGGGAATGCTGAACTAGAGAATATCTTAAGCATAGGTATATCTGTTTGGGTACAAAATTGTATAAAAGGCCAAGGTTTGCATCTTCTTTTTAATTAAAATTTGTATTGGATACCTATAAATGATCCTAAGGTGAGTAGCAAGGATTGTAAGGAAGTCCTGGAGCAGCAATTGAAAAATCTGGGTATATTTGGTTGGAGAAAATAAGAAGAAAGAAGCCCAAAAGTTCTTGTAAATATCTTTATGTGAAGGACTATAAAAATGGAAGCTCACTGTTTGTTGTTGCTTCTGCAAGCAGAGCAGGAGTTAGATTGCTTCAGTGAGCAGGATGTATCCTGCAGAGAAGCAGACTTTGCTGAACATTCAGAAAAGCTTTCTAATAAAAAGAGCTATCCAAGAGCAAAGCAGATTTCTTATACTGAGACATTTAAGCATAGATTAGACTAATTGGAATACCTGGCCCCCACCCAAGGCATTAAAATTTGGTTCTGCCATCATTGCCATCAAGCCTGGGGCTCTAATACTATGGGCGAGCCCATTTCATGGTTATTTGGAGTGTGCGATGTTATGACTATTCTCTGCTGCTATTTTATGCTATTTATATTTGCTTATGACTTTAATTATTTTTACTGTTTTTTATTCTGTTTTCATTGTTAGCTACTCGGTCATTTATATGACATGGACAGCCATATAAATTAAAGAAATAAATTTAGAAATTCATTTGGACTCTTGCCATCCAGATGCAAATCCTAATGAAGATGCTTCCAAGTTTTAAAAATTATTTTTATGTCTTAATTTATACCTGACTTTCATATATTGCTGTAAGGCGTAAGCTAACACTATACAAATGGCTTTGGGATATTCCATTAGAAATTTTATGCATTGAGAATGAATGTATTAATTCCAATCTCTTAAATATTACAACTGAAATTTTATGTATTAAAAATAAACAGTATGTTAACGAGTTCTACTGTTTTTGTTGAATTTTATGAACTGAAAATACTTTCTTGGTCAAAAATGAAACAGCCAATACTACTCGTAAGGAGGAAAATTATAGAGAAAAGTTAAACAAAAAAGGAACAATACCGGTAGCATTTAAAAGTAAGATTGAATTTCCTATAATCGGTTCCCTAGTTCTTGTAAGAAAAATTCAAAAGTAGCAGATGGTTGCTTAATTTGTTTACAAGAAAACAAAAAAAACATTTATTGAGCATAATTGTACCTCCTAATGCAATATAAAACAAAGAAAGAAGACTGAGAAAATATTTCCAGGCAAGGAGCAAGCATTTAAACCTTCATGGCTCATATACCCTTGCAGAACTCAAGACCTAGGTATCTTCAGGACAACTTTCTCCAAATAGTTCCTGTAGTCAAATCAAAAAAGGTTGTTAGCAGGAACCTCAGAAGTCAATATTTTTAATCAATGCCCCCTTTCTTTGGAACTTTGTCATTCTGAGGTCTGTATGATCCTCTTACACACATTCCCTCTGTAGTTTATGGTATTTATTTTTAACTGAATTATGTTGTCCTTGGTGTAGAAGTGTAATGTTAACTGAGCGATGTTATTGTCTACATTTTTAACCTTGCTATCAGGATGAGATATGTAAGCTTCTGAAATGGGAGCATTTGGAAAGGTATATACACCTAGGAAATAAATAAAATAAAATAATTGTCCGTAAGGAAAGCCTTTCTATTAGTATCCCCCAAAGACCAAGAGGTCCTTTGGTTAATTGTCCTTCCACTTACATTGCCTACTACACTATCTATTTCTGAGTCCAATTTTCATAGATAGGGACAAAGCAAATAGGTTAACCTGACTTAACCAATTTTAATTTAAAATTATAAAATACCTTGAAGGCCATCTACTGCCAACTCTTGCCATTCTGTATCAGCATGCTGTATCAAATGCTATTTGATAACTTTCAAAACAAGAAATATTAAAAAAAAACCACTCTTTTCTGGTGCTAAAAAGTTTATTACTTAGTTAGCAGGTATTCCTAAATTGTAGTACATACTCTGTCTGGTGGTTCTATCCTGTCATTTGGGCAAGAGTGAACATATTTTCTTTCACTTTGTATGACTTTCTGTGCCTTGACCTTGGTTATGTAGCTCTCTGTCTTTTGCTTACAAATACTTTCCTTTAGGCTCAACTAACTCCTCAGAGAACTGTCGGTGCAGCTGCACTTGTATAACTGTCATTTCACTGGAACAGTTTGAGATTATGCTTATACCATTTCACTGTTCCCAATTTGCCCTTTCTCTTGAACTCCTTTGAATCTCTAAATGGGGCGTCCTCTCTGACTTTTCTTTGAATTCCTTGAAATGAAATTTCTTTCTCAAAGTCCAACGAACCTCATCTTTCTTGTTATTCTTAAACATTCTTTGTGTGGATTAGAGAAAAAAAGAGGCAAGCAGGCAATAATGACAAGAAGAGCAGCACATCTGGTGGACTGAAAGCTATCCCTCCACTTTGAAGAAGGCAGTGCTGGTACTGATGTCTAGCCTGCCAGTTTGGCCTGAGCCCACCCAAAGAATTTTGTTGTTCTGGCTTATGTATTTTGAAGCCCTTTCTAGTATATGATGACAATCAAATAAATAAATGAAATAAATAAATCCTGAGTTTATATGGCACCCTTCACAAGTGTCTTAACCTGACTAGGTGCTACCATTATTATATTACAAACTGTTAGATCTGTGTTTTGGGAGCTACTCCTATAAATAGCAAGAGTTTTTGCGTGTCGGTGCCTTTGAGCCAGAGTTGACTCTTGATGAATGCTTAAACTAGCCTCTACAGCTTTGTTAGCAAAATTTTCAGAAGTGGTTTACCACTGCCTTTTAAGAGCTATAAGAGACTGAAAAGGCCAAAGTCAATAGAATTCTTTATTGGTCAAGTGTGATTAGACACACAAGGAATTTGTCTCCAGTGCATAAGCTTTCAGCGTACATATAAGCAACAAGTGATAAATCATGATAATCATAAAATACCATAATCATAAATCATAAGATGAAACACTCAGTGTTAGATAGTGATCTAACTAGTGTTTTACTTAAGACAGGACTAGAATTCACAATTTCCTGGTTTCTAGCTTGGTGTCTCTATCAAACTAGTTCTCAGCAGTTCTTTGGAAAGTATGAAGCAGGAGTATGAAAAGGAGTGTTTTCATATTCCTGCTGCTCTAGGGGTATGTTCTGCTTCTTCTCTGTGAAACTCTATAATCATGTTTTTTTTTCAACTGCTGGAAGGTTAGTTAGCTCCCCCAAATCCTGTCAGAGGAAGCAACATATGGCAAATGAAATTCTATCAAAATCTGCAGTAGATACAAATGTTTTTGTCTCTATTTACAAATGTCATGATTTCCCTCATGCATTGCTTCTCATTTATATTTAGTGAAGCTGAAATAACAGTCGTTCTCCTGCAAATCTAAAAAAAAATTGTCACTGGTGCTATCAAAACAATTATTCTGACCTCTAGATCCTGTAGAATCTCTCCATGACAATCTGTCCCTAATCAGGTCTTTGAGGTCATCCAGCACTACTGTAATGAGTCCACCCACTTTGCTGCTGGTCAACCACTTCTCTTTCCTTTTATATTATTTGCATTTAATTACATTCTTATTCAAGATAGCCTTATGTCAGGGTATTGCTAACATTATATCCCAATATAATGTATCCCAATGTACACTATAAAAGAGGTAATAAAGAACCTTATGGAAGTTCATTATTTAACATAAGGAACTTTAAAAAGACATCTTAATATATTTGCTTGAGTTATACCTCAATTTCCTCCAAGAGCTCAAGGTAACTTTCCTAGGGATTGCCCTTCATTTTACTGCCACAATATCAATATACTATCAAATTGTCAACAACACAGAGAAAAGAGAGCTTTAGATATACACGAAAGGAATCCTAGAATAGTGTAAATATTTTGTTGCCTAAATAATAAAAGCATGCTTCTTCTTCAGTTCATATAAATATGCTGACTAGATTGGCAGTTGAATCTTACTTAACACAGACCATGGGACAATAAACACCACAACTCTTCTACTTTGAGAAGCTGAAGAATGCTTGTTCTATCTCTTCAAAAACAACACAGCCCAACATCATGCTGACACTAGTGTTCCCCAGCTCCTTCCATCATAAGCATCAGGCAATGCCATAGAATTTATTAACAATAGCTTTTTAAAAAGATTTATTAGGTTTATTCCTTAGCCAATTCAAAGTGTTCATGCATGCATGCATATACATACACAGAGATCTAAAGTTAATCTTGTTTTGTTTTTGGTAAACCTTATAGGATTTTTAATTTAATAAACAGTATTTGATACCTATAAAACGTTGGCAGCTGTTTGTTCTCCAAACCACTGCCAAACTCCACAATCTGAGCTACGAACAGTTTCTACTATTTCAGGGCTATAAAATGCCTTCAGCCCATGCTCAACTGGTAATACTGAACTTTATTTAACTGCAAATTAATGCAGTCCTGAGTTAAAAACAAAGTAAAGCAGAAATAAAAGATTGTTTAAACAGAGACTATTTAAAATATTTTTAAAAAATATTCACATGTACCCACAGCTTTTCATGATTTAAAAAAGAAAACTACTGGTATAGACTTATTGAAGAGATATGTGTATCTTTTCCCAAGTAGCTCTGAAGTTAAACTCAATTGGGAACAAGAACTTCTACTTAAAAATTAATAGTTGCTACTTTTCTCTTCCTGTATTTAGATGGCAACTTGCTACATGCCACCTTTCAGTACATCCATTTACATATCTCTGAATTGCTTAGAATAAAAACAAAAACAAAACCTGAGCTAATCCTTTAAGTCTCTATTTATCAACCCGTGTCCAATCTGCAACTAATTTGACTTGATTCAACTCTGACATTAGTTTAGAACCTTGGGATGTTCAATGGCAGTGAAACAGACTGCTTTCGGTAATGAAATGTTTTATCCGGCAACAGATTTTGGAAGAAAACCAGTCCTCTGAGGGATAAGTATTTCATTGGCTTAGAAGCATTTCCTTGCCTATGAAACCAGAGGCTATCATCTGCGAGTGAGATGAATATTTAAGGGGGCGATTTTAATTTTCCATGAGATTACAAATAATCTCAGCGGAATCATATCATATCATACGGAGGTACTTAAAAGAAAAGCTAAGAGTGAATGGTTATGATCTATCACCATAGATCAGCAATTATTGAAATATTCATAAGAACATCCTTTGTTGGTAGCAGCTGCATCCCAGAACTCCTTTCATATAAGGACATAATCACAAAACATAATTTTGAGAATAAATATCCCAGAGCAGAACATAATCATAACTGGAATTTCTAGCCACAGGTGTGCTGGCTGATCTTTTCTTTATGTTTGACTGCTTATGGACTATAAAGTCAGTCTAGACTTTTAGCAACTCCTTAGACAGATTTCTCCAGGAGGATCTTTGTCTAATTAGATATTTCAGGTCTGCCAATAATGGACCCATCACTGCTGTAATGAAGCACACTTGCCATCCTGCTGATCATGTTCTTCTCTTTCTTTTCCAGCATTATGGTCTTCAGAAGGGAATAGGATCTTAACATAATGTATCCAAATTATGATAATTTGAGTCTGGCCATTTGAGAGAAGTTTGAATGAGAATCCTGGAATGATATACCGTATTTTTCGGACTATAAGGCGCATCGGAGTGTAAGACGCATCTAACTTTTAGGGGAGGAAAACAAGAAAAAAAAATCAGCTTTTGCCTTCCAGCAATTTGCCTCTGTGCAGCAAGCAGAAATAGTTTCAGTTTCACTTTCCCAGCACAGGCTAATTAGCACAGTGGCTAGGCTGTTTCAGGCTGCAGTCTGAAACAGCTGTTGGTCGGAGCCGGATCCAAAGGAACATCAGCTGCTTATGCTAATTGGGCTGTGCTGAAGGTGCAACAGGCTTTTTGCTGCTTGCTGCAAAGAGGTAAATTTCTGGTGGGTGGGGCTTATGCAACATTCAGTGTATAAGATGCACTCAAATTTTTACCCGCTTTTGGGGGTGGAAAAAGTGCGTCTTATACTCCGAAAAGTACGGTAATTTGTTTTTTTGTTGTCTTGGCTATCCATATTCTCAGCAGTTATCTACAGCACTATAGTTTAAAAGCATTGATACTGTATCTTCTTTCAAAAACCAAATTTTGCTTTCATAGAGCACCACAGGAAAAACCATTTTCTGATTGATTCTGATCTTTGAAGCATAGACACATCATGGCATCTCAATGTCTTTTCCATGGCTTTCATTGCTATCCTATCAAGTGCTAATCTCTGGTATATTCTTGGTTGTCAGTTCCTTTACTATGATAGTCAATCCTAAAAAGCAGAATCTATCACATCAAAGTCTTCATTGTCAATTTTAAGGTTGGTTGCTGTCCGTCATTAGATTTTTTTTTGTAAAAAGTAATCTTAATCATTTTTTTACTGTGTTCCTTGAGTTTCATTATCAAAGCTTTTCATGTTTTATTTGGTGATATGTCTGGATGGATTGAATAGGATTTATTCACAACTTTCTGGATTTAATTTTTTTTTTAAATGTACATAGAACTATAAAAAGATAATTTGTGATTGTGCATCTTTTAGAGTCCTAGAAAAGCTATGGGACCCTGAAAATTCTTTGTAAATTATTAAAAATCAAGTTTGGTCTTTTTTTCTGAAATTATATTAGGGTATATGTGGACTAGGACAGTGCAGTAAAGAGATATAGAAAATGCTAATTCTTTGGTGTCATGTAGGGTGGAATGGAGTTGTGCAGCTCATATATGGACTAAGTTATATTTGCCCAATATCCTGGTGACTTTGTTGCAGATTGATTCAAATCTTGAGCCTACTTAATATTTGACTGCTATTTCTAGTTAAATGCCCTGCCATTTTGTTAGACTTTTCATTTCTAAGAATTTCTTGTTTTCTAACTTTTTTTGCTACTTTTGGGTATTTGGATTCTTCTCTGCTCACAGAAACTGTTCATCCTTTGAATATTTTGATTATAATCTAAGTATCTATAACAGCTATGTTTTCCTTTGCTGTGACTAGCAAGCAATAAATGTTGATGTCCTCCCAGTACACACACACACACACAAGACACACAGAGAGAGTACAAGCAGGGTTAAATATGTTTATTTCACACAGCCAACCCCATAGTCATTCCCCAAGTCCCAACTCTGCATGTGCTGTCTTTAGACTCAGTTTTGATGATCTCTTCAGAAAATACTAACCAGATGTAACAAAAGCAATGGGTGCAACACAAGCTGCACTCTCTTCTGCGACTATGGCCCAAGGGTAATGGCAATAAGGTGAACTCCAGGTAGGACAGTAAGGGGAGTCAAGGGACTTCCGGCAGGATGACAGCAAGGTGAATTAATGAACTCCAACCAGGAAAACAGCAACTGCCGATTGCAAGCCCAACAAAAGCAACCACAGCTCCCCGTACTCCAGGCATTGGGAAGGCAATTTGGCTTTGATGGCTTCAAGGCACAACAAAGGCACCACAACTCTAGCTGATTCAAGGCATGACAAAGGCAACTTGTCTTCGATCGTTGTAGGGCACAACAATGGCAATTTTACTTCAGTGGGTACAAGACATGATGACTGCAACACAGTCTCAATGAGTTCAAGGCAATATCAGGTAACTGGGTAATTTAGTGATGCAATCCTTGCAGTTTGTTACTGATGTAAACTTAAGACTGCGCAACTTATTAACTGATGATCTGAAGTGACTATAACATGAAGCAGGAATTCCAAACAGCTGAGAGCTATGAGCGGGTGAGCATTATGGGCAGTTGCTATGGAGGATGAGCAGGTGCCACAGGAACATACTATGGAGTGCTGGTAGGTGTATGGGAAAAATTGCAATGGAACCAGGAATGACTTGCAATCTCCTGCCTTCTCTGTTGGTTATGTTTGGTAGACACTGGCAGGAAAGGTCATAAATGGTAATTATGTGACTGCAGAATGCTGCAGCCATCGTAATTGCAAGCAATAGCCAAGCCTCTAATTCATTATATCAGGGGTATCTAACCTTGTTAACTTTAAGACTTGTGGACGTCCACTCCCAGGGC
>JAOYMU010000274.1:19399370-19410742 GCA_025802295.1 Psammodynastes pulverulentus
TACTATAGAGAGAAATGAAATAGTCAAATAATAAATGGTTCACTTATAGGACACCTCTAAAGAAATGTAGATGTTTTTCTAATGGAACAAATACAATTTACTTTCCCTCTTTTTTGTGTTTGTGTATATGCTAAGGATTGCACTGAAACTTCCGTTTCTGTATCAAAGCAAAGAACAGGTAATATTGGAGATCGGCCAGCAAAACCTACACTTTTGGAACAGGTGCTAAATCAGAAAAGGCTGGTAAGTGCTATGGTTAATTTCTAAAAAGCTGCTTTATGAGATGGGTAAAATAGGGTAAAACCGTTCTGCTACATTTATTTCGTAAGAACTTTTAAAACAAGACACATATTTGTGATGGGCTGTTAGCCCAACTTTGAGAAACCCTCAGGATGTTGCAGCACTATAACTTTAAGCCTTCTTTGCTACTTACTGTTGGCTAGGCAGGTTGTTGCTGCTGAAAATTACAGGTTTCCAAATATTGTTGAACAATATATACTTAACTCCTGCCAGTCAATAACCCAATATATTCTGGAAGTGTTCTGTTCAAATTGGAAAAGGTGAAACTTCTAAAGCAAAGAAATAGCAGGGAAAGTAACAGCATCTGAGGTGGTTGTTGACCATTTACAAAACATGAATGACTCAGTTGTCTCTTTTCTAATCAAATGATTCATTTTTCTGCCAATGTATGACTTCTGATTGTTGCCCAGTTGTTTTTATAATCCTCTCAGTTGGTTGTCGTGCCCCCCCCCCCAACAAAAACAAGGACACTGGTGTGAACAGGATTGGCACCAGTGAAAATCTGGCTTGGGAAGTTTATTCATAATCTGTTTCTGCCATTCTCCAACTCCTCCTCCAGCATGGAAATGGAGGAAGATGGAAATTAGAGTGGCAGTAGAGATTATGCTTCTAAAGAGGCCCCAGAGTTTTGTGGGTCTTAAATTACTGTTTCTACCTTGGAAGAGATGAGAGATAGTTAACTCTTGAACTGTAAAGTAGAGTAAAGCTAATACAGATCATAGTGTGTCCCGGAGCCCTTAAGTTTGTAACTATATGGGATCTACTATATAAAGGCAAACAATTTAAAATGAGAAAGAAACCTTAACTAATGGGTAAATATATATATTTTTTATTTAATTGGTCTGTCCCACTGAATACAATATGTCTAATATGGCCATGTGGTGATTCTGCATGTACAGTATTCAATGCAGTTCCGGGATTAGAATAGGGGGACTTACATTTTTGTTTCTATCTAGTCACTTCTGAGAAGTCCTGAAGTTGTACAATTTCTGCAAAAACAACAACAACTGCTAAGTCAACAAGCATTGGAACAAAGACAACAGTTTTCAGGAACACCAATGTAACAGCAACAGTTTCATAGCAGAAGTAAACACTATTATAATGGGGTCTATTGAATTTCTGTAACTGTTGTAGTTGGCTTCATTTTCTGTACTGCCCTTTTGCTTTATCTTTGGTTTTATTTGAAATTGACGTTTTAAATTATTTTTATGAGCTTTGTGCAGCTTCTTCCTTCAATTACAAACTTCCATTGATTCATTTTGGAAGTTATATTGATGATTTTGGGAAAGGTAAACTGATAAACGATAAGCTGCTTTTTATTTTATGCAAACTAACCTTGCATAAAGTTATTATTTTATGACATTCATTGAAGAAAACAATAGTTACTTTCTATGGAAGTTTTAAACAGTGAACTTTGAGCCACTCCAGTAACTTCTTGTTCAGGAAGCCACATCTGAGTTTATTTTACTAACTGGGGGACTGTAGCAAGATTTGGCTCACAGTCCCATGACTGTTGTTAGAGTTGTCTCCCAGGCAATCTAATTGATAATTTTATATTACATTATAAATAATGTGTTCCAGGTTTGTATTAATGTTATGTACATTTTGTACACATGGTTGAATATTTAGTGTATTTCAGTATATTACTGCCAGGATTCATTAAGAGGCATTTATTTAAATTTATTTATATTATTGTTGCATTTTAATGACTTATTTGTACTAAGGAACACCCATAGTTTATATAAGACTATTTTAAAGCATCATTTTGTATATTTGTAATTTTTGAACTCTTTCTGAACATGCAGTTTTTTTAAAAAAACTTTTTGTAAAACGTCATTTAAGTTAATTTTTTACATCAGACTTTTTAAGGATTTTGTAATTGTACAAATTAGGTTAACTCCAGTGTTAAGTCAAGACGAATAAAATGAATCAATCCAAGGGCTCAATCATTACATGGTTCTGTTGTAACTATCCAAGCCATCATGTATAATTGGTATTGTCTTCTACATTATCATATCCTCATTACTTAGTATTCTCAGCAAAGACCTTATTGGGTGACTTTGGGCCAGTCACTCTCTCTCTCAGCCCAACTCACCTCAGTGTTGCTGTTGTGGGGAAAATAGGAAATGAGTATTGGATACATTCTCTGCCTTATATAAATAATAAATGCAGGATTAAAAAAAATAAACTGTCTCAAGAAACACAGATTTAAAGTGTGGATTTTTTTTATTTCCCCTTTACATTAAATGTTTTAACCAACTATTGGTTAATTTTTTTTCAATACTGTTTGAAATAAGTTACAATCCAATTGCTGTTTATATTCAACACTTGATTTCATTGTCCATTTCTGTAAACATAGGAAATGATCCATAATGGAGCATATTTTGGTATAGCAAAGCCTATAGAGTGAGACAAGCTGCTCTTACACTACTAGCTTACCACCTTTATTGAGAATGCCTAGTCGCAATGCAGTTGATATTACTTAAGAAACAAGACCAAGCCAGTATACATAATCCTTGACATATGACCGTAATGCAGTCTGCCCATCATAGCCATTATAATGGTCATAAAATAGGTCAACCTACTTCACCAACATGATTTTACCTTTTCTCAATGAACACCATGATTGTAAAGTGACCATTGCAGTCAATGAGCAAACCAATAGTTGTCTATGGCTCGGTTTTGCTGAAAACCAGGAGTAAATTCTGGTTTTCATCAAAACCATTGCAAGAGATCATGTGACCATGCAATGCTGTAAGTGGGCTGGTTGCCAAGTGCCTGACATGGAGTCGTATGACCATGGGGACCAGGCAGCTATTGAAACTTTGGAATCTAATAAGAAGCACTCTGAGAGATCTGTCATATCTTTGAAAAGTTACTAAGTGACCAATTGTAAATTGAGGATTTATGCTACAAAAAGGAGCTTCCAGGAAGCCAATATACAAGAGTAAATGGAAGGGGTGGTTGGCCTCAGATTTTCGTGAAATGCTCCCATTAACTCAAAAACTGTACTTGAGATAGATGCAAAAAGAGACCAGGTCACATCCTAAAGAGAGCTGCTGGGCAACTGTCAGCAGATGCAATAAAGATGGAGGAATATTGATGTTTCATTGCCCTTATCTTCATGAGGGCATCCAAAATATTTACCCCATGTTCTTATCCTGGGATTGCTGCACAGGAAGAGATTACATATTGTCAATACAATCCAAGTCCTGCCTTTCTGACCTATCCATCTGGTCCCCATGAAAAATGCCAAGCTCCTTCTTGATTCCCATTAGACCCATCAGTTGCTGCAGACACATCAATCAAATAGACTCCATCTTCCCACAAAGGAGCAGAGATGCCATCGGATTGGAAACAATCATAGAGTGGCTCCAAAGCAATTGATTGATATTAATTTCCTCCTCTACCAGACCACATTGCGACAACCTCAAGGCAAAAATATATCTAGATGTACAAAATCTTTGATATGGTTTTGCATAACATGGATTCTTGGATATGTGTGGGAAAAATCACCTATTATTCAGACCATAATCAGATGCTTGGATGCTGATATTTAGAAATTTTGTGGGGAAAAGTATGACATGTAATATTCAATCCATTCAAAGGTAATGATGATATAAATAAGTCACTATTAATTTCCCACATTCTGCTTGTCAAATTTCAATTTATGAACCTAGGTTGAAATCTTTGTTTTAAAATTTTAATGTCTTTTAAGAGAGTCGGTGGTCTTCCCTACTTTACACAAATATTTTATTTGGACATACAAAGACAGTCCTAGCCATTCTTTCAATAGCCTACCTATTGATAGAAATAGCTTTTACATATAGTTCTATAAGAGTAATCAAGTATCCAGACTTAAATAAATCAGAAAAAAAATTGAAATGTTGCCCAGAATTGTTTAGGTTGCAATTCTATATAGCATTACAGCGATCATTCAGTGCTCTGAAGCCCATTTTCAAAAAATCCAAGTAGAATTACAACCTGATACCTTGCTTATACCGGCAGCAGAAACTATGTGGTTACTTCAGTTCTAATGTTATTGGGTTAAGGTTTAGATCTGAAGGATCCATGTGCTTTTTAATGTTCCTGATCAATTGTTCCCTGGGTGAGGGTGGGATGGGGGAGAATTTATGCAGCTCTGTTGCAACCAATCAAAGAAATCACACCAATAAGGCAAGTGGAAGAAAATATATTTCTTTTCATCTGGTTTTAAATAAAACTAGTCCAATCTAAATCTTTAACAATACTGTTCCTATACTATATCGGAGCATCAACTACCTTATTTATAACTGCCTTTTTATAAGATTCGATTTCTTTTTAAGTGTAATATTGGATTGTTTTCCCGTACACAATGCACCAAATAGCTCCCTCATGTTGAGAGCTTCTTTGATATCACCATCTGGATCATTCATGAATAATAGGTTTACTTCCGCCATCAGCAGCTAATGGAAAATAAGCCTGAGAATAAAAGTTTATAAAGAAGCCTCAGAATCATTAATACGAATGGATTTTTAATCAATAAAAACTAATGTCAATTTTTTTCCTATAGATTTCTTAATAAGGAAATAGTTTGGCCTGCATATAATAAATAACAGACCATTTATTTGGTTTTCTGTGAAGCAATCTTGAATATCATACAGCTTCTCACTACTTCCAGATTGTTCCCCAGAAGGTTGTGAATGCGTTTTGAATTCTCAACACATATAACAGTTTTTAAGAAATGTTTTTCTCCTAAATTTAATTGCTGATAAATGGTTTTTCTGCCAAATGACTTAAATTTTCCAGTAGACTATTTCAAAGCATGGCATATTTATGAACACATTTAAAGCTTTACATTTACCAATTTTAATAGTTGTACAAGAACATTTGGACACAGAAAAATCATTTTTATGTAAGCAGTCTTAGCTGAATTCTGAAAGAAGTCATCATATGATTATTTTTCCAAGTACAATTTAGCAGTCAATATTTTTCTTTACAGTATGTGTTGCATTTATCCATGTTTCATAGCTGAGAGAGCTCTGGGTTTACAAATTCCTAGGACAGTTTTTTTACATAGGCTGTATTCTGATATTTTAGCTATTTTTTTTTTCTAATTCATTAGTCCTTATTATTCTACCATTCCAGAAAAGCAAAGCGGGCTTATTCGCATAATAATCATATATTAATAAGGATTTAAACTACGTCTATCCCACATTAGCTGAAAATATCACACTGCATTAGATGTCACTGAGATTTTTATTTGAAACACAGCTGTTTGATATGTTTATAAATGTGTTGTTCACAAGTGTATAAAGGAATTACTATGAATGCATATCCTAACATACATTACTCACTGATTATTTAATGACTGTATTCACACAAAACACTGAGGTAAAGTTATCCATAGTTTACCCAACCAAATTTCTTGTATTTACATAATTCATTAAACTACCGTAAATTGGACAAATGGGCTAGGTTGCATTATTCACTAGGCTAAATATGACTGGCTAGTTTGTGGTTCAGTATGTCATGCAAAAACAGTTTATGACAAATATATTTCCCCTATTTTCTAAATCAGTTTTATTCCTTTTTTTAATGTAATATTGATTGTGCATATATTGTTTAGATACACTGTAAAATTTAAGAATGAAATTCAAAAATTCAAATTCAAAAAACTTGTTGTAATTCTATTAGGGCTTAAAACTTAACTTTTTAATTTTATTAATTTGTCTTAATTTAGGTTTTTCTTCCCGAGGTACCTAAATCTGTATTTATCTGTAAACAGAAAAAAGATTTCATATTTCTAATAAAACTGTTCAGAGATCACAAATTATATTTACCTATCAGGTTAATAATATAGGATCCCTCTTTGGCAGTGCTATGAAGCTATTCCTTTGATGCAATTATATTTAATGCATTTTAACAATGCAATTGAATACCAATTTCTGATAGTACTGTAACTATAGTCTTTATTTTCCAAAACTTATCTCCTGTCAAATCTTTACTTCTTCAAAAGACCTAACCTTAACTCTGCAGAAATCCATATATACAGGAAACCTAAATCCCACTCTTATTCTTTAAGGTGTTTAGATTGTACAATCTGATGTCATGAACCTATTTCCCCCCATAAATCACTTGCTTCTATGTTAATAATCTGTCAAAAGATTGGATTTGGACAGGGATAGCCCAAAACAAGAATATTTTTTTTAAATTAACTTGGTACTAGTACATTCAAGGGAAAGAATAGCCAAATTAATGTTCTGATAAGCAAAACTGAACAAAGATGTTGTGCTTAGACTTAAGTACTTAAGTGCTATCAGATGATTTTTCTGTTCTGGCAAATGCATTTTCAGTTTTGTTATTAAACTTGATCTCTTTTGCAGTGACTACTACTTTGGGCTATTCCGGTTTATTTTTTTTCATTCAATATTATGTACAAAGTGACTGATCAAATAAGTAATATATAAACTGAAGTAAAGGCTATCACATACCGTATTAACAATATATTAATTACCTTCCACTCAGGTTCATTGTCGATAACAATTGCTCTCATTTATTATGCTTATCAATAATTAAGACATATGGGAGGAAGTAGTATTTTTACTGAAATGCTACAGTATTTATTCTGTAAATGACGAATTTGAGGAGTCTGAGTGAAGCCTGGCAACATATGAATCTGAAGATAGAACCATGTTTTATATTAAGCAAATTGCAATTACCACTGGTCAATTATCCATTTTTACTATCAAGGCCCACAACATAGGGGCAATTATTAATGTCTTGGGGTTAATATATTGCCTACTTCTTCCTTTCCATTGCAGTTGTTACATGTGTGAAGGACTACAGTGCCCTGCTAGTTGAGTAGAAATCATTCTAGGTATTACAAAGAATAGAATTAAAAAATATTAACCATAGCAGCTTTATATTGCCTCTTCCCACTTGCATCATCATCACTGAACAACATATTTTAGTAATTCTTGGAACTGAATAATGTTTTTTTTACATCAAAGAGCCGGAGGTCTTATTCAGTCTCAGCTTTCTTTTCAAACCAACAATAGAGATGGTATTTAGAGAAGGTTGCATTTGCAGCTTATAATTGTTACTCAATTTACAAATGTAACCTTTTTCATTACAAACAATATAGTTTTGTGTTGAAATCTACATGTCAGGAACAAAATGAGGAACCATAATCACAATATTCTAAGTTTCCAGAAGCACCTGCTTGATGTTATCAATAAACTGCCACTCTGAACAGAGCTATCACTTGCTCCATTTTAAATCAGCATTATTATTTTCAGAATTTTAATTTGATATATAATTTTTTTTACAAAGTGCAAGCAATACTGGTCTCATTCCATATGAAAAAATAGGCAGCTACTCATATTTCTATGGCTTCATTAATAGACAGAATACAATGACAAAGTACTGCACTTTTTGCAATCTTATTAACTAATAAAACATGTAATACAGCATGAAAAACAGTAATAGTGTGTTATATATATCTACAATCATATTTACAGCTATATACAGAAATTTAAGGGAGAATCCTACAATCCAAGGCCGGAAGTAATATTTGCCCTTCTAGAGCATGGAGATGATTCTTACGAAACAGAGGATATTGGATTATGTGGGGAACCCATCTGTGTCAGCACCTTATCTAGCCATTGCAAAGGTCCATGAAGATGGATCTCAATCCAACATGGAGTACTTGTAACATCCTGGCGATGGTATTCTGCTCCCCAGCCCTAAAAAGAGACAAATAAATAGCAAAGGATCAAAGAGATGGTTGTTTTATTCTTCATTTTATTCAAGACACGACTGCTGTATCTACAGAAAAGTTTCTGCTGCATTTTAACCATTCAACTTTTTCTATATAAAGAATGGCTGCGTATACATGTGTTTGAATTTTTTTTTACATCTTTTAGAGACTGTATTTGTTTGTGGGATGATTAAGTAAATTGTTACTTAAAAGGATTTTACTCAGTTTCCTTGTGCTTGGAAGTCATGAGAAATAATACAATTGTGGATAGCTAATTTCTAAAAACCATGGGTTTTAATACTATTCACACAGTATGTAAACAAATCAAATCCATATGAGAGAATATCACATATCTTTGGCTATGTGGGAAAATGTACATGAATACTTGAGATGATTGTTATTGCTGTTTTAAAAGCAAATTATTTTACTATCTTATATTATCTAGATATTATTTATGATGGAATGCTTTAACTTTTATCTTCTATTTATAAGTGGGAAAAATATATGGACTTGGAACAAATCTCAGCAATAGTATTATTTCAACAATTTATACTGCATCCTTCGGCAAATATGAATTATGGATCAAACTTTAATATGGAATTACATCTGTCAAACTTTTGGTTCATTAAATGGTTTTCCATCTCCCTCTGGTGGAGGCTTGATAATCATTTCAGGTTGATGTCGCAATAGCTCTTTTTCTATACAAAGCCACCCAGTACTGCCATTTATTTATGGCACATTTTGAAGATGTAATATTATTACTGTAAGTAAAGTCTATATAATGTAACCTCTCAAAATGTTTGAAACTTCAATAATGTGTTCAAGGTGAAACTTAACTCTAAAGAGAGTGAATGACATTAAATGCCCTTGTGGCATTTTAATTAGGTATGCCAACTTCTTCCAGAAATCAAGTTCGGTATAAACTTATTCTTCCAGGTTAAAACTGAGGGAACCATGCAAAACCAATTTGACTAGTTTGTTTTTTTTGTTAATCAAAACTATTATGATTAATTAACTGGCATCAAAACCCAAATTACTATAGTCACCCTAAAGCAGAAAACTCATTTCTTCTCCTGTTTTCAGATACCTGTGTATGTCCAAGTAAGTGCACTGTAGTATCATTAGATTTGGTCTCCAGAGACTTAGGAAAGCTACAAATCTGATATGAGAGAGCTAATATAAAAATGTCTTTTTCTTAATAAATCTCTTTTATGCAATTCAAATGTTTACCATATAAAAGGCATAAGATAAATCCCAACAATTCACTGTAGTCCAGCAGAAGCTTTCCCATTTGTCTTCAGTAGTAGCATCACAGGAAAATAATAATAACAAGCATGTTTTCCCCAAATATGATGAATGTACAAACTTGTAGTAAAAAGATAGTATGCATGGATTTTCTGAGTTACAAATATGAGGCTGTTTTGTAGAAATTATAATAACAGCAACTGATAGTTTCTTTTGCTGTTATGCTTCAACATGACAATGTAAAAAAAGGAGGGGAGGGCTCCAGAAACATACAAATGTGAGGGACTGCATCCATGAAGGATTCCTACATGTGCTGTTGAGTAGAACTAATCATTTCTATGGTTTCCCCAAATTTTTCTACTCTACAAAAATGATCTGGGAGTTTTAAAAAAAATCTTATGATTCTTTAGAATTTTGGTAACATCTGAGCTTAATTTATTGTTTAATGTGAAGAATATGGCTGTTCTACATGTACCCAAATGTTCATTACTTTGTACTTTTCCTTACTTAAAATGTTTGGGGAAATAAGATTCTTATTATGTCTCCCTTTTGGATTTAGATGAAATTGAAGTCAGTCGGGGAGACACCCCTGGAGAGAAAATTGCACTATGAAACAGAAAGCTTACCTACATCCTCTTGCCACCTAATATTTAAAAGTGTGCCAGAATTCCCAAAACCCACCTATGAATATTTCACTCAGTGTTACTTCTCTTTTAAAGAACATTTTAAAAGCACTCTTCCCCAGTCCCTCTTCCCATCAAATGTAAAGAAAAGGGTAGAGTAAAAAGGACAGAACCAGCCTTTGTCAGGACTAGTTAAGAGTTCACTTTGGGTGAGCTGATTGAGCTCGATTTTCTCCTTGTAAAATCCTGGACTCAAGAGTTGCAGATCTCTTGTCATCCAAATCATGCTTCACCTGCCACCTTACTGATTTTGAACCCTGCCTTAGGAACACCACTGTCTCAAAAGGCTGAAATCATGACTTGTATTTGCTTTAGTCAAAGGAAAGAATTTTTCATTCACTTTTTCTTGTCCAGTACAGATATAAAGTTAGTTAGAAGAAATAATAGAGCTCTTTCTCTATCAGAAAATTATGATGCTGAAACTAAGACGGCAAATGCAAAGAAACTAGCATTAACATACCTATTATGTACAAATCCAGCTTTTGGAAGAAATGTAATCAAAGTTTAATTGCATATATTCTTAGGGAGGTCTCTTGCCTTCCCATTTTGTTTATTAACAAAAGAGTAGCTTCAGGTTACAAAATATAAAATGTTTTATTCATAAGATGCAAATGTATGTGGTTTCCAGAATTTGCAGAGTTCAGACTAAGTAGGCAGAAATAAATTTGCCTCTGCTAAAGGAAATCTAATTGCATTTTGCAGGCCAATCCTAAAAAACAAAACAAAAGAACCACCAACCTTCACATACCACAAAAATGCACAACTTTGACTGAGTGATACACGTAACATTTTTGGTGAGTGTAAGGGTCAGGTCAAATATAAAGAAAAATTAAAATATGTGTGATTAATATTGTCTCTGTTAAAGTTAGAAAGAATGAAGCACCTCTTTTTGAATTAAATACTGAAATTGAATAAATAAACAAAAAAATACTATCAGCTGAAATAACATTGAAGGATACATTTGCTTTTCATTATAACAACAACGAAATCATCAGCAGTATTTTAACCTTGATTATTTGAAAAAAAAAATGTGTTTAGCAGGCTTCGCTTCCAAGAAAGAATGTATAGCAAGCAGCCTTCAAAAATTATTTTAGCACAACTCCAATTCTGATAATCCCATGACCCAAAGATTCTGAGGATCACATATATGGATTTTAGTTTTGGGGCTTTTCTAATTTTGCACACAATCTTGAAGAAATAATGAGGCATTCATGTAAGCCAAAAAGAAAATTGTCCTTATCTTTGTATCAAGGGAGTCTAGTTTAGTAAAATACCCAAGAACTTTGTAATATTTCATTGGTCTGTTAGAAGACCCTATATACTCAAACCAGTGGTGAAATCTTAGTACCTCTGGAGACCTCCCGAGAGGTACTAGGGCCCATGTGAACGAGTTCTCGGAGCCC
>JAOYMU010000274.1:19534320-19545197 GCA_025802295.1 Psammodynastes pulverulentus
TATATATATATAATGAGAAACTAAAGAGAAAAAAGAACACCCAAAATAGGGTTTGCATCAAATGGAAATATTTATTGTAACAACAAATATCCTTAAGTGTTTGCAACTATGAATCATGGAAGCAATATCCAGGAGAGTGTTTAATTTTCTTTCAGTGGGTGCAATTGTGAGGTCACACTGACTGTTGTGTAGGGAGGAAGATATTCTGAGCACTGATGAATTATAACAAATTAGTGTTGCCATTACGCAACTCATACATTCTCCCCCCCCCCAGTTGTGGGCGGTCTTGCTACCTTTATAATTGTAATTTAGTTACTTCTTAGGTCCTAAGATTCTTCCAGCTTTCACCTTTGAAAGCAAAACACCCACACTGTGCGCTATGTTGGATAGAATGAGGGGAAGAGAATTTAACCAAAAGCTAGTCTCTGGTGTTGGCTGCGTATTTTTCTGCTGTAGGAAAATTAGAGATTCAAATATATATCTGGATTACAGCCTATACAGTATATTAGAAATGGATTACATGCGATTAGCTGTTTGTGGATGTGCAAAAGAGTCAGCTGACCTACGTGGAACTCAGCTTGTGCAAATGGCTGAGAAATGGAACAGTCGTTTAAACGGGGATTTGCTTGTAGAAGGGAAAGTAAATAATAGTCTAGTAACAAAGAACAAAAGAGCCTCTGAGGAAATGAAAACAAGTTGATTAGTATAAACTGCCAATGAATTATCAATGAACATGAGGTACAGTTGATCAAAAAGAAAAGATGCCTTATTTTATATATTGCAGATTAATAGTGAATTAAACCTGAGTAGGCAACAATGTCTAGCTGAACTTGACTGATCTCAGAAAAGTTACTCTAGATAGTACTTAGAGCAAAGACAGGTAGAAAATTCCAAACTGTTACTAGTCTGGGAACTAGGAAAGTTTGTCTGTCTGTCTGTCTGTCTGTCTGTCTGTCTGTCTGTCTGTCTGTCTGTCTCTCTCTCTCTCTCTCTCTCTCTCTCTCTCCCATCCATCCATCTATCCAAGAATTAGGTAATTGCAAACTGTTGAAAATGACATCATCTCTTTGCAACTGATTATTTAATACAATTTAAGCACTATTCAAATCCAAATGACTCTGGGCTATTTATAATACATTCTCATAAAAAATCCAATACAAACTCAAACAAGATGTGCTCTGGTGACTGTTTACAGACAACAAAAAGAATAACATAAACACCTAATAAGGGCCTTATGAGTCTATTTTATCACAAGAGCAAAGGACAAGAAATAGATGAGAAAAAAAATATCTATGCTGTTTGTTAAGAATCTCTGCTGTTAAGAGATAAGAAATTTTCTTCTCTTTGGTGCTTCAGACTTTATCACAACTTTTCCTGTCTTCAAGAGGTAATTTAGATAAAAGCATGTATTTTTTTACTTTCCTATACTTCTTAATAAATCTAGTTTTTTATACAAATACAATGAATGTCAGTTAACTATCTCTACAATCTAGACAAACTTATGGGTATTTTTTAAAAATGGGATATTCTACTAATTACTCAGTATTCTTTCAACACTCTAGTTGTGTTCTAGAACATATTTTCGAACAGGAGTTCCTGAATTCATATCTCCAACACAAATCACCTACACCTTGCACCTGACTCAATGGAGTCTTAAGCTGCAGAGAATTATATAAACACCATTTTTAAAATATCCTGATTTTTATGTAATTGAATACTTTTTTTTGGCAAATGATTTGTTATGAAAGAAAGTTACAAAACCTTTTGTAAGCCAGGATTTATTTACTTACTTCTTAGAAGGGTCAAATAGCGGGTTGTTGGATACTGATGCCACAAAGTTAGGAGAAGACCCCAGGGCAAAGCAATCAGAAGTGTGGTGAGAAGGTTACGTCTCCTCAGCATGCTGCAGAGAACTTCCACTGATTGGGCATTTCCCTACCTTCCAGAGGAAAGCATGGTTTTTAAAAGTGAGATAACTACAAAACATACAAAATGAAACAGAGTTTTCGCTGGGTTGGGTCAATAGGTTCTAACACAGGATTTGCAGGTATGGCCCTGGTTTTCAAAGCAGTTGATTTTACTTTGATTGTGATCTAACATGGTATTTTTTCTTTTGAATTAATTAAAATAGTAAAAATACAATAAAAGGGAAAAAAATAAACATAACCCTAAATTATATTTAGAATTCTAACCATGCTAAAGTGGCATTCAGCTTTTGCATGCTATGTATATAAGATTAAACTAAAATATGATTGAATTATTTTTGGCTTGCTTGATATATACACAAGCCATGAGTTAAAACTTCTAGCTTTAATATGCAAGTATATTGAGTGTATAGCTTAAAAGTAATGCAGGAATAATGAGCAAATGGACACACTTGTCTTATGAGCAACAACCATTGTCCCAAATAATCTTTTCAACCCTGCTCCAAGATCAGAAAGGAAATGGCAGGGAGAAAATATACAAAAGCAATGGAAGGTAGAAAAACAAGAGAGGATGAAAATTGTTAGTTCCTTCCCATCATTTCTTGTAGTATACATGAATGCTTTTCTAACAATCTCTTCTCTGTACACACTTTGTATCATAGTAATAATGCCTGGGACTTAGATATTTGGAGTTGATGGATCAAAACATGTCAAAAGTAATTGGATGTCAAAAGTAATGGTCACTATTCAACTAAAGTAATTTATTCCACATCCCACTCTGAACCATACACTCCCATTTCCTTCACAAAATCAGTGACTTGATTTGAGCCTGTAGCATAATAGTAGTAACATGTTGTTATCCACCACACTACTGGGTGGTTTTTTTGGGGGGGGGGGAACAGAGACACTGCACTGAAATGGTTCAGGGATTGGCCTGAAGGAACCTCCATTTTGCAGTGTTTTCTCAGTTTTGAAAGCATGGACATGAAGAGAGGGCAAGAGAGGAAACTGATAAAATGAGCATTGTGACATTGTGATGCAAGTGCTGCCCCTTTTGTAAATACATTGTGCATTCATGCCCATACATTTCTGATGAAACTGTCTGATTTTTGTGGATACCTCTACAAAAGGCTACACAAACAAAAAGCTTTATGTGTTGGGGCAGAGGAGGAAGTTTGTCCAGTTGGGCAGATGATACCAGAAGTGAGGAAAATGCATGGAGATGAAGAGACTACTAATTCTATTCAACCATAATCCATGTGCAAAATATGGGATTCAGAACCCCAGCACTCTCTCCAACAGTGCAAGCACTTCATCTGCATTGCACTGTTGCAAATGACACTCACCAGCAATCCGTCGCAGCAGAGGGCATGCCTTGACACCAATTGATCTGAGGAACAGGAAGAGTCTGGCAGATCCCTAGTCCCTTGGCTTTCTTGGAATCAAGTGCTGAGTATGTATATTTAGCAACTTCTTTGCAGCCTGCCTTCCACATTCCTGTCAAGTAGAAGCTGTACCTCTGGAAGAGACACAGAGTATAATCTGTATAAATTCAACTGCCTTCAAAGGAGTAGCACATCTGGCTGTAATCATAGTTCTTATGAACTAAAGAGTAACATTTCATTCATGCTTAGAAGAAATATGATATTATGGACATCCTACATAAAGTGCAAAACTATGGATATTTCAGCTGACTTCTCTCCATTCCTTCCTGGCGGTCTGCTTCATAGACCTATGGAACAATAAAGTCTATACAATCTTAATAAAAGAAAGGAAAATATGTGATATTATGGAGGTTCTAAATTTTGTAGGGCAGCTAGTTAATCTTAGAGCCTATTGCCCATTCCTTCAGTTGTGAAGCCTAAGCTAACATTCCTCTTGTGTCTTATTTTATCCACTACTAATTAAAACTTAACAGGCTTGATATAGACTAAAATAGAAATAAACATAAAAACTGATTTGCTAGCCCTGATGATAATGCAATTTTATTCTTTTAAAATGGAAACACAGGAAAGAAGTCATTAACTGTACACACACACACACACACACACACACACTAAACCAGAAAGGGAAAAAAAGATTGCAAAAACACACACACAAGAGTTAAAACTCATTTAAAAAAGCTCATTTCTTAAATCCAAAAATAAATCTTGATTACCCAAAGCAATAGTGAGCAAACTTCCCATCATGTCAATTTAATATTCTTCACATATAGAGAATGAATATATCTTTAAGTTTTTTAAAAAAAATCAGAAATAACACAGTATTTCCATCAGAGCAAAGTAATCTTTTTAGTTACAGTCTTCACATGGTAAACCCAGAGTTTTTCATACTGCTATGAGCACATTCTACTTCACATTTTAAAATCCTTAAATCAAAGCTATAAGAATAAAATGGAGTTTTGGTGCCTTAATGCTACATGCATTCATTTTGAATTAAACACAATTTCCTTCTGCTAGAATTCCCCATGCTTGTTGGGGACTTTTGGGGGTTGAAGTCCACATTTCTTAAATTTACCAAATTTGAGAAACATTGTGTTAAATTAACTGACAGCACCATGAGACATCAGTGCAAAACACAAAACAGAACAAAATTCAATTGATGCCTCTTTCTTAAATTGTTGCGGTTCCTGAAATAGTTATTTCTGAGTAAGAAACTTGGTAGGGAACCCATCCAACTGCAAAGACACCCTTACTTGTTTTATTATTAAAAATAATGTGTAAAGCCACAAGGATAGCATACTGGCCTTTAGGCATCTAGTTTTTGTAGTAGGAATAAGCATGATTTTGTTGTTCTAGTGCAGAGCTGTCAAATTCCCGGCCCACAAGCCAGATGCGTCATACGCTGGCCACACCCATGCCCGGTTTAGTGAAGGGGGAAAAAGTCCCAATACATCATGTGACGCTGCCATGACGACATGAATTTGACACCCCTGTTCTAGTGGAAGGAAAGAACGCTACTAGAATTGGGTTGTGTTGACCACCTGTATTTTTGGGAACTGTTCCAGGATGTGCAGTAGCCAGTCAGAGCAATAGGGAACAAATTGGCATAAGAGTGAAATTGGCAAGATTTCAGTTTGTTTTCTCATTTTCTTTGACAGTAGCTACAAAGTGCCAAGTTGCTGCTTGCTTTTGTTTCTATTTCCTAGCACAGTGGTTCCCAATCTTTTTTGGTTTGCGGCTTCCTTAAACGCTGCGGATTTTTTCCGCGGCTCCCTTAAAAAATTCGGATTTTTTCCGCGGCTCCCTTAATAGGGACATTCGGGTTTTTTTACATTTTTTACTTGTAACTGCGCATGCGCACTAGGCTTTTAGAAATGGCGCGGCGCCCTTAAAACGATAGCGCGGCTCCCCGGGAGCCGCGGCGCACAGATTGGGAACCACTGTCCTAGCAAATACCTTGACATCCAACCTTGGGTCCTCAGTAAGTAATTGACTGCCTTTCCCAACCAAAAGCTGTACAGTGTTACAATCTGCAGAAGCACACCTTTCAAAGATTTCCCTTGTGTCACAAGTCCCTTTATTTAATATGTGGAAGAAAGAATGCAACTCCTTTGGCAGCAAATACAGTTCCCAATTTCAATACAGTCAGGAAATCTATAAAGACTCTTTGTCAGATTTTTAATAGTTAGATCTGGGTGTTTTGTTTTTTTCTAAGTTTAATTCCCACCTCCCCAATCAACTTTTATTATGGCCACAGACCAAAGTTTAATTGCATTTCTAACTTTTTATATTATGCTTTTAGTGGCAATTTTTTTCAACTGGTTTTTAATACTTGCCATAATAGGAAGGTGTGCTATAACACAAATAGTGTCTTTTTTAGTGGTATGGAAAAACAGTGAATATAATGATATGCAATCATAGGACACAATCAACAGTCAATAATCAATGTAATTGTGGAATTGAAATGGACCCAGGGATGAAAGAGATGGCAGGGATTCTAAATGCTAGATGAGGTTTGGAAAGACAGAACTAGAAACTTTTCAGCAACTTTTCTCTATTTTTTAATATTCTTTTTCCTCTCCTTTTTTTTCTTAAAAATCCTCCCAAAACAAATAGTTGTTTTATGGCTAAGAACCTTTAATAACATTCACCAGCACATGATGGATGCCTTCAATATGTTGTATATAAGCTTCTTGAGCCAATTTCTGATTAAAACATGTCCTTACTTAATTTCAGTCATTGATCCTCCATTACATTTTACATAGACTTCCTATGGCAGAATCAATAATTAAAGGTTTGAATTTCATCCTAATGTAGCAGGTGCTATTGATTATTGGTTATTGATTACCTTGTTGAAATCCAGGAGACAGCACTGGAGATTGGAGAAAACAGGTTTATTTTTGTGCACAGAAGGTTCAGAGCATTCTCATGGCAAATTCTGAACCCCGGGTTATGCCCAAGGTGTAGGTTCTATACATTTAGTGATTACCTGCTCCTTCTCTCCCTTCCTGAGGCATTACTGTTATCTAGCTTAATGAAGCATATGAAGCTTAACTTACAAAAGCAGAAGTATGGGCATAATGTCAGTTATCTTACACTATATCTGTCATTTCTGTGAAATACTTCTTGCACCCTCCTTACAACGTAGTGACTTACGGGCATGTCTAATATATAGGCCAAAAGTCAAGTTGAACCAAACTGATATTATATGATATTTCTAAAGCTGAGATATGAAAGAATTCCTGAAGGTCCTTGAATAATGTCCTACATCCTGCCTCACTAAGAAACCTCATTTTAACCCCAACCTTCCTGCAAAAAATGTATTCAGGTAATATGCATCCACAGGAATAGTGTGTTTACTAATAACAGACATATAAGAAAGGATTAAAGTAAGGAAAAATATTGAAAATCAAGATCTTTCAAAAATTTGGTTGATGTCATCATCCAAGTTTAAAGTCCAGAGGAATACAAACTGAATTTAAACTGTGTACTGTATGTTTAAAATGCACAAGATGAAATGGCAGTGTGTGAAATGCTGCCCCATATGGTTTTATAGGGGTCAGCTTATCAAGTTCATCATAAATAGCTAAGAATTGGCATGAGCATCCCAAGAGGGAGGCAAGTGATAGCATAACATGCCATAATAAAAATTTGATTTGATGATTTGTTCATCCAAAGCTACATATTTGTGTGTGGTAAAAATATGTGATCATTTTCCTCAATGTCATTTTTAGTAGGAACTCCAAAATAGCGCCTACCGCACTACAGTTCACTGAAAGCTCACCTTTTAAAATGTTTAATGTTTCTTAAAGGGTAACTCACTTAAAGTGCAAGAGAGGATGGGAGAATGAATGCCTTCCATAAAAACTTCATGACATTCTGTTATGCTCATAAAAAAAATGAGAAATCTGCTAGATGTTTATTTAAAAAAAAGTATCTGGTTATTTATTGGTTTCATTCACTGTTAAGTTTTACCAACATATTTAAATACCTTTGCCATAGTACTATTTGTCAGCAATAACCATGATATATATATATATATTTTTCCAGAAGGGTAAGTAATAGATGTGCTAAGTTTTGTACAGGAAGTCTTCAACTTACAAGAGTTAACTTTAGTGATTGTTCTAAGTTACAATGACACTGAAAAAAGTGACTTAAGACCGTTTTTCACACTTACAGCCATTGAGACATTCCCATGGTCATGTGATCAAAATTCAGGTGTTTTGCAACTGAGTCATATTTATGACAGTTGTAGTGTTCTGGGACCATATGATCAACTTTTGTGACCTTCTGACAAACAAAGTCAGACTCATTTAACAATTGTTATTAACCTAACAACTGAAGTGATTCACTTACAAATGTGGCAAGAAATGGGGCAAAATTCACTTAACAAATGTCTCACTTAGTAAGAGAAAATTTAATTGCGGTTGTAAGTTGAGGACTGTCCGTGTATGGATCTATGATAATTTATCGTGACCAGCTTGCCATAGCCAACTCATCAAGGCCAACTTACTGCAGGACAACTTGTCACGGCCAATTCACCATGGGGACAAGAGTTACACTAATATCAAGGAAATGGTGGAATAGAACCATGAAAGAAAGGATGCAAGAGGAGGGACAGAATGAAATGTGAATGACAAAAATTAAAATAATTAAATTGTCCTGTGGCGAGCTGTCCATGGTGAGTTGGCTGCAGCGAGTTGGCTGTGGTGAGTTGTCTGGTTTATTAATAGCCACATAAAAGAAAATCTGAAATACTATTTTTTTATAGTCAAGCAGGAAGTGTCTTGAAATGTTAGAACAATGTAGGAGTGCAAAATGTAAATTCTATAGTCAGGAGACATGTTAATTTTTTTTATGGACATCGGTATCCCAGCACCCTCTTTCCTATTACAGCTGCTATATCTTGACTGAGATATAGCAATATACAAACCTTCCTTTACTTTTTTCATACTAATAAAAAATTAGTATACTAATATGCCTGATTTGATTTTATCAATTAAGTCTTTTTTTTTTTACTTTTAACAACCACACTGATTTTCTTCATGACAATCTACCCTTAACTTGATTTTTCAGGTCTCGCAGTCGTGCATGCATCACTGTAACCGAATCCATCCACCTTGCTGTTGGTTGTCCTTTTCTTCTCTTTCCTGACACTTTCCCCAGCTTTACAGCCTTTTGCAGAGAGCTGGGTCTTTGCATAATGTGCCCAAAGTAGGATAATTTGAGCCTGGTTATTTGTGCTTTAGGGAAGAACTCTGGGTTGATTTGTTTAATGACCCACTGATTTGTTTTCATGCCTATTCACAGTATTCTCAAGAGTCTTCTCCAGTATCAAAGTTCAAAGACATTAATACCCTCCCTGCCCTACTTCTTTAAAGTTAAACTTTGACTTCCATACAATATCATAGTAAATATCATAGCTTGCATAATTCTGATCTTTGTAGGTACAGAAACATCACAACACCTGAATATCTTTTCCAAAGGTATTTCTTGACTGCTTGTCCCTTTACTGTTGATCGTTGATCCTAAAAGCCATTCACCATCCATCACTTGACAGTTTCTTCATTGTCATTTCTAAGTCTGGTTGTTCTACCTTGTTGCCATTAATTACGATAGGTTTTCTAATCATGTCTGCAAATTAATCCTAAATTTATCCAGAGCCTAGTAAATATGCACTGAAATTTGCTGCATATTGGCCTGGTAGCATTTTCTGTTCTACAGCTTCTTTGCTCAATTCTGAAAAATATTGAGGAAATCCATGTAGATTTCATGAATTGCTGCTGGCACGGGAAGATACAAATGGATGGCTAGAAGTCCTTGGTCCATTATTGATGATGTTGACTTCTCTTTAAACAAGGGATGCATAATTCATGTCAACTCTGGTATCTGTGGCATTCCAGAGTCATTCATCCTGCTCCCTGAAATTGGTAGGACCTTGCAGTTTCTTGCCCTTTCCTCAAATTTTCCTCAGAAACACATCTTCCATGATGTGTAGCAAACCTTGATTTGAAATGTTCGGCAGTATCCGTTTCTACCTTAGAAGAATGTCTGCCTGTTTCAAACACTCAGATAATTAAAAAAGTGATTGTTTTGTACATTAAATACTTACTACTAATAATAAACATTCGGTGTGGTGATTAAGGCACCAGGTGCTCATGGGAAATCATGAGTTCTAATTCTGCCTTAGGCATGAAAACTAGCTGGGTGATCTTGGGTCAGTCACATTCTCTCAGCCTAACTCACCTCAAAGGGTTGTTGTTGTCGGAAGATAGAAGGAGGAAGGAGTATTATGTATGTTTGCCATCTTAAGTTGTTTATAAAAATAATAAAGGCAATTGATGAACAATTGTACAGCCAAATTTAAGATCCTAAAATTGGGATGGTGGAAGGCTAAAATTGCTGCCTTACTGAAACCAAGCAAAGTCCCAGATGATCCGAAAAATTACTGACCAGTATCGCTCCTATGCATCTCTATAAGGCATTAGAATGTATGATTCTCAATCATATTTAAAAAATGCATTGATGAAAAGATTATAAGGGAGCAAGCATATTTTAGACCAGGGAGGTCATGTTGTGGTCAAATCCTAAACCTCACACAATATATTGAGGATGGTTTCGAAAGGAAACCAATTACTGGAGTGACTTTCATCAACTTAACTGCAGCATATGACACTGTAAACCATAGGATATTGCTATGTAAATTAAATACTATGACCAGAGATAATAAGCTAACCAGAGTCATTGGCAGCTTCTTCCAGCATTGGAGATTCTATTTGCTACTGAATGGTAAGAACAGTAGATGGAGGATATGGAAGAACAATCTGCCGAAAGGAAGTGTATTATTTCTGATGTTGTACAAGATATATACATATAATAACAGAGTTGGAAGGGACCTTGGAGGTCATCTAGTCCAACCCTCTGTTTGAGCAGAAGAGTCTATCTCAAATATTAGCCTCTATCTAGGATCGAACTCACAACCTCTTAATTGTGAAGTGAGAGCTCCACCTCTAGGCCACCGCACTCTCAACCAGTCCCTGACAACACAAATCTATTCATCCATGTAGATGATATATAGTAGTGGCCAACAAGGATCAACTTTTGATGAGGTAGTTGGAAAACCTATGGTAGCACTTGAAGAATTAGGATGATACTATACCATCAACAATTTAAAGTTTAACCCAGACAAGACCCAAGTGTGTGCTTTATACCTCCAAAATCAAGATGCAATGGAAGAGTTGGTTATTATGTGGCAAGGGAACTGACCACAGCACTGTCCAATACTGAGTAGCTGAAAATAAATACTTTATTGTCATTGTACGTATATATACAATATACACGTACAACAAAATACACATGTCACCCAGAGACCAGACCCAACATGCACACCCACATAACATCCCCATCCACACCCCCACCCACCAAAATTCCTCGCCCCCTAAAAACACACAAGCACCCACACAACAGACCAAGTAAAATTACCAGCAGCTCACTGATGGTGGTTAAGTTC
>JAOYMU010000274.1:19556291-19572940 GCA_025802295.1 Psammodynastes pulverulentus
TCTCTTATTTGTATTCATTTTATATATTCATAATTATGTTTATACTTATATGTATTATCCAATGTATGTTTGACAAATAAACAAACCTGGTTACTGGAAGAATACTGCTATACTTGCTCTATACCCAAGAGAAAATTTGCAAAAGCGAATGTAACAATTACAAAACAATTTGTAGAATTCTGACTGAAAGAGTATGAAAGGAGATAATAAAAATATTTGTAGATGTATGAATGCAGGTTTGCTGATATTATGATTTAGAGAAAACATGTAAGAGTATAGCCTGCAGTTATGAAATTTTTCTAAGTGTATTGAATTTAATGTTGGTTATGAGTACAGTAAAATGGCACATGATGAAAGTAAAGGACGAATGAAAATAAATGAGTACTTTGATAATTGTTCATTACTGAGCAGAAGTAAAAGAAAGATGTTTGTCCCCCTGGTATTCAATGAATGATTGAATAAACATATTGAGTATATGTATGGTAATGATACAGACATGTTGGTTGGGATACATGTAGTTTTGTATGCTTTGTTGCTGAGGTTGGACTCTGAAAAATTCAAAATATGGGACACAGTAAACCCTTCTCCTTTTTTTCCCCAAACAAAAATATGGAAATGGTACTCTTGGCTAAGAATAACAAGCTTACATCAAGCAATTACATATAGGAAGAGTGTGTACATCTTGGTCCTTTTAAACCAGTCAGTGGTTTTTGATACCATCAACTTTGGCATCTTCCTGGACCGTTTGCAAATGTTGGGAGTTGGAGACAATATTTTCCTCAGGTTCCATTTTAGTTCAGTGGATAGGTCCAGTCATTGGGCATCAATGCTCAAGTCCTTGGTTGCTCCAGTATGGGCTACTACCTGATTCTGTTCCTTTCCTATGCTGTCTAATATATATTTGAAGCTGCTGGGTGAGACCATCATTTGGTGATTTGAGGTGTGATATCAGCAGTATGCTGGAAATATTGAGCTATTTATAGATACCTCATACTGAACCAGGATCACTGTAAAAACTCTTAAACAGTAACTGGAGGCTGTTAAGATCCATTGGGATGTTGCTGCATAAACTTTGTCTTCTTGGTACATGCATTGCAACATCGCTCATAAGAGGCAGAGCTTGCATCTCAACATCACCATCCTCATCTTGGCATTCTGATTAAGGTACTGGATGTCACGGATACCTTTAAAAAACTTATAGCAACAGCACTTAGACTTTGTAGTGCTTTACAGCCCTCTCCCTCTCTAAGTGGTTTACAGAGTCAGCATATTTTCCCCAACAATCTGGATCCTTATTTTACCCACCTCGGAAAGATGGAAGGGTGAGTCAACTTTGAGCCTGTCAGGCTTATGATATGATATAATACACATTAAAAATATCTCTAGACAAACAATTAAAGGCTATCAAAGGGATAGCACACACACACACACACAAAACCTATCTTGATTTCCATGTCAGTGGGATCCAAAATATGGGAACCACCATTGGGAAGGGTCTTTCCTTTCTTTTATCAAACATCCCCTCAATGTTAGAGGAATCATAAAGTAGGAATTTCCCCAAAGGTCCAGTCACTTAGCCAGACTCAGACAGAGGATTCTGCTTTCAACTCCCTGGTTCCAAGACTGATAGGCTTTCATAAATTAACATGAGTGCTGAATTCTGCTCAGAAATAAAAGGCTGGAGGAGGAAGAGAATGAGAAAAGAGGGAAGAAGAGATGATAATGTGGCAGAAAACTTAGGGTACAATACAGCAAAGCATTACAAAAGGGGAAACCAACGCACAGCATGAGAAAATAAAGTGGTTAAAAGATTTTGGCTGCAAATATGCATCTCCTCTTAGAACAAATTTACTCCCCCTTTTAATTTCATGAGCTTGCCTTAAAATTGCAAGAATGTAACAGCACAACACCAGCTCTCTGATTTATTAATTCTATCCTACCCTAGAAATCTTCCAAACAAAAGCATTAGTGTTTCCTCCAGAGGAACACATGAAGGGACTTATTCATGTTGAAGGTGGGGAGAGAAGCACCAGATACCAGAACAGCCATCCCAGACTCCTCCTTGCTCCTAATTACCTTCCCGCGGATCGTTCAACAAGGCGGGGGTGGGAGGAAGAATGAGGGAACAGAACTATGGGGTGTCATGATAAAACAAAAGAAAGGAAAACGAGATCAACTGTAGATGAGGAAGCCAATCCAAAATGCAAAGTAAGGATATGGGCTTTTTACCTTGCTTAATCTTGCTCCCACCTAAACCAAACCTTAATTAAAAAAAACAACATTGTGCCTCCTTTGCTTTTCCTTCAGTTTTTTTTCCTGAGGCCATTTGAACCTCTTTATAATCTGAGCAATTCATCCCCTTGTTTATAGCCCGTGGTGCAATTAATACTCTCCCTCCCACTATGATTGCTAAGAGTGCAGTTCCAACCTTGCTCAACAGCTAGGGTCACTCATTGCATTAACATGTTTTGCTTGTTTAGTGTCATATATAAGGTCCATCACTATGGTTCACTGTTATATGTAAACTGGACCATTATGCCAGGCTCAGGAAATCAAAGTTTAAACATCCCAATTTAGTATCAGGTGTGAATATAGTCTGTAATTGAATTAATATGACACATGAAGCACAAAGCTGGTTACCATTTTAGCCTATGAGGCAGTGCAAACTTATGTTTATCTCTAGCATGCCTTCTGAATTTAAAAAAACCAGTTGGGTAAACCATGCTTCAATTAAACATAGATAAGCTTCTTGTGCATTGCATTGTGCTTATAAATCAACGTCATGAGAGATTGCTTTCCTTGCTTCTAATTTTCTTCAAACAGAAACACAAAAGAATTACTATGTGCTACTAGACAGCATAGGCAAACCATGATTCTACGGGGCTTGGAAGATGTGAAGTCCTTCAAATATTACATCTCTTACATGATTTTCTCTCCATTTGTTTCCTTCTGCAAGCAAAAATAGTTCAAAAATGAGGAATGGGGAAGCTATTTTACTCTTTTCTTTCTTCCCTTTTAGCATTCATTCTCATGTGATTCTTCTTTTACCGGAAAAATATATATAGTTTTTGCTACTTCCTACAGAAACTGAGAAAAAGAGTTGGGAATAAGAACATGATCTTACCCTCACCTGCCATTTGAGTCCAGCAGCTTCCTGAATGTTCCTCCTCTTTTTCTAGATAGAAAAAAAAATCTTGCTTTGCTTGTACCCAAATTATATTATAGTAACATGTTTTACATGTTACTGCCTCTGAAGTGTTCTCAGCAATAACAATTAAGTAGTAATCAAAATGTGACTGCAGAAAACACATACTAATTCTAAAGTAACTTCAGTAGCTGCCAGGTAGTTAGGAGGCTCAAGTCATAAGTAATTGCATTTTAATATCAGACTGCATTTATGATATCTAAAAGCACATTTCTTTCATATGTGCCTATATAATAGGAGTCTTCATCCTTTTTGAGCAGATTTAAAATGTTATGAAATGTTCTGATAGAACTCTGAGACTTGGACTATAAAGGTGCTGAGGAGCACCAGATGATGGTAGGAAAGACTCAAAAATCAAGATCGCTGCCATGCAGCGGTCAACTACAGATTTTATCCAGATCTGAGAGCCCTGGTTATAATTGGCATCCTTCTCTAATCTTTTTGCAGCTCCCAAACTCATCCACCATAAAGTCTTAAAATATATGAGAAACAAGCCCTTCTTTCTCCCAAGTGCCAGAAAACAGAAGGAATTTCCTAGCTAATTGAGTTTTGGCTTGAAGCAGCCAGCAATTGTGAAGTCTCATCCTAGGAATATTGCCAGTCTCAAAAAAGTAATTCGGACAGCTTCCAAGAGACTTGGGGGAAAGCATCCTAAAAAGCCATAAGGGATCAAAGTCTTTTCTATATTGTGCTCTGGGAATAAATGAGAAAAAGCTTCTTGAGCAAGACAAGGATGTTCTTAAACAGAATAGAAAGAAGTCTTTAAATTAAGCAAATTCTCAAACATCTGAAGCAGAACAAGATGAAAATCAATATTGTTGCACATACTGTGCACTGATTCAAGGGACTCTCTCATAACATATTAAATGACTTCATCTCCCTCCTTTCTAGTTAGTGGCCTCAGGGCTGGTTGACTTTTTTAAGCAGCAGGTGCACTGTTGTTAATCATATTAGCCAGGGTTTTACAGCTGCCAAGCCCTTTATAATTAATATGAAAAAAGCTATCATTTGAGGAATACAACAGCCAAAAACCTGAAAGAAAAAGAAATAAAGGAATCAAATGATAAGGGCAATCATGGCTAAGCAAATCAGGAGTTACATAGGGCACGAGTAAGAAACTCCATGAGTAAATGGATTCATCTATTCTGGTTTGAATCTATCATATTCAGTGGCTGTAACTAAGCAGAAGAAAATCCCAAATTCAATTCTTGGTATTCCAATGCAGGAATTGGAAAGAATCTTCCCTGAAACCCCAGAGAACCACAATTCATTAAGGCTACAGTTGGAATGCTAAGAGCACCTTATAAGGACATGCAAAATAACTACCATGGAGACATAGCTATCATTTGATAGTTACTGGGATGCAGTTATGTCTCACTATTCTCCTAGCATATCAGAATTAGGCTACCAGATCTAGGCTGCAAAAATTTATTTGGCCAATAGATGGGAGTAAATTTAGACTGTTCTGTAATCTCTGATACCCTATAGTGGTGTTCTGGCTTTCTACAGTCCAGATCTGATAGTCCTAATGTTTTATTCCAAATGTGACTTGCCATAATGTAGTAACCAAGTTTTGCTTAAACCAAAGAGTCATGGTTTTTGAGACATTAATCTGGTTTGCCAATGTTTTTTGTGTCATGTGATTTCATGCCACTTCCCGGCCTTGCAAAATACACATCTATGGATTTTAATATGTTGATTTCAAAATGTTGATGGAAACATTATTCTTTCCAGTGACACACTCTACCACTGCCATAATATGAATGAGTGATTTGGAAGCTAAGTTGTATAACTTCGAACAAGAAATGTCAAATGTCGCACTTGCTGTTTAAGCATTGTAGAATGAGCCATGATGGGTATACAGTATGAGCCTTCATATAAAGTCAGATTCTTTCATCCCAAAATTGTTAATCAGGTTGATGTAGATCACATGGAGTAATACCCACATGGATTATTATTCACTCAGTGACACCTGAGCAGAGGGGAATAGGGCTATAGCACAGACATAACAAAAAAAAAGCCCATTATTTCCCTGGTGTATGTATTTCTGGTTTATGGATATGGTCACTTATCTAAAGATTATGAACAAAGCTTCATTTCCTTCCTCCCTAAGAGTTAATGGGGAAAAAAACATCTGCTTCTGCGTTAATTCAACAGAATCGACAATTAGAGTGCTGGGCCCCGAGGGTAAAGACCTTATGTTTTTGTTATGTTACTCTGTAAAATGTCATGTATATTGTTGATACTAGTGTCTCACATGGGAGCCTATAGTAATAATGATAATCTCTGTACACATTTAACAAATATTCACCACTAGGGTGTATTACGGTTCACTGTTAAGTCATTTTCTGCAGTGGTACTGAAATGCATCCATGTGATTGTTACAGTGCCTAACAAAATGGGTTTTGCTTTGTTTTGTTTTGTTTTTTACTTTCTGTAATTGGTCTCTTTAAGCTGAATAGCCAGCTCATGCAGCAAATGTTATGGATGTGAATATTTTTTTATTTCCAATTTAATGTATCATTGCACATGGAATCAGAATGCCCGTGAAAAGACCTGAACATGTAAAAAAAAAGGCAATACAAAAAAGATTGCTGGTCTTTGTATTCTAGTGTGGCTCATGAAATAATGTCTTAAGGGAGCTTTGCAGGTAGTTTTTTTTTTTTAAATCAGGCAATGCAAATTACATCCTCAGCAACAAATCCACTCTATCCAAGTATTTGTGCTTTCAAACTATAGGAAATCTGTCTTGTGGAGATGACTGCATACAGTTTTCATCAGTATGTTTGGTATCTATGCAGAAACTACAAGTGGCCACACAAACTGGTTAAATTTGTATTACTTTCACAATCAGCATTTTCTGTTTCCATTCAGTATCATCAGATTTCCTCCCCTGAATAATTTTTAATATCACGATGCCTGTTTTTCAGATAATATTGAGTGAAACTTACAAATTTATGTTACAAATAATCAGCCACTTTCAGTTTTACCAGGAAACTTTCCATGCAGCGTTTTTCTGTATAATTATTTAAATCAATATTTCCATACCATTGACAAAAGCTGGAATCTTGTAAATTGCTATACTGGACCAATCCAGCAACCCTCAGTCTACTTCCTCTTTACTGGTTGCACCCCATACATACTTAGCATTCATGTCATATACCTGAATCTTTTTAAATTTTATAAATGCGATTGAATTTCGTTGAAACTGTGGCTTCTGCAAAATAAATACATGAATAGGGAATTCTGTAAGGAGTTACAATTTATAAGAACTAGTAGCTAGAAAAGACCACTCAGTGTGATAAACTGGGAAAGGGGAAAGATACAGCAATCTGATCTCTTCTCCTTCCTTTCCACATTCCCAATTGTTCTAAGCTAGCCAGGCCAATTTTTGTTTGTTTGTTTGTTCCACTGATGAAATTAACAGAAATGGGAGCTATTGTAACATGATAGTTGAACAAACCTATATTCAGGGGTCTAGAACCTTTTCAGAAAGTGGGTTTCATTAGACCATACATAACATTGGCAGCAAAAAAATAAAATGATGAACACTTTAAAATATTATTAAAATATTAATATTATTAATATGAGTTGAAATGAGTTGAAATTAACAGTATTAAAAATAATATGAGCACATGGGTGTGCATAAACAAATACACAAATGGAACCATGAGTTCTTCTAGTTCTGTCTTAGGCATGGAGCCTAGCTCCTTTTAGTCACAGGAAGAAGGTACAAACATACCACTTCAAAAATGTTGTCTAGAAAACTGCATGGACTTGTCCATATGGTTGCCAAGAATTAAGATGAGTCAAAGGCACAAACATGATAACAAATAATCCAAATCATATCAAAGCATAGCAATTTTGTGAAATGTATTTGTTGAGATTTTGATTAGTGAATGCCATCCTGTAGTCTCTTGGGTCCCAAAGCCTCCATGGGTGAGATGCTGTATTGTTCATTCCTATGTCTTTTAGTTTATCCTCATCTTGCAGATATTGCATTGAGAATAAAGTGTGTGGTTGGATCTACACTGCTCTAGGTATCTGAGGAAACAACAATGACCAAAAATGTAATGAACTCCTTCTCTCATGCAAGATCTTTGCTAAAAGCAGTAAGGGGAATAGGGTAAAAATGACAAAGCTATCCCAATATGAAGTGTCAAAATTGGGTGGTCTATGGTTGAGTTGGGATCAGATTCTTCTTGAGCATCTTTGACAGTACCCATTCCCATACCATGTTCTTCCTCACCCTGATTTCCAGATGTGTTAGGTTACATCTTCTTGGTTACATCTTCAGATTTCCCCATGAACATAAACAAAGACTGGGGTTATAAGAGTTGAAATCTAAATATCTGGAAGGCACCCGCTGGTGGACATTTCTGTGTTCTGAATCACTATCCCAGTGGTGGCTGCCAAAAAGGGACTATTGTATCACTATAATTTAGAGTGATTCAACAATCATTCTATTTAATGTTCTAATAAAGTACTACTTATTATTCACATAACATTCATATTTAATTTGTAACTGGATATTGTTCTTCCTTTCTTTCAATTTTCCTTACACACAATGCAAATGCTGCATTATTTAAAGTTCTGTCACTTTTTTTTCCATAATGATCTGAAGGATTACACTGCTGGAAATGTCCACTCATGATGAAAATTGTTTTATTGCATTCAATCAATTTATATGATTGATAAGAGAAGATGGCATCCAAACTAAGTTTTCAAATGCACTGGATATGTAAAGAGCCACATGAGACATAATAGTACTTGAATGACTACAATGAACTTATTTTTATTTAATGTGAAATCAGTCTTGGGAGGTTTAGAGAAATATTAGGACTGGAAAGATGGAAGATGGTATTTGAAATTTTCTTCCCCACTCTATTGTCCTGATAAAAACTTTGGCATAAACCAGCAAAACAATGGTGGGTGTGGGAGCAGAAATCAGCAGATAAGCAACCTCTATATTTCAGAAATATTCTTCTCACCTCTAAAATGTGTATTTGAGCCACGGTGACACAGTGCAGTACTGCAGGCTACTTCTGCTGCCTGCCAGCTGCCTGTAATTTGGCAGTTCAAATCTCACCAGGCTCAATGTTTACTCAGCCTTCCATCCTTCTAAGGTGGGTAAAATGAGGTCCCAGATTGTTGGGGGCAATATGCTGACTCTGTAAACTACTTAGAGGGAGCTATAAAATACTGTAAAGTGGTATATAAGTCTAAGTGCTATTGCTATTGCTATTTTTGAACACATGAACAAATTACATTATTCTTACCATTACATATGGACGAGCTATATATCTATTCTTTTAGATAAGAAGTTGGATAGTTGATTGATTGATTATTTGGTCTGATAGTCATGCTTCTCCAATCTGAAAGTTCTGAGTGGCTTATTGAAGAAACATGACAGAATAAGATTAAAATTAGTAAAAAATGATAAAAGGTTATGTCAACTGACAACTACTTAAGTATAATTAACTTACTTCCTTGATATTTATATAATGGCTTATTCGATGTAATTAAGCTGTTATATGATGCAAAATAAGAGTTCTTGAATTATTTTTGAGTTAAAAAAAATAAGAATTCCTGGCAAGGATGGGATGGAGGGCAGCTATAAGCCAGTATTTTGAGTGAAACATTCCTTCAAAGCTGCTTCATGAAATAATTCATCTTCCTGCTTCTAATCAGCAAAGCAAAGCTGTTTCTGCTGCTGGACAGAATGCAAAAGAACCCCATAGCAAAGCACGTGGGGGAGTCAAATCCTGTCATTCCTGCACTTAATGAGGCAAGCAGTGTCACCTCAATGGTGTGGAGCACCTTGGACAGATGAAATAATGCTGCCACCCAATAAAGGATAATAAGCAGGCAATGTTCCACCCACAATGAGCTATTAGTGGCATTCTAACCCTTCTGATACTACAGTAGTGTTAGTGAAGGAGAAGTAGGAAAAGGAAGAATGTGAGGGAAATAAGGACATTGTTAGGGACTAGGAAATAACACACTTTAGACCTGATAACAATGAATCTGAAAGAAAAATGTTTTTCCTTCCATCAATGTCACTGTGCAAGTACTATAAAATTTACACTGGACATATTCCTGTGTGTCAGAGCAATACTAGCTAGATATGACATGAACCATTTTACTGTTTCTCAATTCCCATGCCCCTCAGTTGCTTGCTTTAAGGAAAAGATGGGAGAAATTCTGTCAGCAACCTATTTCTGTCTTGGATTCCAAAATATTTTTGTAGATTTATTAAGTCTGCACCCAGTACAACAGACAGCAGTTGCCCAATTTAAACAGGGCTGATGCTGCTTACGGCAAAGTTAAGAAGCAGTGAACAACCTAACACAGAGAATTCTATGGCCACTGATAGAAAGCTATTGATGGAAATTCCATTGCTAATTTAGGAACAGAGGAGGCACTGCAGCAGGAATTAAAATTAATATTGCTTACATAATGCGGCATGGTGACAGCCATAACAAGGTCAAACCCAGCTCACCAACGAGATTTACATTCAATTAATCTTATAAGTGTTTCTCACAGCAGTGAGAGTCTCACTTCAGTGGGATGTATTCCCTGAAGATTTGTACTTAGTATGGAAGTTCAACAAATAACCTGAACTATTCTAAAGTTCACAGGCAGTTTGTAGTATGGTTGTGGATCAGGGTCAGGATTAGAATTTAAGCGAGCTTGAGTCTCATCTCATGTTGTAGAAATTGATCTTGGAAAGATAGTCTTGGAAGTCTTCAGGGAAGCAGAAGGCACTGTAACATTGCAGTGAATTTCCTTCCAAGTCTGGATGTTTCTGTTTGAGCCTAGAAAGGGAACTCCAACATAGTCAGCATTGTCCAAAAATTCCCTTTTTCAGATTTTAGGCCAGTCATTATCTGCTTGGAAAGTTAGTCACCATATCTCATGTCACAGAATACTAATGAGAAAAAATAATTTAATTACAATATGTGTTTTCTGGTATGCTGATTATTTTTGTTTTATTTCAATATATTTTCTGAGTACCTCTACTTGATTTCAATTTGGTTGTAGCAGGCCTATGAGTGACAGGGTCAGCAGCCTAATATAGAGA
Source organism: Psammodynastes pulverulentus (assembly GCA_025802295.1). Taxonomy (NCBI): domain Eukaryota; kingdom Metazoa; phylum Chordata; class Lepidosauria; order Squamata; family Psammodynastidae; genus Psammodynastes; species Psammodynastes pulverulentus. The sequence continues at coordinate 19,566,581 of JAOYMU010000274.1, forward strand.
CCCAGCAATTTATGTTTTTGTTAATCATTCAAATAATCCGAATCTTCACACATATTCAATGTGGGATGATATGAAAAGAGAATATGCTTTTAAAAAACCTTAAAAATAAATTCCTTCCTAACTGGGCCATAAGAATACATTTTCAGAAAAGTTTGAAATCAATAGAACAGGACTGTCAAACTTGCAGCCCGCAGGCTGGATGAGTCACACGCTGACCATGCCTGGTTTAATGAAGGGAGGGGAGTCATGATACATCATGTGATGACGCCATGACGACACTCCTGTAGTAGAAGAATAAGTACATTATCATGGTACATTCCCAACAAGAGGCAATATACCACAAAAGGTTTTGCACTATTTCAATTGACATTTTCAATTATGTCTTTTAACACCAGCTTGATATGTGGAAATTAAAAAGTGAAGTTTCACATAAAATATAGTTAAAGATTATTACCTATTAACTTGGGCAGGTAAAGCTCCTGCTAAAATTATGGCTACAACAATGGCTGGTTTAAAACCTTTAAGCAGAAGGTCCTTTGTGGATTACTTGAGTAATATTCTTCCTCACATAATGGGGAAGATGAAGGGAGAAATTGTTCCCGAGGGATGTGGAGAAGAGAAGATAATGGGGCTTGTATTTCATACTTGCTAGAGGTAGTACACAAACACTAAAAAGAAATAAGTCAAAATTCATCATTGTAAAGGCCAAGCTAAAAAAAAAAAGAAAGGAAGAAAAAAATAGGGATAAATTCCTTGAAATGGAAGGATGGAGGAGAACAAAGAAGATATTTCTTTGCTTACAGTAATACCATATACTATCACAATCACAGTTTAAAAAGTGTTTTCCCCTATCCTCATAGCAAAACAAAGCTGGAGCTACGATTGCTATTTTTCAACCGCTGCATTTAGTATTTTAGTGATGGTAGAAATCTGCTCTTCCCATGCAATAAAATTGTTCATTGAGGCAATGTCACCTGAGTAAATGAGTGATAAATAAACAGTGTCTCTACTCTATCCTTTTGGCAAAAATGCAAAGCACCTTGAAAGGACAGGGCATGTTTCTAAATGAAAAAAAAATCCATTTGTGAACAGCCACATGTGCAAATAAAATTGGTCTCTAGAATCTCAACAAAGGTTAAAGTGTGGAGGGAAATACATTTGCTTCCATGTTGAGCCAAAAAATCTGTGTATTATAAATGAAATCCATTCTGACTACTGAAAACATCCTTCTTTCTCATAAAACTCACTGGGTAATTGCAGTTTTTATATCACTATTGGGCAGAAATCCCTGAGAAACCTCTCATAAGACATAAGAAAAACTAAAGGATATTAGATAAAAGCACAATTGTGTTCTTGTAAATTCTTATTTCCTGTAGTGGCACCTGAAGAAGGTGTATTCTTAATAACTGAGCCCATTACATATTTTAAAAACATCAGTAAGATATGCAATTTAGAGGCTTCTCTAGTGAAGCTGCATTTTCCATGAAGATAATTAGTAAACACACTGATGTTCAAAAGTGGGGAAGTTACAATGGCAAATTAATAGACAGACAGACAGGGACAGCAATAAAGACATGCTTTGGATGACTGCTCTTGGTCCAGCCCCCGGGGATTTTATAGGGGATTTTTAGTTTAGGGTGGTAAATTTATATGTTTCTATCTTATTTTATTGTATATGTTTTATGTTTTGTTCTGCCTTGTTCCCCGCCCCGAGTCCCTTTGGGGAGAGGGGGCGGGCTATAAATCTAATAAAATTGAAATTGAAATTGGATACCATCAGCTAGGACTGTTGGTTGGCAGGACCCAGAAGCAAAATCTTTTCTGCCATCATGATATTCACCCACTGGTTCATTCTTGAGATTAATATGGCCCATCCCTAATGGCTTTTTGCAAGGCCTTAAAAACTTGGCTTTGTGCTGGCCATTGGTTAGAATCCATCTCCTGGCCTGGTTGTATGGATGATGGATTAGATCGTGCCTGGCTGCTATGTGTTTTTATTTATGTTTTACATATTTGTATTTTGTGTTTTGTTTTATTATACCCATGTTTCTCCCAAAAAAGGCAGGTCTTATTTTCTTTTGACCCCTGAAAAATGGCCATGCCTTCTTTTGGGAGGGTTCTAATTATTGACTCACCTCGTGGCTCTGTTATCGGCTACAAATGCCTTCTGACAGGCATCTGAAGGCAAAACAGAGGCCAGGGTGATGCGTGCGAGTGGTGGCAAGTGGCCACAGAAGTGGGCCAGCAGCGGGCTCCTGCTGGGCAGGGCTGTCGGTGCCACCATGAGGTGAATCAATAATCTGAAGGCAAAATGGAGGCCAGGGCAATGCATGTGAGTGGTGGCAAGTGGCCACTGAAGAAGGCAAGGCAGGTGTCGAGGCCTGGTAAGTAGGGCAGCTCCACTGCTGATCCCCATCCTAGCTTATTTTTTACCTGTTTGCCTTGCCCCCACCCCCTGCACACTGAGGTGGGTGGGTCTTAATTAGGGCTAATTTTGTAGGTGGAGCTTAATTTGATTACATGTGCTCAAAAACGTGTAAGGGCTTCTTTTCAAGGTGGGTTGTCTTTTTGGAAAAACTCGGTAAGAATTGTGTAAAAGTGATAAGGATGGCTATATAAACCAATTAATAAAATACATTTAAGATCTTACCTCACCCTCAGACAAGTGAAACGAGATCCTAAGGAATTTGCCACTGTTGTCATAATACCATTATAGTTGCTGTTCTTTGCCCTAATTAAAAAAAGAAGTCTAAGATATATTTTTTTTAATGAGGACTCTATTCTCTTCCACAACCCTTAAGCAATATTTGAACGGCAAAAATCCAGCAAGCTAGATTTTTGCGGGGGACAAATAAATATTCAGTATGTTTATTAGGTGCTCACAAATGACATACCGATGGATCCTTGTGTTTGGATGCTTTTGTGAGAGGAAATATTTTTCTTCAAAGTCTCTGAAGCCTGATGCTTTAATATTAAATGTTTGGTTAAAGAAAGAAGAAATTATCACATATGGACTTCCATCTATATGCTATTAATCACAATGTATCAAATACATTTCTAGAAGATGATTCAGGATTCAAAAGCTTCCAGGGTTTAGCTAGAAAATCCGGATCTTCTTGGTTACTGACAAAATATCAGAGCATCTGAACTTCAAAATAAGTTGAGAATAATGCGTCATTTTTTTGTAACAAATGGATAATGATAAATACTGAAGTACTGAAAAATAATTCCAGTGGAATTTAGAGTAAATCAATGTTTCAAAATGAGAGAATATAGTTTTTCAATATTTAAAAAAAAAATTCCTTCCTACCCCTTTTTGTATATATGACTTACAATAGTTCATTTACTGACTGTTCAATGTTACAACAGCACTGAAAAAAGTGACTTATAACCGTTTTTCACACTGATGACCATTTTGCAGCATTCCCATGGTCATATGATCAAAATTTGGTGGCTTGGCAACTGACTCATATTTATGACAGTTGAAGTATCCTGGAGTCATGTGATCACTTTTTAATGACCTTCTGACGAGCAAAGTCAATAGGGAAGCCAGATTAAATTAACCGTGTTACTAATTTAACAACTGCAGTGATTCACTTAACAACTGTGGCAAGAAAGGTTGTAAAATGGGATAAAATTCATTTACCAAATATTTTGCTTAGCAACAGAAATTGTGGGCTCAGTTGTGATCGCAACTCGAGGACTACCTGTATACATGTTATGGCTAAAGTTTGATTTCTGAAATAGTTACTCTCAAAGCAAATTTAATTGCATAACAAGGATTGCTTAAAACTGGGAATGATTCATTACTAGGTACCTGTTGTTGTCTTTGGTGTTGGCTCTGGCTTAGCTTGCTTTAATTCAATATCAACAGCCTTTCAAAACATACAATACTGATTATTAATTTTTGTAAGGTTTCTTCCCTCGTTGCTGCTAGATATTTATTCAGTGTAAAGTTGAGCACACACTAATAAATGCAATGTGGCATTGCCTTTTTCTGCAAGACATGGATGATGATTATACTTTCTGTCCTGTTTCCAGCTTTCAGATTGCATACAGTATTTAAGTGGAATAACCATTAAATAATGCATGCAGATATATATTTATTAGGAACGAAAACAGGCCACTTAATCTCTTTAAGGAGTATGATATAGACATGAAGAAACATGACTCAGTCTGGAAGGGGTTGTTCTACTTAGATCTGGATGATAGAAAAACTGAACTCAATTCTCCCATAATATGGAGGGGAAAAAAATTACAGAATAGCCATTTTTGTTTTATATGAATTATATGCAATTTGTAGGCAAGCTGAAGTTTTAAGCAGTGATCAACCATGCCTAATTTCCCTGCAGCCCAAGGTCCTCTGAACCACATAAAGCTTTCAACCTACCTACTACCTCTGTTAGTGACATGGATATGCTGGTACCTGAACAACCTCCTATTTATATAACAGCTGGGAGGCAGGATAGTTTAGTCAATAGCCATTTTGTGAATGAAGGCACTTCTCTCAGCTATGCTGGCACCTGTTTATGTTCTCAAGACCTCCATCAATGTGCTTGTATTGACAGACAGGCATGCACTCCACACATTAAATTACATCAGGCATAACAATTCCTCTGGAGCTGAATTAGCATCTTCTCAGTGGCTGCTTGATACAGAAAACACCACCAAGCAGGTAAGGCCTATATGCAACACGATGTATATTTGCAATGGGTCCATCAAAAGAATCGATGTATGTGAAATAATGATACCATCATGCTGAATGGTGGGTTGTCCAATTTCAGCAAAGTAGCGTATGCAAGCGGCAATCTGTATTAAAGTTGAAAATCATCATCTGACGGACTAGTGACCATGAATAAAGGTCACCTTGCTATTGCCAACACTTTCAATATGTGGAGTGGGTAGGGGAAGACGGGGAAAAGGGGCTACACTTTCCAAGGGTTCAGAAAATCATTCAGTTTTATGGACAAAGAAATTGGGTATATGGTTTTCTGAAGTTTTTCCAGGCAAACAGAATTTTTTCAACAAATTAGCCAGGCAGGATCTTCCTTAACAGTAACAACGTCACTGCTACTGAAAAAAACCCCAAGGGTTGGAATTCCCTCTTGATACCTTACTTTCCAAACTAAATGAAAACCAAAATGCCAGTGGGGTTGAAGACAACCAGAAAAACTCTTGAGGTTCAAACACATGATGTTTATCTTCTGCGAAAGAAAAATCTCTTTCATCAAATAGAAGAAGAACCAGTAAAAGAAAACAGGGGAGAAATGTCAATGCTCAGCAATTGTGCATTATATTTGGACATGCTTGTGTAGGCATGAAAGGGAGGGGTGACTGCTCATGCTGCCTCTGCTGTGCCTTAATGATTTTTTCCCCCTGCCTCTTTTGCTAGCAATACAAACCAGCACAGCTTCTTTGAATGCATCACCAAGCTGCTAATGCTCCACTGTCCAGTTTTCTCCCTCCTGCTTGGGTGCTTTTTGCAATGAGAGCTGCTGTAGCACTGCCACTTCAAAATGACTCCAGACCATGCTGCTTCTTGCTTTCTACCTCTCTGCAGTCACTCTGGAAATACTGCCTGGAAATGGGAATGGTCTTACCCACTTTCACTAGTCAGCTAGTTTCTGCAGAAGCCTAGTCTCCTCTTTCATGCATGCTGTGGCTCATTCTCTCTGCCCCCACCCTTTTTGCAGGGTTTGTGCAGCTTTCAAGAAGAATCCCATTTTTCTGCCACTAAGTCTACCTCATTAGTATCAGCCACTTGAAGCTCAGATGGTACTGAAAGAAGAAGCTGCCTTCTTTCGCTAGCAGCTCTGAAATTGACACTACCAATTATTATATACTACCAATATATTAATATACCAATTACTTCTTTTGCTACACTGAATATGCTGCGGTACGATTACTATCCTCCATGGCCCGCCTACTTATTTTCTCCTTAATTAAAGACTTTTTAGCCCTACTAAATAGTTACATTTAAAGGGATAAAAGAAGATTGAATTTATTTCTAAAAGATTATGCTTTATTTATTCAAATGTATTGGCTACCTAACCCAAATGGACTCTGGGTGGCAAAAGGGGAGGGGAAAGATTGGAAAATATGTTGGATAGATTAAAAAGGAGATAATTTGCTTTGTACAATGATGGTGAGATTATTAAATATAGTGGATTTATGATGCCACTGAGCCCCATTGCGCGCGGGGTTCCCCTCCTTATGTTTTTATCTTTTTATGAAATATAAGTACTCGCGGGGCGAGCTTTTAAATTGCCGGGATTCCCTCTCCACACAGCTATGGCCCTCTACATTATCGAGGGCCCGCCTCGATGAAGGGTTTATTAACCCAGAGAGGTGGGCGAAATG
>JAOYMU010000274.1:19638617-19649437 GCA_025802295.1 Psammodynastes pulverulentus
TGCATAGTTTGATTGGGTTATTCTTTTTAGAGGTTCAGTTTTGTGTAATATTGTTTATTTCTTGTTTTTATGTTTTGCTTGGTGAGTTGCCCAGAGAATAAGATGGCCAGCTATATAAATTCTATAAATAAACTTTCTTGAAATAATTGACAACTTGAAATAATTGACAACAAATGACTCTTGAAGTAATTGGCAACTGCTTTTTTAGTAGTCCTGAGTGCAATTTCTGTAGAAAGACAGGATACAAAACCAGTGAAAGAGCTAATAAATAATCTCTGCTTTCTGAATGCCAAAGATTCATACTTTTATAAACATTGACTGTAGGTTCCCTGGCATTTTATCCCTTGCCCTTATAAAAACATTTCAAGATATTTAATCAAATATATGTCTGTTTGTCCTTCTTTTTAGTTTCTGTTTTTCTGCAGCTTTTTCAGTTAGAAAGGATTTTTGTACATAGCATACTTGTACAATGCAACTGGATTACCAAACTTTATAATACTGTCAATAAATTATAAGATTAGCTACTAATTGCAAATTTTTACCAAAGTTTCAAAAGAGCAGACAATAAGCTTAAGAACCTCATTCTAGTATATATTAACTGGAAGAAAACAGTCTCAAACTATGGTTATTTTAGGCTATATTGATTTTGGCTAGTTGTAGAATTGTTTAATTCTAGATACATTTTCCTCAAGGCAGCCCAAAATAACATTTTTTTGGTATGTGCTTCCATGAGTTTATTTCAAAGAGAAAATGTCTTCTTGATTGCTCATCAGTCCATTTTATGATAATAGCCCACCTGCATCACCTTTACAGAAAGTCCCTATTAAAAAAGAAATCTCATAATTACGTTATTTTCCTTGCTTCATCATAAAATTTTATGTAGGCCAATGCCTGATAGGAGCCATCTACAACTCCAGACCAATCTTGAAGTTTAGTTGGCTGAGGAAATGTCTTTACTATTTTTTTTCTCAGATCAGTTCATCCACTAAAGGTTGATCGCTAAATAGTTCTGAATACAGCAGATTCTTACTATTAAAGAATCAAAAGGATTTGAACTATTTATGTAGATGTCAGAAATATAAGAACCGTTCTTCATCTACTTAGTCTTTCTCTTTTTAAGGCATAAATTATCCGGCTTCACATCTTTCTCTGCACATATGGTCTCCTGGCAAAGCATAGGCTTCAGGGCACTTTATTAGAGCAAATGTTCAGAAAGAAGAAAATGTTCCTGACACAGGGAAATTTTAGAAATCAGGAAATAATTATGCCTTAGCTACTGCTGTCATCTGCTGTGATGTTGATGATCCTAGTGAAGGGGGCTCTATTAATATTCTGCTCTCTGGGTTTCTCATTGCCTAACAAAGGCTCTGATTATTGATTCTTGTAGACCTTTTAAAGAACAATTAGATATCTCAGTTTAAGCTGTTACTATTGCTTTGGGATCACTTCCTTGGTGTCTCATTTTGCTCACAGCTTTCATTGCAAAATAAGAGATAATTTTAATCATGGAACAGTCACAGACACGTTCTTCATATGAGTCAATATTAATTGATAGCCTCCCAAAAATCTACATAACCACTTACTATTCCTGTGGATATCCTCTTTAAAATGCCATCAAAATTTAACATTGGAAAGTTTTTGGAACCTCAGCATCTGAAGTTCATTCTAATTCCAAACCATAGAGGTTTCTGCTGCACTATCCTTATAATATTCAGATTCATTAGAAATAACTGTGGGCAAAGCCATTACAAATGAAGGAGGTAGAACAGGTGGCTGTCTAGCACTTAAATTTAACAATTAATTCATACTGCAACTAGTAATTTATGGAACACCATCTGTGGATCCTTAAATGGTCACTGCGCATCTGTAGGGATTAAAGAAATGACACAACAGAATGCTTCTCTTACACAAAATAGCTCATATTCCTTTGGATGGTGAGTGGAAAGTAGTGCTAATTGCCTCATCAGGGTGTGGAAATATTTTGTGTACCTGAAGTTAAAGAAGCTGGCCTTGGACCAGCAAGTTTAGGAAGGAGACATCTGGGAATCGTATATTATATGTTATAAGCACCTAAGAAAGGGCCAGGAAATACAAATTAAGCAGGCAATGTAGACTTGATATTTTGAAATTGGGGAAAAAGAACAGAAACCAGGAAATAGACTGAAGCAGGCTGGACAAAAATTATTCAAAAATAAACATTTTGTCATAATCTGATTAAATAATAGACTTTCACTCAGCAAATTATGAAACTCAAGAGAAAGGCGTGGACATTTTGTTGTGGTTCTGACAGGAAGAAAGAGTCAGAAAGGAGCGACATTTTGCAAAAAAAACCAACTTTGTATCTAGGCATAGCATGTCTCAGACTTCACCTTATTTGCTCTTATCATTCTGCTAAACAAATAATTCCCAAGTCTGCATTACTATTACTATTGCTATTAATCTTCTCATCCTTCCTTTCATCCATCTCCTCCCACTTATGACTGTAAGAATGTAACTTTGTTGCTTGTATCGTTATGATTTTTTATAGACGTCACATCCTTCCTTTCACCCATCTCCTACTACTGTTTTTTTAAATATATTTTTATGAACTGTTTACTAGTATGATTTGATAGGCCCTAGCTTATTATTATGTTTCCTAGTATGATGTGATTGCTTATTTGCATGCTATGACTACTACTAAGTGTTATATCTATGACTTTTGAAGTATGTATCTTTTCTTTGTAAGAACACAGAAAGCATATGCATCAAAACAACTTCCTTGTGTGTCCAATCACACTTGGCCAATAAAGAATTCTATCTTATATCTTATTTCATATTATTGAATTATTGTAAAGATAAAAAGCTCAGAAAAGATCCATTGATATAATATAACCTCCTTGGAAAAAAGGCAGGATTATACAAAAATAGAAAATATTCTATTTCTACTTGACTGAAACATTAAGCTCCAATCTTAAACCCACTTAAACAGGAAGTCCTGTTAACTATACTGAACAGAGAGCTATATCTCAGCAAATATTGTATGTGTAGAATTGTACTCTTTGGCAACCAGAAATCCTATCTAACAAACAAAATCCTTATGTAGATTAACTAAAAAGAACTAAAAATTAGCATTCGGGGGAAGTTGTTTCTGTATTTTGTCCATTCATCTCACACATCTGAGAGAGCTATATATTAACCACAGAAATTATCCAAATATCAAAATATAATTTCCATAAGTCCATTCAAACTCTGAGAAGCGATTTGCTTGAGCCCTTTGATCCATTTTTATCAGCTGCTTCTAAGCATTCATGACAAGTTTCTTTTGATTTTGCATTAATGTTTGGGAAACATCTGGTTCTGGCAGATTCACACACAGAAAGGGCCTTTTGTCTACCATTCAGTTAAATTCTAGCCCCTCCAAATGTGATCATTTTAATTATCATATGGCAATATCATGCCATTAAGCATTTTATCTTAGCTGAAGGACTTTTCTTGAAAGCCTTGAAAAAGCCAAAATATCTTATAGCAAGGTTCAGTGTTGTTGTCAGATCTATAACCATATTTTTTTAAAAAATGCATTGTAAAATTATTTCTGACTTTTCAGAGCATATATTTGCATAATGATGTTGCGGTTTTTGACATGATGCATACTAAGGTAAGCTCTGACTATTAATTTACCTGTTAAAAGGCAATACATTTTAAAGCCCAATTATTTTGCCCATAAAACAAAGGTGGCAACCTAGAGTTTCAGAGCTCTTTGGAAGTTCATTCTGATCACAGTTGTTGAATATTGCTCTCTCACTATTGTGAAGATGAAAACACACACACAAATTCTAAGCCTTAAAAGAAAAACAAAGAAAAATCTAAAGATTTCATTCCAAATACAAGGAACACACTTTACAAATTATGCTTCTATCTACTTTTAAGCCTTTTCAACACATATCCCTATCTACTGGTCACTGAGACACCATTTTGATGTCATGAATGGGAATATTGGCCTGAAATTCACATGGTAAAGATTAAGGAAAGTGGACTACATGATTCTGCCTTCTTAAATAACCCTCTAGCTGGTGTGGCTGAAATATCCGCTTCCTATGTTGAAATTTGAGAGGTCATTTATTTCTCTTATTGGCTTATTAATAATGCTGTTCGGTAGACAAATTAAGAGTTATCAAAGCCCCCAACTTCCCTCTTTGCAATCCATTGCTAAAAATGACAGTTTCTCATCATTTTGAACTAGTAAACATATGAAAACTGTACGGTAAATTCTAAAATAAGCATACCACCAGTAAAAAGGGAAGAACTCCCTTTTTATGTACACTGAAGAAAGGTATTTAATTTCGTTGTACGAGGTACAATGACAATAAAGTGAACTAACTAACTAACTAACTTATACTCTTTGTATTTCAGCACTTTAATAATAAATACATAAAAAAGACTGCAATCACATTGACATAGTTTTGAGGTGACCATAAGATTTAGTGCTTCACCATTCATTTATAATAAGTCTGAGATCTCCTGAGATAAGCATTTGGAGACTGTGTGGGCCATGAAATTCTGAGTCTGACTAAAATCCTTACCTTAGATTTGATGCTGTTCTGAGAGCCTCCAATGCCAGGCTAGATACTATGCTGTAGGAGCTTCAACAGACTTCTATTGGGTGCCATTATCAGTGATAATCATAAGTAATTTCATACAGGGTTGGCCAGATTGCTCTGCCAAATTTCTAGACAACTACTGGCGGTCTGGGTGGAGCAGGATACACAACTTTGTTTAAGTTTTAAATCTTATCAGCCTCAGCCAAGATAGCATGGAATTGTGGGAGTGGTAGGCTTTGACATGAGGAGAGCATTGCCTATTCTTAGCTTAGACTGTGCAAATATTAACCTAGACTAGTGGCTTACATTAGAATTTGGCAGTTCCCTTGGCCTAAGACCAACTACACAGCCTGTGGATTTTGAACCAAGTCTTTTGTGTTTTGCCATGAATTTTCAGTTGGTTGATGCCATTCACTGCTATTACTATGTATCATCCGTTCGCTGAAAGCTTGATCCTTTCCCTCCCCCAAATCAAGAACATCTTGATATGTACTAAAATAAATCAATGTCCCAAAGGTGCTTTTCAAGAGGCAACTGGACTTTTAAATAAATCAATCTTTCATTCATTATTTTGGCTCTTGATACAACATAATTCACCTACAGTATATTTCTAGTTCTTAGTTCTTTATCATATGGTGCCTTCTTGAATGCATAGGGTATAAAACTACTTTCAGGTTTGCTCTTAAATTTAATACTCTTGGACTGCACTAGCTATGATTTTTAATTATTGCAATTGATTTCTAAAATGATAATTGTTTAATTGATTAAATTTAAATTAATTAAATTTAATTAAATAAGACATATAGCTGCTCATCTTATGCACCATAACCCTGAGCAGTTTACAAACAGTAGTATTGTAAAAACAGTAAAACACATAATATATACATTGTATATATTGCCAATTTGACTATCTATTGATGGTTTACTCTCATACCAAAATTAATTCAATAAAAGAATAATAAATACAACATAAAACCATGGTACCATATAATCATTTATAACTATTAGGCCTCAATGTCCTGAGACATAATTGTCTTCAAGGCCTTTGTAAATGATGCCAAGGTAGGTACAACTTGAACCTCAGGGGAGGCTGTTCTATAAATTGGGAGCCACCATAGAAAAGTAGAAAAGCTATTACTCATTCCACTTTACATTACTATACAATCTCCACCACGGGTGAATGCGCTGGATGGGAAGGTCCATAAGGTGCGAATTGCACTATGAATTGTTCCCAGAAGCATCTTGAAAGCCATTGTGATGGTGTTTTATCATGGCTGCAGTAGATCTCATCTACTAGTATCTATATCACTGCATTTTTCAACAATTGCAATTTCTGAGTGGCCTCAAAGGCAACCTCATGCAGATAGAATTATAGTAGTTCATAGAGAGCATAAGACACTATCACCTGGTGTCCTATTCCTGGGAGAAAAGCCAATAAAGGCTGGCCTGGCCTCCAGCTTTTCAGCATTAAACTTGAGCTTTTTTTTTTTTTTTAACATAAATAAGTCTGGAATCAATTAAGGCTCATGGGTTGAGGTATTTTCCCCATATGCCAAATACCAAATACATATATAATCCTCAGTACTTTACAAAATGTACTCAGTAAATAAATAGATGTAGAAAGTGTTCCTGGAATTTTGACCACATACTATAAAATGGCTACTATGAATGAATATGTCCATTCACAAAATGACGACTAGAACATTCTTCAGAAGAAAGTATACCAGTGTGAATTGCCCCAAGTATATATACTTCGCATCTTTTCCATTATCCTTTTATCATATCTACTTTTGTCTTATTTTCAGAGTAGGTATACGTGTAGGTATACAGGTAGGCTACATGAAGAATTGCAATAACCAACCATATTTATTTTCTAATAGTATCTTTAAGTACCATATACACTTGGAAACAAAAAGTAAAATGATGACATAAATATGGTGCTGAATGGAGATGTTTAGCCTTGTTTAGCAACCAAAATTAGGATTAGCAACCTGGTCATTAGGTAGATTTTTTTCCCTTTTATTGGAGCCCATCTCTACCATTTCCTTACTTTTTCCTGTTTCATTTTCTCTGTAAGGGAAGGCATCAGGCATTAATTCCTTGCATTTTGGCTTTTTCACAAATGGCTCTCCTGTTATGGTTAAGGGAAGAATCCCATCCTTGAGAAATTTTATGAGTTCTCTTTCTATGGAGAAATTTAGAGAGTTCTAAATTGTTCGCCAAGTTTTTCTGCCTATTTTTGAACGTTGAAATGTCATTATGCCTAATTCTAGTGCAAGCAGGGTTCTGTGCAAATGAGGCTATTATGTCCTGTCAACAATTCATAGTTAAAAATCCTGGCTTAATTCTATACAATATGTGAATGCATATTGTAATTTTATACAATATGTGAATCCTGGCTTAATTCTATACAATACGTGAATGTTTTATGAAATGAACTCTTCTGAAATATGAAATATATTCTGCCAACACAACAAGAGACAAATTGCCTGAATGATGGCACAAAACAGATATTCTCTCTCGCACAGAGATCATTAGTTAGTAGTGAAATTCCCGCCTTCCTCATTTTGGTCTTTTTGATCACAGGCTTCATTATTCCCAATGGCCCTTGGGTATAGATCAAAGGGATGCTAAAGCTACTTTCAAGCTGACAGACAGAACTAGAACTGGAGAATCCACTAGATTCATTAGAAAGAATGATAAGGTTCCCGCAGAGAGAAAATGTCATTTTAAAAAACACATCAAGACATTACAATGCTTATATCCTGAACATTTTGCCCTTGGGGCCTTTGCATTTTGGCTATGGAGGCAGAGAATGTCTACTACAGGTACTCTATTTTGATGGAAAACCCTAAACAATCAGCAGCACACCTTGCCTGTAAATTTTCAACCACATTCATCAAGATATCAGTAAGTTAGAACATTGCTCCTAATTATTTTCTTTCCTGCCTCTGCTCTTAGCTCTGGATTTGTGAAGACTGAATACTGGATACTTTTTCTCCAGGGCTCCATGTGTATGCTTTTGCTTCCTTTCTGGATTCTCAACCCCAGTACTGCATAACTGGTGGTAAACAGTGTTGGAATTCAACAGGTTCGCACCTATTCATGTGAATCGGTTGTTAACTTTCTAAGCAGTTTGGAGAACTGGTTGTTGGAAGAAATCTCCTTTTGTTTTTTCCACTTTACAGGGATAATCCTGTAAGGAAGGTAGGAAGGAAACATTCTGGTGTTGTTTCTACCCTAATCTTTATTGCCCTGCTTATAGAAACTGCCTCTTGGTTAACCCATATAACAACTAAAGGTTCTTGGCAGTACACCCAGGCTTACTGTTGGCTGAGCTCCACCCAGTCATATGATCACCCAGCCACAGCTACCTAGCTGGTCATTGGGGTAGAGAACTGCTTGTTAAATTATTTGAATCCCACCACTGGTTGTAAATCTTTCACATTGGAATGAAGAGGTTCCTGGTAGGCTGGAGGATAGATCACCCTAGCTTCTGGTAACTTGAAATAAAAATGTAAGTTGCCTAAGTCATGTTGATGATGAGATACTGCTCCCATGTAAGAGAATTGGAAATGCAAGCAATTTGGATCCTTGGGGCACATTAGTTATCTCTTATTATTTGCTATAAATGTTCTAGTTTTTTTTAAAGCTATAAGATTCTTTCTTATTTTCTAAAGTTCAATATAGATAGTCTGCTGTAATAGCTGTTACAATTTAGTGGCCCTGGAAGGCTTCACAGGAAAGGAGGTGCCCCATCAACAGTTAACAGCCAATGATATGCATGCTTCATAAAGTCATAAGAAGCATTACCCTTAGAGCTTTCTTAGACAATCAACATTGGACAATCTCTTATACCAGGTCAGACTGTTTGTGTCTTGGCTGGCAGCAGCTCTGAAGTTGGAAGCAAAAGTCTTTCAATTCTCTTGTCAGTCAGTCCTTTCATTTGGAGTTGTTGGGAATTATACATGGTTCTCTCTACTTATGCTAGCATCTCTCCTTTGTTTCAATAAAAGTCACTTTAACTGAACAATGCTGCAATACTCCTAACTCTAGACTCCATGGTGTATAACAAACCCATTGCAGATGGTAATCTTAGGCTTGTGATGCCTACCAAAATTGGCTGTAAAGATCTAGATGGCTACTAGATGGCACAAGAGAGTTGGAATTTTCTGTTTTCATTTATTGCCATCTAGTATTTGGTAGGCTTTCTAATCTTTGCCTTTCATTTGGAAACAAGGTGGAAAAAAATCTGATAAAGACTCCCCCCTCCCCCCCAAGTATCAAGAACTGGGTTGTTTGCTGCAGGAATGTATAAATAAATGTATTTATTTAAAAATAAATGTTGGATTTATGCTACTTCATTTTACTGTTCTTTCACTTTTCAAAGTTTCATATAGTAACATGCTGGTTAGAAATGTGTTCTTCTTTAACCACAGTTTCTCATACTGGCTGCAGCAGCAATTGTACCAGACATTCTGGAATGTCTGTGCTCCGGTGCCCAGAGTTAAATGAATCAACGAGTCAATTCTCTCAATATACTTTGTATATTTTGATTGGATCTGAAAGTTTGGTTAGAGAGCAAAGAAAGTCTCACTGTTTTTGTTGCAAGTGCTTCACTTTCTGTAGTGGCAGTTTCTGGAGATGGTTTCAGCCTCTGGTAACTGGAAGCCTCTGTTCCATTTCCCCTCAATTCTTTGCCAATAAATGGTAAGAAATAAAATGGGGGAAGATATTTTGAGTTGGTTTCTCTCCACAGAGTCAGGACCCTTGCAAATGGATGGCCAGTAATTCATTTCCTGGAGAAAAAATTGCTTCGATATAATAGACATCAGATATAAATACTGTTTAATTTCTCATCTTGTAGTTCTATGGGCAAGAACTCAGTTCTTATTTATTGTATCCAGATTGTAAAGTGTGGTTCTAGTCGACTTCTGTTCATTCATGAAGGAGCCGATAGGTGAAAATCTTGAAGCTTTATCAATCAATAAATTTTATTATGGCCATAGCCAGCATTAGACAAGAATCATCACTGTTTACAATAGTGTTAAAAGATAGTACTACTAATAATAGTGATTAATACGGTAACATCCATGGTAATAAAATACATGATCTCAAATAGTTTGGATCATGCCCTTGTTTACATGACTGAAGAGCAGATAAGTATATGTGTAAATATAGTTTCTCTAAAAATTGTAAGAGATATCTACAAAAAATTGGTGCAAGTAGACATCTTTAATTCCAAATTTTTCCTTGGGTCATTGCAGCCGCACAGAATTTTGCCACTGCACATGTGGTAGCTGGGTTTGAGTCTTGAAGCTTTATAAGAGATAGCAATTCAGGACAAAAGAATAGAATATTGTGTTTGTGTCTGTTTTTTAGACTCACTTGGGCACAAACATGCAAATTAGCACAGATGATTAAAATGCAGTTAATCTGAAAATGTGAATTCAGATCTTCTTAGTATAGCCAGCTATGTCATTATAATCTAAAAGATTTTCAATCTCTCATTCAAGTTGTAACATTCCTTATTTGTTATGATAGTAATAGTTTGTAAGCAGTGAAGGAGCTCTATATTTTTAATTATGCTATTTTGGATTTTTGGACATAATTCTTAAATGTATGGTAATAATGGCAAGCCATTTTGAGGACCCAAGTGGCAGAAAAGCAATATTTGAACAAATGGTAAAACATGCAGCTTGTTATTTCTACAAAATCTCAGCTTCATGCAGGTGCCCTCCGGTAGCTAAGTCAATAGTTAAACAAAAAAACAGTCTTAAGAAAATGTTTGGCATTTAAGAAAATGTACCATGCTGTGTTTGCAAGGACCCAAATTAACCAATCATGATCACAATTTAGCTTAGCAAATTGTGCAGAGTCAGTCTAGGTATGGTTAGTTTATGTTCAATGTGTGGTCCATATGAACATAGGTAATAATCTCTAATTTAACCATGCATTAGTTAGGTTGCATGAATATACCCATGACATTAACTGGTGATTTGTTTCCTGCAACTTGGCTTCTACTGAAGTTAGATAGATAGATGATAGATAGACAGAAAGATGATAGATAAATAGTAGATAGGTAGATAATAGATAGATGATAGATAGATAATAGATAGATAGATAGATAGATAGATAGATAGATAGATAGATAGATAGACAGACGAACAGACATTTATTTATTTATTTATTTATTTATTTAGTGCATGATGAAAACATGACAAAGAGAGTAAACATATACAT
>JAOYMU010000274.1:19649537-19659648 GCA_025802295.1 Psammodynastes pulverulentus
TCAACCTTGAGCCTGGTGAGATTCGATCTGCCAAATTACAGGCAGCTGGCTGTAAGCAGAAGCCTGCAATTACTGCAATCTAACCTCTGCGCCACCAAGGCTCTTATAACTGGATATCCAATTCAGCTATCCAGGCAATTATCTCTGCTGTTTTTTCATGCAGATCTTCTAAGAAACCAGAGAATGCACGACATGGGCAGCCTTGCACAATATTTTAAATACATTTCCTATCAGCACTATAATCACAACAAGGGGAATCTAAGTTGCCCACATCTGTACATCCCTTAAACTACATATGCCACCTGAATAGTTCTAAATGGGTGACAGCAATCAGATGTAGCTGTACTACCATCCAGCCATGACAAATAGAAGAGTAAAAAAGCAGACATAAATGAAGACAGCAATAATGCTCATACTTATATACTGCTTCACAGTGCTTTTCAGCCTTCGCTAAGCGGTTTACAGAGTCAGCATATTGCCCACAACAATCTGGGTCCTCCTTTTATCGACCTCGGAAGGATGATCCTAGCATGGGCAGCCAGATTCAGCATATCTGATTCCAAATAAAGGTTTGAACATGGAGCAGCTGACAGACTGCTATACTGAGCATGCCAATGTACTGCTTTCAGTGGAGTATTACAGTATTATACGAAAGGAGCTGATGGTTTTGTGTTGAGTTGCAAACAGTTCATAGATGTGTTACCTGTGGTGTCTGCCTATGAGGGGGGCAAGGAGAGTCAGAATGACACAAACAGCATTGTGAAGTTATGGTGCAAGCCCTTCTCCTTTTCTATATGCATTGGGACATTGCACACATAATTGCAAAGAGAAGAGTTTGTGGTTTATTGTTGCAATGCTGCTTTCTTCAGAAAGGGTGAGACCTGCAGATGCCACTGTGTGTTAGGATTACAACTTCCCAATTTCCTACTAGTTGGTCCAACAAGATTGCAGGCCACCAATTTGGCAAAGGGAGCTCTATTGAAGGTTGTCATTCAGCATTATATGTGTTTCATTGAATATTTCTGACTCAAGTCTGTGACTAGCATTAAATGGTTTACTATTTAAAAAATGCCATGTAGGGAGGGGCTGATTGAAAAATTTAAATCTGAGTCTTTTCCCGGAAAGATAAAATAGAGAGAAAAAATAACAGGGTGAATATTTTATTATTAGTATTGAGAAGCCAACACCAGTTTATTAGTGAAGGTACTGACAGAATCGAACAAATTCTAGTTCCTTCATATTATTCCACCTGCCCTGTTCAACTGAAGAGGGAAAAAGAATTATGTTACCTTGTTTCTCAACAAATTCTATAATTTGACAATAAATTTTGCCTTAAGGTTAAAGATCTGGGGATTGATTTAAGACTTCAGTTCATGATGGGGATTGTTTATTGCCACAATCTACAGCAGGTCAGAAAAAAAAGACTAATGGAAACTGCATTGACTGTTTCAAGGAGCCCTGGTAAGGAAGTCTTTCAGCACTGCTACATCCTGTGCAATTTCTTAATGATGAAGATGATGCTTGAGCTGAAGACAGTTGCTGCATGCATTAAACATAATATAAATCAATCTCTGTTTAATTACATACTTAAGATGCGATACTCAGTTATCTTTTTGTAACCTGGTGACCCTTCTGGAATTCTTTTATTTTTTTCTTTTCTTTTAAACAATAACCCCTCTCAGCTGTTAGTACATTTGCAGCTGTGCTGGACTGAGACTTCGGAATGTTTTGCATTCCAAAGGCCACCCAATGGAAAGTAGCTTACTATCCCTATAGTTATCAGGATGTTGAGGGTGTGATTATTGGGCCCACAGCAGGAAGGTCCCCAAACACAGAGAGATTCCCCCCACTTAAGAAATACTTATGAAATGGCCCTTCTTCCCTTGCTCTTCTTCATTTTCCTCCATGGAGGTATTCTGGACAAACAAAAATGTCAGAAATAGCTGCAGACACCTACACACACTTGTGTTTAAACAAAATCTGCATTTTATTCCTGTGTGGCATGCAGAGCTGCATTCCAAAAATCAGGCAGAGTTAGAACAAGGGAGTAGATCTGAGCAAGAGCAATGCCTTCAATTTGATTTCTTTTGCCTTTAAATTAAATCAAATTAATTAATCGCAGGAAAGGCAATTAATCTCAATCTATTTAATTGTTCTAGTCATGCCACTGTGGTAACAATGCTTGGAGGAACTCTGGGCCACAACTAAAGGTCACAAGGATACGTGCCTTGTGCCAGATTTTAATCGTAAAGAGAAGGACACAATGGCAGGGAAAAAGAAAAAAAAACATTATAGAGAAGAGAGAAAAATAAATAAAGAGTAGTGGAAAAGTAGCATAATGTTCAGAAATTCAGTAAATTGGAGAACATTAGGATGGGGTTTTTTCCTTTCCAGTTCCAAATTAATTAAATACACTTTAAACAACTGAATATTCCTCATCTAATCATTTGCAGAAACAAATAAACATCTGCCCAAGATGCCTACCATTTCTAAAACTAAATATATCCAATTGTGCTAAAATTGAACTGTGACAAAAAAAAGAGTTGGCCAACCATACATGCAGAAGTCTCCACTGTAATTATGGATCGTGTTGTTGAGCTGTAATTACAAAGTAACCCAGAATAATGTTTCTCAACTTTAGCAGCTTTCAGATACATGGACCTCAACTCTAAAAACATACTGATGGGGAATTCTGGGAGTTAAAAATCTACAAATGTTAAAGTTGCTAAGGTGCAGAAACATTGACCTAAAGGAAGTACATTACTGGTAATCCTCAACTTACAACAGTTTACTTAGTGACTGTTTGAAGTTACAACGGCACTGAAAAAAGTGACTGATGACCATTTTTCACACTTACGACCACTTCAACATCCCCATAGTCATGGGGATGCATAGTCAGCTCAAAATTCAAATGCTTGACAACTGATTCATCTTTATGATGACTGCAATGTCCCTTGGTCATGTGATCACCTTCTGTGACCTGCTGGCAAGCAAAGTCAACGGGGCAGCCAGATTCATTCAACAGCCGTGTTACTAATTTAACAAATGTAGTGATTCACTTAACAACTGCAGCAGGAGAGGTGGTAAAATGGGACAAAACTCACTTAACAAATATCTCACTTAGTAACAGAAATTTTAGCCTCAATTGTGGTCGTAAGTCAAGGACTATTTGCATTTAGATCCTTTCCAGTCAAGATGCAGAATTGCACATGAGATGGAGATTGCTTTAGTTATTTTTGTAGATAACCTGTGTGGAAACCTGGATGGGTGTCCATCCTGATTCTTTTACACTTCCTGACAGCCTTATATTTCATAAGCCATGGTATCCTTCTGGGCTGTCTGTTTCGAGGCTTAGCTTGGTATTAGTTTTGCTTCATGTCCAATGTGCTCCACCATCAGTGGTGGTGGAGAGATTAGCCAAGAGTATCTCCTTGTGGAGAGCTGCAAGATTTTCTGCCCTTTTTCTTAGTGTCTATATAAATCTACAGGCAGAGGTCAGTTTAGCCATGGTATTTTTGGTATGCTGATGAAACCCAATTGCATAATACATGCAGTAAGAAATATTTGACCCAAAAGAGTTTGTAAACTAGAGACCAGGATACATTACATTGAAACACATATTGGTTTATTGACCATGCTAAAGGCAAAGACAGACCCAAGGAATTACAGCTTCTCTTTATAGACTTATGCAAATTAGAATAAGTCTATGATTTGATATTGCAGCCAGTCGTTTCATTGAATAAACCTATCACGTGCTTAGGAGGGTCAGTAAAACTATTAGGATATATGCGTGAGGTAACGGGGTTAGGAGCAGAATCTGACAAAGACACAGTATTCCATGAAACATAGTTTGTTTCTAGGGCCTGACTTCCCTTTGTTTTCCCAACGATCTGCAGCCTCTCAGTATGTTTTTTTCCTAGCTTATTAGCATTCCGTGGCCTTCTAAATGTTTTATGGCTAAACCAATAGTGCAGTTTTCCCAGAAAAGTGTTTTTGTAATGAGATACCTGTCCAACTTGACACCACATAACTAAGCCAGTTCTTTGTTTTCCCTGGGAAGATGACGCTGAGTTAGAGGCTTTTAACTTGCTGGCCCCCTCCCCCCATCCCCCCCAATCTCCTATACACGACTTAGTTGTATATTTTGATCCAGTGGCTGTGAGAGGAAGTACTAGGATGAGGTGAAACAAACTGAAATTGAACTCAAACAAGACGAAGTTAATGTTTGTTCTTCTCTGCACTACATCTACTTCACCACATCCAGTGGTGGGATGTTGCCAGTTTAACAACGGTTCAGTGAGCACGGGCTTCATGCTAAGGCGCTTATGTGCAGCGCTGAAAATGGAGCATTTAGAAGCTCAGCTGCTTACCTTCCAAGTCAGAAACGGTAAGTAGAACAGTGGGGTGGGGGGATCAGCTCTGCTGCGCAATTGAGATGAGCTACAAAGCAGGAAATAAAGGACTGGATAGGGCGGGTGTGGGCAAGCGTGGCTAACTGATCATCGGAGCAACCAGTTCACCTGAACCGGTCTGAACCAGCATCATCCCACCACTGACCACATCCTTGATGGATGAGCACTGCCTCTAAAAAAACAGATCAGCAACTTGGGCAATCCTCCTGGATGCATGGCTACTGTTGGGTCGGCAGGTGACTACTATAGCTAGGGAACTGTTTGTCCAATTTTAGTTGGTCTGCCATATGTGACTTTATTTAAAGCACCTAATTGTACCATTGGAAGTAAGCCTATTACATACTGCATGAAGAGAAGAGATTGGATAAGGCTGATGCATGCATGTACTCACCCAGCTTGTATTGTATTAAGTATGTATTTAATTCAATTTCATTTATTTATAGTTTTGAACCTTATTTTTCTCATAGAGTATTCCAGCAGAAATTATCAAATGTACACAGCCTCAAATCAATTAAAGAACTGCATGAGTGTTTACATTGAATAAATTAGTTGTTTATATTACATATTGAATCTCCCACCTTTATAAATTATTGGGCACCCATATAAATGATCAAAATAAATGCAAATAAATCTTCAGGTTCCCATTCAATCTTCCAGGCTGAACCTTAAACTGAGCATTACTTAAAAGGAAGAAGTATAGCTCTTTACCATCTTGCTTGGATCGTCTTCCAAATGTTATTCTACAGTGAAAGATTACAGTACAACATACAGCTGAGACTATTTTGGGTAATATCCATATTAAAATATACTAAACATCCTAAACATCCATACTAAAACATTACATCAGAGGTCTCTAAACTTGGCAACTTTAAGACTTGTGGATTTGCTGAAGTCCACAACTCTTCAAGTTGCCAAGTTTGGGGACCCCTATATTACATGTTCAAGGCATAGCAAAAGATAGCAAGGACATCTGTCATCAAAATGGTTTGGAGTGAGGATTGGGAAGATGTCCATTAATATCTATTAGAATTTGTTTCACTGTTTAGAATGGAACCAAGAGTCAAAAAGACAAGAGCAGAGAATGACATTTAGGAAGAGATATTCTCCCCAAGCAATGCAGGAGAAAATTCAACAGTTTCATCCAATTATTTTTCAATTCTTCTTTCATTAACATCTAATAGGCATTCATTTTAAAACTTATCTTTGCATGGTTCACTAAAGAAGATCTGGCCTCAAGTTTTACATACTAAAAAGCTGAATTACCAGTCCTATTAAAATTATGGAAATTGGCTTTCAAATTATACATAAAGGATCCTATCTTTAAAGGCTTTTCTATGTCTTTTGAATTCTCCTGATAAAACCAGGACTTCATTTCGAGAATTAAAATGAGTGGCAGCATTTGAGGAACCTGCTGCCTTTTGCTTTGGGCAAATTCTTCAGTAGGAAATGATAGTATTTATACAGCAGATAGGAATAATGACAACATAAAACCATTGTATAAAACCTCCACTCTGCCCCACTGCAAAAGGCAATACAGCATTGATCACAAATTATCCCATTGTTTTACAAATGCACTCTCATTGCCTCTTCCTGGTGCTTCCACTCCCACACACTGGGTTTTTTTTTTAAATTTAATTGCCCTATTTCATTCGGTAGAATATTCAACCTTCTGATCATCTTACAAAATGATTTTCTTCCATCACAATGTCACAGGATTGTTTTAAGTTCTCTCTGTTTTGAGCAGGGAGAATTATATGACCAAAGCATTTCTGAAAAGGCTAGGATAACTGAGGATGTGCCTTCAGCTCATATACTTTTTGAGAAACCCAAAAATTGTCATAGGCTGTGATGTCCTGTGTGCAGCTATTCCTTATCTGCATTATCTGTAACACTTGAATGCAGATCAAAGTTAGACAAACTTAGACAAAGTTAGAAGACGTTGGTGTTCATTGGACTTTTCTTAACAGGACACAAAGAAGACTGTTCTTCTAATTGCATGCTTCTTAGTGTTACATATTTCTGACTTCTGAAATCTTCCTGGGCCATAGCATTACAGTACATGCTTCCTGAAACTTATTGTTTCATATTTATGGGTCAGTTAAATCAGTAAATTAGTAAATTAGTCCAGCTAGTCATGGCTAACGTGTTGTCAGAGAGGATCACTAGAGTTAGGACACTTGACTGAAGGAAAAGGCTCAACAAAAATTAGAAACATAATGATTGTTTTTTCAACAGATTTGTTTTTTGTTGGCCAGTGTCATGATACCTAAAAATGATTGTCTATTAATTGATGCAGCTATAAAATATATAGTGTTAATGTAGTAACAACCAACCTGGATCCTGTATGGTTGTTTTATTCCTGGTCTTGTTTACTTGGACTCCATGTATTATTATTATTTTTTAGTTCTAAGCCTGACATTTGACTTTGTGCAGACAGCTGCATTTATTTCCCTATGGAACAGGAAGAATGTAGGAAGAACGATATGAGTAAACAAATAGCAGCAGCAGTGCATTAAATATGGCAAAAAGAGTAGTATGAATGGATAGAGGGATCCGTTTCAACATTGTTCATTTTATTTATTTATTTAACCTTGAGTTAAGCTTAGGTTATTCTCATATTAATTTACAGAAAAGTATAATAAAACTGTGTACATATATTTATGTGCATTTCTCCATATACATATATATCCAAATATATATGCAATTTTTATACGCTTTTTCCTTTAAAATATGCACAAGGAAAAAAGGCTTACAGATATTGTCTTATTAAAATATCTCTGTGTACAAACTATCCCCTTATGCATGTATTTTAGAGCACAGTTTTTAAGTTCTAAAGTTCACCCCAAAATGTGCATTTTGATGAATAAGTTAATTCCAGTTGTTGAACTGATTTGGGGAATGCAAATGGTTTAGTTTGCATAAAAAATGCAAACTGAATGAATATCTCTATAACTTTACTTAGTGACTGTTGGGGGTTTTGAAAATATTGCCTGCATGTATAATCCAAATATTTCCAAAATAAGAAGAGCTTATTAAAGAGAAAAGAAAGAAAATATGTTTCTAAAGCAGATCATGATTACTTCCATATTAATGTTCAAATGATTTATAATGTAAATAATGCTATGTTTCAACTTCTTTAAAACTGGGGCTTCCTAGATACTCTGAGTTAGAGTTCCCATAATCCTACAGTATTCACATGTTGATGGGTATGGAAGCTTGCTTGCTACTTTTCAGATACATTGGAAAAAGTATTTCTCATATACAGAATTCCAGTTGTGAATATTAGAGAAATTTAGATCAAATACAATATATGCTAGCCCAATGTACAGGTATGGTAATACCTGTTCATTACTCCAATGATAATAACCTGTTGAGTTATTCTGTTATTGGTGCTGTAAAGTAGAGGACAAACAAGAAAAGAAATAAGTATGATAAGTTTTGGAATTGACGTTTATGATTCTGAAGGTTTCCGGAACATTAAACAAGCGATGACCATGAGAAGAGAAATTAATTCTTTATTCATTTGTGATACCTCTGTACCATGAGAAATTTCACCTTCAATTTCCCTGGTAAGTCTAATTTCAGCTTTCATTACCATGCAAATCAATGAGAAAAGCGTTGACTGGAGCAATCAGCTGGACTTTCAATACACCGAAACCAAACCAATCATATTTTGGACTTTAACATGGTGTGGGCATCTATGGATGTGATTAATAAATCACAAAACAAAAACAAGCTTGACAAATGCCATGATTTACATATTTGTGTTACATTTTGTGACACAAGTCATATGCCATTTTCATGATGACATCACCACATTACCACATTGCCATATAGGGTCTGTGATTTTGGTACCCTGTGATTTGCTATGTAAACTGCTGAATCTGGTCAGTTGTTTATGGCATAGTGAACTCAATGAATGGTAGCTTATTTAAAAACCACAATTAAACAAACTATGGCTTTATTTATTCAATTTCTATAGCTGTCCATTTCAGTCAATGACTCTGGGTGGGTGTCTTACAAATAAAAAAATACATTATAATTAAAAATACTAAAAACATTGAAAATTGTAAAAACACTAAAAACATCCAGATTAAATATACATGGAAGCAAGATACTTGCCCAGTTAGCAATACAGCCATTTTGTCTGATGGGTAAATAACGTCACTAACCTTTATAAGAGGGAACAATGAGATCTGGTAGTGAGCAGAAACAATAAATGTATGGTAATACGTTTGAAACCCTGGGGTTCCACTCATAGGAAAAGCCAGGGACACTGAAAGGAGTGACAAATTATTTAATATATGTGAGCAAGTGAGTAAAATATCCTAGAAAGCATTTATCAATCCCATTATGTAAATTTGTGTACATACATACATAGTTATAATAACCTAATTCTCTAGATAATGGAAAACTGCAGGAGAAGTCACAGAATTTTGCAAAATACGTTTATTTCAAAACATGCAATTTGAAGATACTGGAGGTCTTTGTTTAAACAAGCCAGTAGATAGCATTCATTTAGGTTTTAAAGGGCTACAGACACTTTTTTTATTGCATTCCTACAATAATGTAGAAATAATTCCTACCATAAGGAGAGTTTCCATCACCAGAATGTAGGGTGGCAATCAATAGTTTAAGTTTAGAGATGTGCAAAATCTATTGTTCTAGTCTTTTTATTCATTCCAATCTTAGGCTTTCCTCATGATGGTTCAAAGTTTTACTTAAATTTGATACTCCAAACTGGAGATAATTTGTGATGTCAGGGAGTTCCAAATACAACAATCCTGTTTTGAGGTAGGGCCACATCAGGAATTAACTTCTAGAATGATTGGATCAGCATTGCTTGGAGGAAAAAGGGTAGGGTTTGCACATATTTAATTACAATGCTTAAAAGATTGAGATTCCTTATAAGTCAAGCTTGACTCTTGGTGATTTCATAAACATATTCATGGAGTTATCTTGGCAGATATAGAGAAGTGATTTGCCATTTCTTCTTCAGGAATGTTGTAGTCATCTTTGCACTTTAGCCTAAAACCCTGGTATTTTCTCATAGGCCCCGACTTAAACATTAGTCAGAACTGACCTTGCTTAGTTTGGAGAGCAGTGTCTCTCTTTATATCTTGCTGGCTTTACTAAATTCTATGTGAGATAGCAATCTATTACCTTTTTTACTTGCTTTGTCTTATTTTGCAGTCAGAAGGTGAGGGCAATCCAGATGACTCAATGTCATCATCTATCTCTCTGTGTTGTTCGAACATACCTCTGGCCCTAATCCTGAATGATTTGAAGGAATCAAGTGCATCCTGAACATATTAAGATAACTTAAATAAAGATTTCATAACCTGAACTTTATGAATAGCAAATAATGTATCACACATTCATGAATGCAGCACATGAATTATAAATGTTCTTGTTTTAAAACTGTCATTTAAAATTTAACTAGTACCAATGATAATATATTTATAAGAGAAAAAAATGCCAAAAATCTTGTATAATGTAACCTCTTCTCAATAATAAACTGAAAAGCTGCTTTATCACATATTCATATCCAAATTCCTGTTTTCCCCAAAACATTTTGAAGACAGCATTATTTCCAATTTTATAATGTTGAAAAGAGGCAGAGTCCACCATCAGCCTATTATATCACTTTATAATGCCTTGGTAAGGCCACACTTGGAATACTACATTCAGTTTTGGTC
>JAOYMU010000274.1:19703233-19720050 GCA_025802295.1 Psammodynastes pulverulentus
CGGATTCCTTCTCAGCCATTCACTTCAGAGACTTACGAAGGTAAGACGTCTTCTTCTTTTCCCTTCTCCTCCCTGTTACTATTCCGGCGTCCTCACCAGCTGCGGGGGGGGGGAGAAAACCGCCCCCCCTTCGCTCCCGGGACGCCGATCTCCACCGCTCACCAATGCGCAGACCTCCTTCCCTCGTCTCCGATCAGCATGCTCCTTCTCGTCAAACTTAGGCCGCTGTGCCTATATCAGAAATGCCCCGATTCCACTGGGCACAATGGCACAGGTGACGGCCATGGCAATGGCCGCCACCCGACGCCGCCTCACCTCCAGGAGCCAACGGGCGTGCCAGCATCGGCCTCCCGGCCCTGGATTTCAGCCGGGGACCCCTGGCAAAAGCCGCCCTTGATGGCGGGCACCTCCAGACCAAGGCACCCGGCCCCTAGGGGCCTCCCGGGCCGTGGGTTGCGGGCGCTGGGGGCGAGCAAGCCACTCCAGCGTCCGGCGCCGCTGGAAACCGGAAATCGAATCCCCAAGATACCATATCTTGATTTAACACTTAAACCTAGTTGAATCTGTTGCTTCATGTTCTAAACTCATTGTTTAGCATTTGGGTTGGAAAACTTTGTGGCTCCAAGTTGAGCTTCAGAGAGAGACAGAAACAGTGAGAAATGGGACTTTATTTGAGGAATGGTTATAAAAGAATAAACTGCAAAATGATGATGGTCACAAATAATGGAACTTCTTCCATTCTTCTGTTTTATCTTCAGGCAGCAGTTACATGCAAACAATAGTTGACTAGCATAGCAAAAATATTGCATTGTCTCTAGCAAATTTGTATGATTTTTGAGTTTTTCACTAGCAACTCAAACCCTGCAGCAGGAAAACAAAACGTGCCATAGTGGCATTCCTTTGCCAGTACCAGCAAGGATTCTAATTTTCTATATAATCTCTTTCATCATTAGCTGGAAACTGGAGAGATCAGACCTATATATAAATAAAGAGCAAACTCCTCTCCCTTCTAACACTGAAGATGTTATCTAGTTGCATGATGGAACGTCTTCA
This sequence comes from Psammodynastes pulverulentus, assembly GCA_025802295.1. Lineage (NCBI taxonomy): Eukaryota > Metazoa > Chordata > Lepidosauria > Squamata > Psammodynastidae > Psammodynastes > Psammodynastes pulverulentus. Next base: position 19,704,287 of record JAOYMU010000274.1, read on the forward strand.
AGGAAACAGCCATGCTCATATAGCTTTGCACCAAGCTACAAATATTATCTTCTATGAGAAGAGACCTTCTCTGACCTGCTGCTTTCTGTAGCTGTTTGCACGATGATTAATTCATTTAGACTTCAGGAACATGGAGGCCTACACAGCTTCAATTCAGCCAATGAGTAATGCCCAATTATTCTAAGTTTAGGAAACAAGAACCAAACTGCTAGCATGTGGACCTTACCTCCCCAGCTAAATAGCTTGTTGAACTCAGCTTCCTTCAGCACTGGGGGTGGGAGGTGACAAATTTTAGACTAGTCAGATCATCATCAGCAGATGTGCCAGATATGTCGGGAGCAGCTTTCCTAGCTCTAAAATCACATCTACCTGAAGGACTAAGTTTTATTTATGCAACTTATTTTTCCAAATGCATTTTAAATGCCATCAAATTATTTTGAACTCTCTTCACTTTTTCTTTGCTCTAGGTTGATATTTATAAAGCTATAATTACATGTATTTTTGTGCATTTCGAATGTACATCAATCAGTATTCACCCTTACTATCTCCAAATAGCTGTATCCTTTGAGTTTAGCCATGAATGAATGTCCCTTCCATCGTGTAAGGCTGCTTACTGAAAAAGAAAATCCATTCAGTCCCCACAAGAAAAGAAAACAACTTGTTAATGTTTCCCTTCCTCTCCTCCTGCTAGTAGTTCATGTATCGATGTCCATTTCCATTTATCTAAAATGGAGTTTGCAAAAACCACCAACCAATTTAAAACCATTGTGAGTGGCCACTCTAGGACGGTTAATAGCAAAGGGGATTAAATGTAAAACTGTAAACAAATGCTCCAAAGCCATGCTAATGTATCAATAACCTTGCCCAAAGAAGCAAATGGCATGTCTCCCCATAACCAGGAGAAACATCTGGTGGACAGAGGAGCTAAGTGCATTATAGGGCAGAGAAGAGCTGTTTCCAGTATTAATCATTTGAAACACAAATCATAGCTATTGAAGTGAATATTTCAATTCTAAATATAATTTTCTTTGAATTGAGTGACATGGAATTGATGCAGTAATTTCAACCTTATTTTAATTTCCAGTTTATTATTCACACAAAGGTAATACATATATGAAAAGTGAAGGTAACTAATTGAACTAGGACTGGAGTACAGCATGAAATATTTATTTCTCCTCCACCCCTTCCTCCAGAAAAAAATAATCAAATAATAATAATGAGTGGAGTAAGCCAAGTGTGGATAATCTAAGAAGGATAATCAATACCTTTGACCCTGCTGGCTGTGGTTGATAGGAACTAAAGCTCAAAACTGGAAGGCACTAAGCTGTCTATGTTTCTCAGCTATGTTCAGAATTCTGCATTGGTTTATTGTTTGCCAGAAGAAAGTGTGGAAAATGTATTTCTGATTAAAGTATACATATGCATTGCTGCTGGAGCAAATATATAACTGATATAAAGTATGTACTACACTTTCCCATATTTTTATACTGGATTTAATTATGAGTACCACATGCGAGTGCGATTTTAAAACATATATATTTATTTAAAAACAAAAAAATAAAAATAAATGTAACCTCACAAAATTCACAAGTCCTCAGTTCTCAGACCACTGATTGAATTGTTCATGAGGCGATCCACATTCCTAGCACAGAATTAACTCTGTGGAAGTATTGTTGTCATTTATAAAAAAAGCCTTTGGTCATAAATATTTTTGGGTCGCTATTTTGAAAATGGATTTTCATGACCATAAAAGGAACAACATTTTAAAAAATCATTTTAAATTTACTAAAAAAGGGCAAAGATATCTTAAAAACTAACATGCGTAACCTGATGTAATTATGTATTTGCTTGGCTGTTATTGCCACAAGCTTTCTTATTGTATTCATTGAAAAAGAATAATACCACTATCTTTCTCAAAACTCTTTAAAACCTTTATTTGAAAAATAAGCGTTGAAGAAATATTTGGGTAGCTTTTGGATAGTAAGAATACTTTCTTGTAAGTAAAAATGAAGATAGTTGTTTTGGGCTATGTGGGAAAAATTACTACCAAACCTTTGTGAAGAGGCAATATAACTCAATTTTGTGGCATTTTAATCATATTGGCAAATAGAGAGGGAAAATGAATTTTTCACTCTACACATGGCTTACTCCACTCGCTATTGTTATTTATTTTTTCTGTTTGGTTTTTTTTTTTTATGAAGCTACAACACTGCCTTAAACATTGGCTGTTCACTTCTTTGGTGTTTAATGCCATTCTTGTTCCATGAGTTTATTCTACCTTCCTCCCAATTTAAAATGAAGAGTTTTTAAAATTAATTTTAGACTTGGCATATGGTTGTTCCAGCTTTCATTTTCTTCCATATTCAGAAAATATTTCCCCTCTCTATTTTAGCAATAATTTGCATAAATGTTAACTGTAGAAAGATAGGATTCAACAGCACAGTTTCAGATGAGCAATTGTTGATGATCAATCATATAAATGTCTAGATTCATTTTGTATTGCAGAGGTAAATTTAAGCTGTGATGAAAATATGCATGTGAAATAATCTTAATAGCTTGGAAATCAAAATATGGTAGATTAATAAGGTGTTGGTGGTAATTTGAAACCTTCATATTCAGGGAAAAATTAAATGTGTAACCATTGTTTTTTAAAGATTCATTTATTTATTTATTTGTTACCTACAGTACTCCTTCTTTGTGTGCATCTAAAACAGAGGTGGTATTCAGCAGGTTCTGACCAGCTCTGGAGAACCGGTAGTGGAAATTTTGAGTAGTTCGGAGAACCAGTGGTAACCTTCCCCCTAGAGTGGGATGGGAATGGAGATTTTACAATATCCTTCCTCTGCCACACCCACCAAGCCATGCCATCCCCACCATGCCACGCCCACAGAACTGGTAGTAAAAAAATTTGAATCCCACTACTGATCTAAAAGATGAATTACAGTTTAGGTTTAGCAAAAGATATTGAATTTGCAATTTAATATATTATTGTTTCAACATAGAGAGGCTTTTGTTTTTAATCTATGTGCTTTGTAGAACTGCTGTGTGTTGAATGACCTTATAAATCTAAATTATAAATAAATAAATACTTGCAGAAAAAGATATTGCCCATTACGTTTAAACAAAATCAACTTCCTAAAGTTGTAAGATTCATAAGTTTTATGAAAAGTGTTTAAAACATATCAGTGTCTGGCTATAAGTCGAGTTATTGTTTTTATTTTTAAAATAAAAAAAACAAAAAATTTAAAAACCACAATATTAAAAGCCATGAGATAAAAAGGAAGCATGAATAACAATGCAAATGCTTGCTCCCCTATTTCATCAGAGCAGTTATGAGGTGGCGCAATGGTTAGAGTGCAGTACTGCAGGCTACTTCTGCTGACAGCCAGCTGCCTGCAATTTGGCAGTTCAAATCTCACCAGGCTCAGCCTTCCATCCTTCCCAGGTGGGTAAAATGAGGACCCAGATTGTTGGGAGCAATATGCTGACTCTGTAAACCACAGAGAGGGTTGTAAAGCACTGTAAAGTGGTATATAAGGTCTAAGTGCTATTGTTATTGCTATACCTTTTCTAGTTGTCTATGTCAGTGGCCCTTTTGGGCACCAAGGACCAATTCTGTGGAGAGAGATTTTTCTGTGGACCAGAGGGTGTGTGGTTTTGTGTGCTGCCTACATCCCATGGATGGGGCTTCACTTGTTTGCACAGTCTGGTTTCTGGCATGCTTCAGACCAGTGCCAGTTCACAGACCAGAAGTTGGGGAATCTTGGTCTATGTGATGCTGGATCTCTAGTTAGGTCCCTCTCTCTGAATGGCAGTGGGAGTCTGCTGTGTATCCTGAAAATGCAGGATCACTTTACATACTCAAGATTGAGCATGATATTGGTCTTGGGTTGCCATCGAGAAGAACTTTTTCAGGAGGCAACTGAATTTTCTTGCTTTTTCTTTTGAAGATGTTTCACTTCTCATCTAAGAAGCTTCTTCAGCTCTGACAGGATAGTAGGGAATGGAAGGATTTATATTCCTTGCAGACATCTGGTCATTTGCATCCTTTTAGTGGATCGTTGAAGCACTTGGAGGTTTATCTGTGTTTTCAGGGTCACCTGAATAGTGCTCCTGGGTCCTGTAGTCTGCAATTTTTCCTCTGGTAATCCATTCCTACTCCCACACCATTCAAAGAGTGTTCATCCCAAATTGTACAGCTAAAAGTCTGTAGAGATTCTCAGTCATCCAAGGTCATGGTTGTCCAAAAGGTGCTTTTTCAGAAGGCAACTGGACTTTTGTTTCTTGTCCACAACATGATCGAGAATCTCTACAGTTTTTCTTGAAAAGAACAACTGTTTCTTTGTAGCATGATGCAATTTAGTTGTGAATTTCCTCAGATCATCAGTATATTGCCACTCATATGGACAAAAAGATGGCACTGGAAATTACATTTTCATGTTATTAAATTATGCTTGTCCAGGGGATCCTGGAGACTATTTTGAAAAGAGCAATCACTACCAATCCTGTGATATGTGTAACAAAAGCCTTCTGAATATATGGCATTTTAGCAAATTCTCAGTAGCCCCAGGTAGTATTGCTGATTGTCAGAGAAAATGGGATTTGAATTCTAAAATAGTTGGTGGGCACTAGATTGGGGAAAATTGGTTCATTCAAATGTCGTCCTTAGGTTTAGAATTCAGTAGATTAAAACCAATATTGTCATTCTGTGTTGCTTATCACCATTAAATCCTTAGGAGAGAAAATATGGACTCCTTTTTAGCCTTTCATCAGAAAGCAGTTGCTCTAAATCCTGACAAGAACATGGCACATTTTAATTAGTAAGGCTCTCTGACCCTTCACAGCATCAACACATAACCTCACAGAGAAAAAGGCTTTAAATTGCTTCAGTGAAGTAACAGAAGGGATTATTGCAATTGGATTAATACTTTAGCATGTTTCTGGAGAGACAACACTTTTACTGGACAGATCTTACTTATATCCCTTTTACTGCAATAGGAACTGGCATGATTTAGTGACTCATTTAGAAGGGCTGAGCTGTTGAGTCATCCAGAACAGTGTCTCATTTTTTCTTGGAAGTTCTTCTTTTTAAACATTGGGTGAAGATAATTTATTAGTGGCAAAAGCAATTAGAGGAGGAGGAGGAGAAACAACAATTAAGTAATTGGTAGGGGAAACAGTAGGAAAAAAATAGTTGGTTGGACAAAATCTAGAGAAACTAATTGTGTAAGTACTGGGCTCAAAAGCAAATGTGCTATAAAGATGAGAGGGGGAAAAACTGTTTTTGGTTTGAAGTAAGAATGAGATATTTCATATTTGTAAAGCAAATAGCATGAAAATAGTATGATTTCTTAGGAATAGAGTACTATTCCATAGATACCTCCCCAATGCCTGCCAGGCTCCTTGCCTTGACGACTTACAACTTTTAAAGTACCTTTTAATTTAAACCCTCCGAAAGTTTTCATGTTGCAAAACAAAGCAGCAGTCCACAATATATAGCACAAACAATTTAAAAAAACCTGCCTCTGGGCACAAAATACAACTCACAGGCTTTCTTATAAAATGGAAATGATGTGTAGCTATAGCCCAATGCTTTGCTTGGAACTCTGTCCTTCTTTCCAGAAATAGGAGGAAAGGTAAGGAAAATTGATAGGAAACTTCCTACCTATGGGGAGGCATTGGCAAATAACATTTTGTAAATTGTTGTATTTTAATTATATTTACCATGACAGTCATACTGTATTATAAATGGACATACCATCACAGGTAAATTGATGCAACATTTAATTTCTTGAAAATCTTCATTTTCCTCCATTTTAAAAAAATTAGCAGTTTTAGTCTGAAAAAAAAACACCTTTGAGAGAAACAGCTGAGCATGGCTTCAGGATACATTGTCCTTAATTATCATACAATGATCAAAATAAAAATTAATTATACCAAGCAGAGGTATGTTCAGGTTATACTGCTTGGTCAATTACAAGCCAGCTAACCCAGCTTTTCTGGGAAATACCAGGTTATTGATCAGAAATTGGATTTCATAATATCATAAATTTGAAAAAGAAATTAGAATCTTTTAGTCCAACCACTACAATTCCATACCTAACTTTTGTTTGAAAATCTCTGCTGATGGAGCACTTATGATCCAAGAAGCAGGCTCTCCCACAATTTAATAGTTCCCATGGTCAGGAGATTTCTGTTTATTTCAAGTGTGGATCTTCCACTGTAAATCTTTAGCTCACTAATTCTTGCCCTAAAGTGTCATGTGTTGGAGTGGACTCATTGGATTCTTCTCCTGAATTTCATTTATTATCATGACAATAAGCAGAAAGAGGATAACTGGAAAAATAATATGCAGAGAGAACAATGACGCACCCTTCACTAACCCACATCCACAAAATGAGATCAACAACAAAACCAAAAAAGAAATTGTAAGATTCTAAACCAGAATGAACTAGAAAAGCAAATGCACTTTCCATATGAACAGCAAAGAAGGAATCAAAGGATAGATTATGGAATATACTATGAAACTGGAGAAAATTTTACAAACAACTACTAAGGATGAGAATGAACCACGACAAATCCAAGCTTGCACATTCTACCATTTGCCATCCTCATTCCTTCCCTAGAAACTAGTCTTAGCCTTCATTCTTAAGACTTGGGAAAAATAGTTTGCTTAAACCAGTAGTTTACTATGCTATCCAGATGCTTTGGACAATAACTGCGGCAGTCTCTTCCCATTAACCATGCTGTCCATAGAGGCCACAAAATCTACCTCCAGTGGCATTTGCAGTGGGTGGGTGAGTGGATAAACAACGTCAAAATGCTGGGCATCATGAGGCCAGTGGATATTCCTACTTACATTTGATTTTAATAATCTTATAGCAAGGGTGATTGGAGTAAATCATTAAGTGAGGTAAAGGTAAACCATATTAATTAATCATGGATTGCTTAAACATGGGTTCTCCAGTGAATTATTTTTCTATGTATAAGTGAAATTCAAGACATTATGGAGCCATGGGTTGTGTGAGCCTGGTCTCTATCTTGGTTTTTTGTGGGCGATGGATACAATAACAATACCTGTGTATGCAAAGCACTTAGTCTTATATATCACTTCACAGTGCTTTACAGCCCCCTCTAAGCAGTTTACAGAGTCAGCATATTGTCTCCAACAATCTGGGTCTTCCTTTTACCGACCTCAGAAGGATGGAAGGCTGAGTTAACCTTGAATCGGTGAGATTCAGACTGCTGAATTGTAGGCAGCTGGCAGTTAGCAGAAGTAGTCGGCAGTTCTGCATTTTAACCACTGTGCCACCATGGCTATATACAATAGTATAGGTATGAATGATACAATAGGAATAACCATTGAAAAACATTGTTGCACTAAAAATGCCAAATCCTTCATTAACAAGCAAAATGTTCTTGAGTTGGTTAAGTGTACAGAAATGATAGAGCTTTGTTATCCACACCTTCAAGTAGTGTGGTGATATTTAATCAACAGGAGCATGTGCACATAAAACGATATCTGCACCAAGACTTTGCATACACAGGTATACATGCAATGAACTTTGGATCCTGTGCTTTCTCATTTATTGGTCAACATTGTCCAGTGGTGTTTTCAAGATGTTCCTCCTGCAGGCTTCAACACTGAATACATAATGAGTGAAGGAGAATGACTCTTTCAGTGCTGATATTGTTTAAATCCTAGCATTATGGAGCAGGATTCATAATGTCCATTAGGTTTAAATGCTGAATGTATAAACATGACAGATTTTTACATACTTTTGAACAACTTATATTATGTGAATTTTATTAATCTCTGAATTAGTTCCTAAAATTAGATTATACAAAGCAGAATATCTAGAGATGTGGATACAGTTTAAAAAAACAAAACAGACTAAAAACATCCACTTTGGGAGGCTAATTATCTGGTTCATATGGATTTCCAAGTGATAATCTTTTTTCTTTCAACAACCTACCCATATCCCAGGTATTTAAATATCGTTAGACCTTAATAAAGGATTGGAAACAAGGTATTTGAAATGGACCATCAGGGTTCAGAAATTAGATCACATAATGAATGTGATCTAATTTGTGATGTTTTTACATTATGGAGGAGGTATCCAGTTTTCTTGTATTTTGTTGGCAATGTAATGGCCAAAATAATGTTATTCTCTCTCTCACTCTCTCCCTCCTTCCCTTCCTCTCTCTCCCGTCTGTCTATCTGTCTATCAAATTTATTTGCCATCTCATGATTCAGGTGACTCTTTGTTTCTGGCTTTTGATGCTATTAGTAGCTTTTCTGCCTGCCAGAGTGTTTCTGCCTGTGGTTAGCTTGTCTCATAATACAAAGTAACAGTGTTTTCCAACAATGTTTTACAAATACTTCTTTCACCAGAACTTGGAAAGAATTCATATTACTATTATTTTAATGATTTTTAAAATTCTGTCCTTTCTTTTTATCAAGCATATACTTAACAGATTTGACTTTATTCTTCAGTTGAAAATAAGTTTTGAAATATTTTTATATATTTTTTTAAAAAGGAAAACTTAGAATACAAATTGAAATTACCCCCGAGGCAAAAGTTTGCTTGTATTTCTAGCAAATATTAGTACAGATGAAAATTCAAGTGAAAAGAAGGCATTAAAGAATAATGTATATATTATAGAAGTAGTAATAGCAATAGCAATAGCACAGACTTATATACCGCTTTATAATCCTTTTTACAACCCTCTTTAAGCAGTTTACAGAATCAGCATATTGCCCCCACAATTTGGGTCCTCATTAAGTTATCTATGAATGAGGAAGGTGTCTATTCAAATCTTATTCAACCATTAACTTGCCAGCCCAGCTATTGGTCGGTAGTTCCAAATTATTGCCTAATTTGCAATTTGCAATACGGGGTATAATAATACTAATGTGTCATGACAGACTGTATGTAAAATAATGCACATTAGCACTTTGAACAGAGGAAACACACAAGAGAGAACCTCAGATGGGCACTGAAGACTTTATTAAGTTTGAACCAGCAACTTTCCTGATTAGCATCAGCCAAAATGCAGAAGACTCTTTTGCTTAATTTTGTTGTTATTAGTCGCAAAGTTGTGTCTGACCCATTGCGACCCCAGGTGTTCCTGTCCTCTACCATCTTCTGGAGTCCATTTAAGCGCACGCCTATTGCTTCAGTGACTCCATCCAGTCACCTCATTCTCTGTCGTCCCCTTCTTCTATTGCCCTCAATCATTCCCAGCATTAAGTTCTTCTCCAGTGAGTCCTTCCTTCTCATTAGGTGGCCAAAGTATTTGAGTTTCATTTTCAGGATCTGGCCTTATAAAGAGCAGTCAGGGTTGATGTCCTCTAGGACTGACCGGTTTGATTGCCTTGCAGTCCAAGGGACTCGCAGGACTCTTCTCCAGCACCATAGTTCAAAGGCCTCAATTCTTTGGCACTCAGCCTTTGTTATGGTCCAACTTTCACAGCCATACATTGCAACTGGGAAAACCATAGCCTTGACTATACACGCTTTGCTTAATTAGTGTCCCTATAAAAGTTAAAAATCTTATGAAATAATACCTATAAAATGTGTATTTTAATTATAAACTGCACATTTGCAAAAAAAAATCCCACATAATTTTAAATATAAAAACTAACAATTTTCACATCTGAGGTTTTATCATTAACAACTCCATGCAGCTATTTATCATCTGATAATTTGTGTCTCAAATTTTCTCCTTCTAAAAAGTCTTTTGTTTTCCAAATTTTTTCTTTAGAATGTGTTTTGCTTTTCTCTTGGTGGTACTTTTGACTTTACTTTGTAAAGTCAAGGTAATTAGTTAAGGTATGATTAAGCTATCTGTCAAACATTATTTGAAAAAGTGCTTTGGAACTTGTCAAACTGCAGCACTTCTCTGATATTCATGAAAACAGATGACCTGTTTCAAACTTTCTGGAAGATTTGAAAAGTATTGTTGCTGTTTGAAGAAGTTGACTCATTCAAGTTAATGCACGTTTTAAAACTACCAGATTGTTTTATCCGACAAGTATGTAAAGCTGAACAAAAGCCTTCATTTGACCCAGTTTTGAAGAAAACAGAACTCTCATCAAGTTGTTGGGGTGTCCTTTTCTCACAGTTACTCCACGCATCTTTCCATGACTCTGATCCCCTCTAGCATGCTCGAGGCAGTTCTTTGTCCTGAGCTGAGACAAGGGGATCACTCATGATGTGCTCCTTAACTGAAGCACGAGCATCTGAAGAGCTTAGATTCTTAGAGAGACTGTTATACAGTGTAGACTAGAACACTTATTGTATCCCTTGGTAATTTTGTAATCCAAAATTTGAATAAAAATGCTTCGTGTAACAAAATAAATATTTTCTTTCTATCGAATTGAATGCTAATGGTTAAAAGTGCATTCAACTTTTCACACAAATCACTGGTTTCATGCATTTTGCATCTGATGCCTACTCTTTAACACTTTGAGCATTTTAAAGCACTGCTCATTCATTACGTGTATGCCTCCATTTTCTTTCACACTGAACCTGATTGAAATTCCCTATTGGATATTCTCTTTTGGTCACCCGTATATGGCCACTGATACAAGGACTGTATGCAGCAGTTTCAGACCACAGCTGCTAATCCTGTAACAACAACATCTTACTACTACCAACCTTACTGGAACCTGAGTCCATCTCTTGTATCCATAACACACCTTCTCTATCTGCCTACTAATGTTCATTGATATTAGACTAAAGAAAATGTTTTGTACAGTTGAAGGACACAGTACAACATATCATAGTTGTGCCTGAATCTTGACTTTTCTATTACTATCTTTATTTTTCAGATAAAAATATTTGAGAAGAAATTCTGTGTGTATTTTGCATAGAGGAAATACAAGGGGCAAATGAAGTACTATTCCATTAAGCTATTGAGTGTATGTTGGTATTTGTCAAACAATTTTGTTTCTGCATTTCATTTTCTTAAAGTAGCTATGAAAAAAATATTGTCTGTCTGTCTGTCTGTCTGTCTGTCTGTCTGTCTGTCTGTCTGTCTGTCTCTCTCTCTCTCTCTCTCTCTCTCTCTCTCATCTCTCTATTTTGTAACTGAGATTTCTTCCTTGGTCCCGTACGTAAATTGTGGATTGTACCATACATCTACAACAAGTTGGAACTGCTAAATGGTTAAATAAATGGAAATTAGCAGATAGCAACATGTCCACCCACATGGAAATCTGCAGGGGGTCAGGTGAAGAGATGAAATGAGTATCATCATGTTGAGATGCAAACTATGCCCTTACTACTTTCAAGTGACTTTGCAACACATTGAAGGGGTGGGTGGGAAGAGCTTGCATCATGATATTGCAATATGATTATTGGCTTGGGGGCAACTGTGGTTAGGAATGGATGCCTATGGAGATAGTCCTGTTTGTTATTCAGACATGCCTGATGGCAGCTTACATTTTTGTTATATTAAAAACAGCAGGAGGCTCCAACATTTCATTTCGAAGCAAAAAAATCTTTAATAGATATATTATGTTGACTTTTCTCGTGTAATTTATACTAACACATTCAGAGATTAATCATGCATATGTCATAATGCATTACAAAATCCATTTCATTACACTGTAACGCTGGGTTCTTGGTGTATTGATGCATAACAAAATGTTTGCATTTCTTTTCCTTGGTGATTCCAGTAATTATTTCCGTGTAGATTTATTTTTGCAAAAAGAGAGGGAAGGGGACGGGGAGAGAGAGAAAGAGAGAGATATTTGACCTATTTAGGATAGGTGACCTTGAGTTAGTGACTTTCTTTCAGTCCTAGGAGGGAAACAGTGGCAAACCAGCTCTGAAAACCTTGGTAAGAAAACTGCAGGGGCTTTTCCAGGCAATCTATGAGAAACATACATGCAATAGAGGAAGTTCTAGGTTACATATTTGGATATTCTGCAGATGGCATCAGTTATGGAAGTTTCATAGCCACAAATTCTTCAACAGGCAGAACAGAAAACTAAGTTTCTAAAAAAAACCTCATGTTTCATTAATCAATAGGCATCAGGGCTTCAGGTGATTCCGTGCAACTTCTGCAGTCATCTGCACTTTAGGCATATGGAATTTTGAAGGAATCAGCCTTTTGCTCTTTAATTTTAAATTAATATATATCAGAGAGATTGATAGCACTGGAATCTTAGGGTAAAGTCCAACAATGTACACCCGCGTCTCTTTGATTATATGAATGTCAAGAGACCATATTGTAATCACAATTTATAATTTAAGTTTATAGGCAATAGAATCAATACCGTTATTTGTCTTGATCAAGTACTATAAATAAAAATTGTTATGATGTGATATTACCTTATAAATGACAGTATGTAATTTCTCATCCATATGATCATAAACCTAAGAGCTTTTATTGTAATACAAAGTTCCTGAAATACCCATTTTCAATAATTCCTCTATCTCTTCAAGGTTGGTCATTTACTGTTACCCAAGGAAAGAAAACTTCATTATGAAGTATAAACATTCATGAGAGAGAGAGATCACATGACAGTTAGAACAATTAATCAGTGGAACAACTTGCCTCTAGAAGTTGTGAATGCTCCAACACTAGAAGTTTTTAAGAAGAGATTGGATAACCATTTGTCTGAAGTGGTAGGGTTTCCTGCCTGAGCAGTGGGTTGGACTATAAGACCTCTTAGGTTCTTTCCAACTCTGTTATTCTATTCTAAGAATGCACAATGTGCTATCATACTTCTTAATAAGGATTTTTTTTTTATTCATTCATGCATGCATGCAAATTATCTCTGCTTCCATCCACAGGGAGTGGGAATATATACTAACTAACTAGACCACTCTGCAAGGTTGAAGCAAGGTATTGAACATATTGTCAGTGTGACTGTTGTCGTAACTGCTGAGACTGTTAGCAGTGTCCCACAACTTTCTATTTCTCATTAGTTATATTAAATAAATAATAGATATTGACTCCAGTAAAGTTTCAAAAACTGATTTCTATCAGGGTTAGACCTATGAAATGTTAGATGGGGTGGAACTATTAAATAAGAGTGGAATCATTATTTTTAAAGGATTTTTTATCTTTCATTTTATAAGTTAAGAGAGTCAACATGGATATTTTGAAATATCCATGCTACTGGATAGATATATTAACAATTATAGCTGTAATGATAGTTATTAATTTTACATTAATTTGAGAAAAATCCTAATTTAAATTTCCCTAAAAGCTGAGAACACGTTTTTTTCTTAAGTGCTATTTTCAGGAATATATTCCAGATAGACAAAAGAGACGTGTAAAATTTTACAAGTCTTAAATGTCACCCATTAAACATGTAATAGATATTTTCTGGACTTTTATTAGCTGTTGTGTTCTCTCAGCCAACATAGTAATTTGAAATAATTAATGGTACATTCCTGGGTCACCAACAGTAATGATACACCTATAAAATTTAGGATTCCCCCAACTATTGTATTATCTTCTGAGATCCCAAAAGCTGTTCCTTGCTTCATTTCTCAGCTAGTTAATTATGTTTAGCAGGCAATTCTTGCACACCAATAACTATAAATATCATCTGCAGAATAGGATTAGATAGTATCAGTGAAATGGATAATTCATAATGATGTAAGAAAATTAGTTCATTTGTTTTGCTTTTTCTACTTCCTAATTCTGTATTTCAGGGATATCAATATGAATTCTAGTTCACATCAGCTCAGGATAGATAATAATGAAGGATAATGATGAAGGATGTCCATCAATATGTGAGATGTATGTGTAACTTCTTCCCCCCTGTATTATGCAAACCCTCAAATCTGATCTCAACTCTGTGTTCTGAAGGCAGGATATTCCTTGCTAAATAATGCATCTAAGACACATTTACATATTTCATATACATAATGAAGTGCAAAATAATACTTCTAACCACTTGCATTTTCACGATACTGTAAAGTTGACTGTCGTAAATTTGACAATAGCATCGATGTATTTGATTTAATGTGCAATTTTTCCCAATTTATAATGTTGACATTGTAGTATAGTTAAATATCATCTGCCTTTTTCTTAGAAATTCTTTTCAGGATTGGCAGAACAATATTTTGTATGTGTGATTATAATTAATCCTCCTCCTTTCCCTCCTTGTTCATACTTTGTAAATGTACCAGAATAAGGTAGATTAGGCGCTTAAAACATCAATGAATGTTCAAAGGTTCACAAATATTAGGGTTTTGTTTTGATAAAATACTGAGTGATTGCTACGAACTGTGTGATTATGAAACCAACAAATTCATCTCACTTTAGATGACTTACTTTAGAGAACTAACTCAGTGTTGTTTTTACACTTTATGGTATGTAATTATTAACTGACATTCAAATATAAAACTCACATATTTATGAGAAGGTCAGTTAAATTTCTAAGTGGCAGTTCTGAAATGGCTCATTGGGATAGGTAGAGCCAGGTAAAGATTTTTTTGGTTCTCTGCTTCACATTAAATGTAGAGATGAAGAGAGATTACATACACTTTGTATAATAATCAAAATTTGAAGACATCTTTGACTTAATTTGATAAAAGAGTGAATCTCAGCTTTCTTATGATGGGAATATGAGCCTTGATATAATACAGCACATAAGCAATGTTTGCCATCCTGTGATGTGATCTTCTAGACACATAAACTATTTGGAGAGTGATAAACTCAGTGTTAGGTGAACATATAAGAATTTTTCATATACACAGATTATTCAGTAATTCAAACATGCCTTCAAATTGGTAGCGACTTACATAGAAACCCAGCCATTACTGTTAGTAAACTATGGTTTGTATGTTATGTATATTCAATCAATTCTGGCTCATCGAATGAACTATGATTAAAACAAATCAGCACAGTATGTGATACTCTTATAATTATACACATCTATAATGTATTGCCACACTTCAGCAAAATTGACATTAGACCAGGTATGTTACTTATATAATGTTTATGGCTGAAACCACAACTTCAAAGATTGTGTTGTTTTGGTGTAATTAGCATACAAATGTTTCCCCAACATGTTCCTTTAGAAATTAATCTTTGTTCTCCTGCTGCTGCTTATTCTCTGTAGTCATTTTTTATATTTACTCTGATTTGTCTCTGCTTTCATAAGTTTTAGAGCTATGTCCTTCTTCATAAACAGCCTGGTATCCTGTTTTGCATTTTCCCATGTTACTGCAGCTAAAGGATTTGAGGATTTTTCCATTAATAATCCCCACACCCTTTTCCTGGCCAGTATGCTGTTTAAGAAGAATTGAGGTAATTTATTCAAGAATAGAAAACAATAATAATTAAGGAGAAAAACCAAGTATGCCAACAGAAAGTAAATGTGTGCTTGTCAGTGCTGATTGGTTTACTTTTATAAAATATTTTAAAATAGCCACCTTAACAGGAAATACAAAATATACTGTATGCTTGCTTTCTATTCAACTTTCAGAAACTTGATATTTGCATCATTTAGGTCAGGGGTGTCAAACTCACAACGACAGGAGAGAAGTTAGCAGTAGGGTGCCACAAGGTTCCGTCTTAGGCCCAGTACTCTTCAATATCTTCATTAATGACTTAGATGAGGAATAGAAGGGGAACTTACCAAATTTGCAGATAATACTAAGCTGGCAGGAATAGCCAACACCCAAGAAGATAGGCACAAGATCCAGATGGATTTAGACAGACTAGAACACTGGGCCATATCTAACAAAATGAAATTCAATGTAGAGAAAAGTAAAGTCCTACACTTAGGC
>JAOYMU010000274.1:19773601-19787816 GCA_025802295.1 Psammodynastes pulverulentus
GGCCTCCTCACTCTCTTTCTCTCTTTCTCGCTCTTCGCTCGCTCTCTCGCAGGCAGCCATCGGCGCCTCCCGCCCCTAGCGCTCCACGGGCCAGATTAAAAGGTCCGCCGGGCCGTATACGGCCCGTGGGCCGTAGTTTGCCCATTCCTGATCTAGAGACAAACCTTACTGTTATTATTTACTACTTCAAAAAAATGTTTTGTGGCAAGCTGTTCCTGTGCTGCATATCACACTAGTATCACTTATATCAACAAATATCTTAAGATAATGGATGACTGCAGTTTATAGAGGTAAAGGGGAGGAATAGTTTTTTTCATATTTCTTCATGTGGGGGAGGGGAAAATCCACCTTAACAAATTCAGAGATGGAGAGGGAGACAGAAAGAGTGAGGAAATGTTGCAAGTATGGATCCAGAGAAAGGTTGAGGGAAAATATATATGCTTGTTTCATTTTCTTCCCTATTTCACCACCTCCCAAGCTTTATATTTCATCCTGTCCATCTTTTAAAACAATTTTATGGCTGCTGCCTTCGGCTTTTAAAAAAAAGATAGAGAATTGAGGAGGAAACAGAAAATACTCCTTTTATTCCAAGTTTCTCTTTTACTCTTCCCTATCACCATTTCCAAATAGACGGTAGATGGAATTCATGACTGGGATCCAGAATACAGATTTGCAGATACCAAAGCAGGTCATGATGACTGCTTTTGAAATTATAATTGTAAAGTGGGGAGAGCTTAGAAATAAATTCAACCAGTGGCCTAACAGAAAATTGAATCATGTCTAACAAGTATTGTGCAAGGAAAAAGCTCTCTGTAAATCAGCCTGATTTGTCCCTACTCTCAATAAAGTATTTACTATAGGATTACAGCATTTGTGGGGTGACACAAGTGGTAAACCACACATCATAATTTCACAATGCAAATTTTGTCACTTGTGTTTGATATCTTGATGCAATTATGAAAGGCCAAAATTTGCATCACGATGTTGCAACACATTCTCTTCATTTTTTTCCTCATCATGGTGTGTACCAGGTACTGACACATTCCAGACATCCTGAATGGTGACTTTTGCTGGGCCATTATAAAGATGGAACAGACTTTTGAAGAGAATATTATTAACCCGTGTGTTCTAGAAGAAACAGAAAATATGATTTCAAAGTTCTATCTGGCCAAGTATTTAAACTGACCTATGATGAATAACCATGGGATATAGTCCTCAGATAATATCCATATCTCCATTTTGATCCCAAGGTTCTGCCATGTTCTGTGATATTAATTTTACTCCAAAGGAGCAAAATAGTATCAATCTCTCCTTTATTAGTATCAATCTACCATTATTATTTTTTCTTTAATGGCCTTTTATATTCTTCTTCCCCCCCTCCATAAATATGACTAAATCACAGCATCAGTAGATATGTGGCCCTTAAAGATTAAAACAGAAAACAAACAAATTAATAAATAAACAGTGTATAATCCAGGCCAATTTTTTTTTTGACATCTATGAGAGACTGGATTGGCAAAATTCATCTTTGTTTTCTTTCTTCCTTCCTTCCTTCCTTCCTTCCTTCCTTCCTTCCTTCCTTCCTTCCTTCCTTCCTTCCTTCCTTCCTTAGGGGAGGATGAAAAGGGTCATTTCAAGCGCACAATCATGACCGGAGGGTTTTTTGTTCCTGTCATGAAACAACAAATGGGGGGACCTAGCAGCTCATTTGACCTCAACAAACAAGATACAGAATGGGATCTCAAAGGTGCCATGAAAGGAGCAGAGGGAGGAGCAGAGGCCAATGCAGAGAATCATAGTCCTCGGCCAACCCAAATGAAACCACTTCCTGAGCAACTGAAGGTATTCCGCCCCATTGAAGACCCTGAGAATGAGCAAACTTCCCCAAAGATGTGTCGTATGTTCTATACTTCAAATGATGGGACATCCAATTTGGGATTTCATGGGACCCTATTTCCCCTGGAAGCCTCTCCCCGTCACCAACATAAAGCCTTGAATATCTCAGAGCCCTTTGCTGTCTCGGTGCCCCTTCGAGTGTCTGCGGTCATCAGTATCAACAGTACACCTTGTCGGATGCCTGTTAAAGACAAAGCAGCTTTTTCTGGCCTTCAAGAATCTTCTTTTCTGGGAAAAGAAAGTGCTATCTCTTCAGTCCCTGAAGGTGACAACCATGACCAATTAGCGCATGTCACAGTCAAGGAAGAAAAGAAGACTGAGTCCAAATCCATAACAGGTAAGCTTAGAATAAGGATGGATGATGGCGTTCCAGGAGATGTTGAACTAAGCCGATCATTTGCCTCTCTAGGCATGGCAAATAATCAAAAGAATGAGATTTGCAGCCAAACAACATTTGGAAACAGTTGTACACCTTGTCTTAGAAAAAAGCTGTAGTAATTTGTTCACAGTAGAGGCCCCCAACATGGGTAATAGTGAATATTTGAAATATTGAGAGCATGTCATGGATATTCTTTAAGAATATTTGCCACATGTGTTTCTTCACAACATTGTTTTTTTTGGTGGGAGCATGCAGTTAAAAAGTGCCATTTACCTATTTACCTATTGCTCTCTCTGCCCGTCCATTCCCATTTTTCTTTTTGCTAGTGAAGAAAGAAAACCTAGATGTATTATAGTGGCTTTAAAAAAATTAAAATTGGTAAAAGAAAAGCTAATTAACATAAAAAAGCAATCCTTATTATCAATAGCAATTTAAAATTGATGTAATCCCTTAAACTTGTTAAATCTCAGTGTGTTGTGACATCTCATTTTTATAATATAGATTTTTTTCCCCCAAAATAATAGATACCTTATATCCTGGCTCTGTTCTTTAAAATCAGAAAAGTAAGGGGATTTTTTTTTCCCCCGGTTACATAAAATTGTTAAAAATATCCTGTGGAACAGAGTGCCTTTAGGAACACATGGGTGACTTGTATTGGAGATCCCAGAGCCTGAGGATGTTATGAAAACCTTGCCTGCAGTGATACAGCTGGAGTGATCTTTTTACTTAGTTATTAAAGGAACAAAAGGGAAGTCTTAGTGGTGGGTTGAAATTAACTGTCAAACAAGTTATTATATGTATTTGGAAGAACATGAAGACAAAAGCAAGTTTTAGAAAGGATCAACTGAGGCAGGAAAGCACCTGGCAAGGAACAACTTAAGCTTCGCCAATTGCTTTCCTCTCTAAATATCTTTTCATTAAAAATATAATAAAAAATCAGAGTTTGGTATTTTATATGCCTATTTTATATACCTAGATTTCCTTTTAAATTAGATTACTGCACTATCCTGAACATCTAGAGCAGGTGTTGGCAACACAGTGCCAGGGCATCTATTGCTTTCTAAAATATCTATAATGGCTCCCAAAATAAATGAAATATTTTTAAATAATTAAATGGCCAGTTTTCAGAGATTCTGGTGTGAGATCTCATTAAATTCTAAATTTCTTTTTTAGATGTCACAAGAACCCAACATGAGGTTGCAAATATAATGATCTCATGAAAATGTAGGCATTAAAATATTCAGGCCACATAGCATTTACAGCTTGAAACCGTTGAAAACTCCACATATTTAGAGATGTTGGGATATGAAGGATCATGCTAAATCATATACTCTATATATGTAAAAGAACCCAGATTCACTTTCAGATAATAATTTTATATCTTTCAAAAGACTTAAGTCTTTCAAAAGACTTCCATCTTTCCATCAGTGTGAAAAATACTGACGGAGCAAGCAAGCATAATTATTGGCAAAATGTAGTTAGTTTCACATAATCTGTAGTCTGTTCAGATTAGGGGCATACTTGTATATGAAGAAACCATGATTTATTACATATATCTACGCTGCCAAACACCCTTAGAGGGCATTGTTAATCTCACAGCTGTATAACAGTGCAGGCATAGTTAATTTCAAATTATCAGTCCTTAAAATAAACTCAAATTGAGGAGTGCATAAAAATTAAGATGGCTTCCATTTATAACCAAGATAGAAAGTCATCCCTCTCTCTTTCTCTCTCTCTCCCTCTCTCTCTCTCTTTCTCTCTCTCACACACACATCCACACGTATATGTGTGTGTGTATGTATGTATGTATGTGTGTGTATACATATATATATATGTATTACAGTTTTACAATGCATGTAAAAATAACACAAACTAATAAATAACAGAAATAGTAAAGGAAAAAAAAAGAAAAAAAAGCAACAGTACAGAAACAATAAAAAATAGATTCCAATTTATTTTCCTCAAATAGCAATACAATTGCAAAATTTGCCCTTATTCTATTATTACAAAACAGCTCACTTTTTTCTAGTCATCAAAATATCAAATTGTAAGTTTTTTTCTGTTTCATGCAAAAAGTCCTTAGAAGGTTTCCAGTTAGTCAAGATTTAGACATTGCTTTTTTCCTCTAATCAAAGGGATTAATGTAGCTGTCTCTACTAGTTCCGTAATATTCACCAATCATTTCTCCATTATAGCGTGTATCAAACTTTTCTACTTTTTGAGTAAAAATAATCTCATTGCAATTATCATATATAAAAACAAAGTTCCACAACTTTTTTCCCAACTGCTTGTCCATTAGTTCCCAAAAGAAAATTCTCTGGTTTCAGTTGTACTTCAACCTTTTAAATCTTCTGAATTAATCCATGTATTTGTAATTGAAAAATGTTTTGACTTTCTTACATATTCACCAAACATGATAAAATGTCCATTCTTGTTGTTCACATTTCCAACAAAGGTTTGAAAAACCTTCCTATATTCTAAATCATTTATCTGTTGGCAAATGTTATATCATTTTATAAAAAGTGATGTGTAAAATTAGAATGTAATATAGATTTCAGTCCTTTCAACTATGTATTTTCCCATTAGTTCATTTGTACCTTATAGCCAATTTTTTTTACTCATTTTATTAAACATTCTTTTACTTGTTCTTCTACTGTCTCATATTTCAGAAAAAGTTTATATATTTCAGCAATGACATGTTCATCCGTGAGTAGTAGGGTTTCTATTATGGGCTTCAAGAAATCTGAAATTTCACTAAGAGACAGCAATGAGCGCTTTCTATAGCAATAGCACTTAGACTTATATACCACTTCACAGTGCTTTTACAGCCCTCTCTACACTATTTACAGAGCCAGCATATTTCCCACAACTATCTGGGTCCTCATTTTACCCACCTTGGAAGGATGGAAGGCTCAGTCAACCTTGAGCCTGGTGAGATTCGATCTGCCAAATTGCAGGCAGTCGGCAAGCAGCAGAAGTAGCCTGCAATACTGCATTCTAACCACTGTGCCACCGCGGCTCTGTAGCTTTCAGCCCTATCTGGGCTGCTCAGCAGTTTGAAGCTGCCATCTCAGTATGATGCCTTCCCAAAACACCAGAACTATTGTCATATGCAGTCAGTTTCATATTGAGGAAGGTTGATTTAGAATATGGTGATCTTTTAATTATAAGGTTTCTTCATTTTCTTTTGATTGTTTTGTTTTCTTCTTTAAGATTTGTATATCTGCTTTTTTTTATTATTTTTTTATATATAGATTCTACTATTGAGAAAATAGCCATTGTTAGGCAGCTGGAGTCTGTAAGTATTCCTCAAGCAACAGTGAATACTCAGGAGACAAAGAGTGGTGGCAACAACTGCAGCCAACCTTTAAAAGATAAGCTCCCCCTGGAACAGGACCCACTGGTTATGATCCTCGCAAGCCAGCAGCAGGCAGATAAAGCAAGTCAAGACCAGTTTGGGATTAAGGACATGTCAGAGCAAATTTGTTGGCCTCCAGAGCTATCAATAGATAAAACAGAAGATAAACCACATCTAAAGGAATTGGTAAGAAAAAGTAACAAAATTCTTCTTTGGATATTACGTTGTTTGACCGTTTTGCTATTTTATGATAAAGACACCAATTATTCTTTTGTCAAGTGCCATTCTTAATACATCCTGTAATATTGGATATTTTTACACAGTGTATTCCAGATTTAAACATCTCCCAAACTGAATCAGAATGATTCGGACATAATAAATATGTAAATCAAAACAGAATTCATCCAAAGCCAATTAATTTGATTCTGACCTATCTCTGGCTTTCACTAATGATTGTGAGTTTCATACATTTACAATCACACTGCAATGTCTAAAATAATCCAAAAATAATTCAAAGATAATCTAAAAAGTTTTCCACAAAAACCAAACAAAAGCAGTCATGTTATTCAGAAAATTTTCAGGTTGCCTGGATAGGCATACTTCTATTCTAATTGTAACTTTCTTCACATTGGTTTGATTTTCATCTTAGAAGGGTAAATAAAATTTATGAAAATGTCATTCAGTTCCACATATAATTACATTAGTCATTAGAGTATCCACTATATTACTGGGGTTTTTTTTTCACAAGAAATGTCTGAACCTTTAAAAAAAAATGAGCTGCCTTCCTTTTCTAATAAATGTCAGCAATTTTTTATCCAATTAATTGAACATTGAAAAAACCCACTACATTTGTTTGTTCATTTTTAGTAATAGCCAAGAGGGGATTCAAATTTCAGATCTCAAATTCAGTTCAGTCCCTAAAAAAGAATTGAGGCATTCTAAATAAACTAGATCCAAATTCTTTTTCACTCATCACTTACTAATAACTCCCAGTCTTGCTTCCTTTGAGTCAAAAATCTTTTTTTCCCTTCTCCTTTGCCATTGCCAAATGTTAAAGTCCAATAATGCTGATCCCAAATCTCTTGATGGAAAAATTCCTGAGAATCACATTAATATCACTGTGAGCACCACACACCAAAGTGATGGTTCTGATTCCAATTTTATTTTCCCCTGCAAATAAATTTATCACTACCAAACAACTAATTTATACTATTTTCTCTGAATTGGGTTTCTTTTGGGACTCTTTTCAAGATTATTTGGAAACTTCAGTTAAATTAAAATAGAACTGCAACATTGGACTGCCAAGTATGAACCCTTGATTCCATTACACTGACTTCAGGTTCATTTCTAGGTCTAAGTCAAAGCTGCCAAACTGATTTTTAAATCATTGAATGGCTTGAAAACATATATTTAATATAGATATATGTAAAATATACATATATAAAATATCAATAATGCATATATGTATTTATATATTTGTTTTCGTAGGTTTTCACGGGTATAGGTATACAAGTCTTGGCATATTCAGGTCTTTTCTCATGTAAGATTGAGCATGTCTTGGCGACGCTTGTCATCTTGGAACCTCGTCGAAACGTCACCAAGACATGCTCAATCTTACACGAGAAAAGACCCAAATACGCCAAGACTTGTATATTTATATATTTATATCTAGTGTAAAATATCTCTAACTGGCAGTAAGTGAGCCTTTTTAATATCTCTACAGTGCTACGCATTTGTTGAATCCTGCTTCCTAATTTTACATTTTTAATAACTGCATAATCTGTCATGAACATACCAGTTAGTGATTGGATTTGAAATAAAATAAATAACTGAAAAACTTTATATTAATTGGCATGCACAGCTGATTTTCAGATACTCACACTTGCCCCAAATTCTTCAGCCTATTGACCCCCCTCCATGAAGTTTCAGATTGCACATTGATCTCCAAGCATGCATTATATGAAAATAATTTAATAAATACTATTTTATCTAATAGCATGAATGAATGAATAATAACAACAATGAAAATAGATAGTCCCAACCATCCGGGAGGAGGGGATTGATATTCACCACTTTGAGGAACCCTGGCCTAACATTTTTGTTTTTTCTCCTTCAAGTCAACTTCGACCCTTGGCAACTGCCTGGACAATTCCCTCTAGATTTCTTGGCAAGATTTCCACAGTGATTTGCCATTGCCTTCTTCCTAGGATTAAGGGAGAGGGATTGGCCCTTAGATGGCTTTGTATCCCTAATGCAGGGTGAGAACTGATGGCCTCCCAATTTCTAATCTTGTCCCTTACCACTATACTGATCTGGCTGTTTGACCTAACAGTAAACTGAAATTATCCTGTTGGGAAGCTATGCTAGTTGGTATATTTCTGTGTGTGCCATAGTGTGAGCTGTACAGGAAAGTCCAGTAATAAAATGTTGCAAAATATAGTTCTGATAGATCATCTGCAGACTACTCCATTTTATTTCCCTGATCATTTTTAGCATGATAACAGATAGCCAAGATGCTGCACCCATAGAAAATGTTTAGTCCTAGTTGACCTGTTTCAAATTCCACTCCCCTTAAAAGTTTTTCTTTTCCTAAGATTTGGATTTTTTATTATTCTCCATGGAAATCAATCATCCCCAAAGCTCAGCATTTGGCAAATTTTTCATAATGGTCAATTGGCAAATGCATTTTCCTCCATCTGAAGAGGAAAGTGAATGGGAAGTGGAAAATAGTGTAGGATAAATACCCATTCTCTTCACAATATTATATTGCATACTTCTCCACTGAAGTGAAATGTGGGAAGAAACATGATTGATAAAAGGCAACATTTGTTTTAACTACGGAATTAATTATTATCACTAAATATAATTATGGGAGAACCAGTGTGGTCTAGTGACTCAGAGACCAAGCTAAAAACTGTGAAAATGATCAGATGGGTGACTTTGGGCCAGTCACTTTCTCTGAACCCACAATGTCAACCTTAGGTGACAACTCAGTCAATTTTTGTTCCAACCAGTGGATCAACACTTGGTTGAATTGAATAAAATTAGACCAGGCACTTGTGGAAAAATGCTAGAAAGGAAAAAAAAAAGCTTTGATGATGGCGATCAGTATAAGCGGTTTTAAAGGGGAAGGTTACTTCTGACACAGAATGCTGGAATAAAAAGATCTTTGAAGTGTTCAAAAAAGTCTCATATATATGTTCTTAGCCTATTTCTAATTTCATACTTATCAAAATTAGAACTATGTTAGGGTGTCACATTTTATTAACTTTTGGCATTATAATTGTCAATCTTGATCTTTACATTGACTTTGAGGGAGGGGCCATTATGGAGTTTCAGATGATATAAATCCAAATCCACTAAAAATATTATAGTTGATTGAAATAGTTTAATAGTTTACTTGCTGATTTATTCCCACTGTATCATAGTTTTCAAATACGTGCCTCATTTTTAACATTTGGTATCCAACAAAGCAGGATGGACAAATAGCAAGATTTCTGTCTTCAGTGGAGGAAAATTTCATTTTAGCATTATTTATTTAATAGAATTTGAATGTATATGGTTTTTAATGGAAAAGGATAATGGAAGATCTGGAAGGACTTTTCATTCTTTCAATATAATATATGTTAGCTGTTATACTAAAACTTTTATGTGGTTGATTTTAAAAAGGGCTACAACTTATAAAAAGGAGTTATGTAATCTAGATGGTTTCTCTTTTTCAGGTAGTTGATGATCATACCAACATCGTAATGAAACCACGGTGGCCAGATACTCAACAAGAGCTGAAAATTGTTGAGTCTGAGGAGGAGTTTTCATGTACTGGAAGTGCTCTAAAGCCAGACAAACAACAACTG
This sequence comes from Psammodynastes pulverulentus, assembly GCA_025802295.1. Classification (NCBI taxonomy): domain Eukaryota; kingdom Metazoa; phylum Chordata; class Lepidosauria; order Squamata; family Psammodynastidae; genus Psammodynastes; species Psammodynastes pulverulentus. The sequence continues at coordinate 19,783,089 of JAOYMU010000274.1, forward strand.
GAGATTAAACCAAGTCTTACATCTGTTGTATCTTCAGAAGCAAAGAGTGTAGTGTGTAGTTCTCTTCTACTACCAACCCCTTCCAAAGAGGAAAACCTAATTGGAAATCCATTGGCTATATCTGACATCCTTTCCAAAGAATCAAAAGATGTACAACTTTGCACCTCTGAGCCATTCAGAAAGCAAAGTAGTATTTCCTTCACTTCAGTGAAGCTGCAAAATATTCCATGTTCAGAAAATTGCCTACAAGATGATAACGCAAAAAATGACCTCCCATTTCAATCCTCAAACTGGAAGTTTCCAACAGAACTAAAAGAAAATACAGCCTTTTCAACAGACAAGCCATCATATCCCAAAGAAAATAATTTAGATCAGCCAGAATGTGAAAGTAAGAATTGGCTTCTTCAAAGGGAGAAAAAAGTTGAAACAACAACCCAGTTAGAAAAAAGCAGTGACACATATTCAGAGAGAGATCTAGCCAATTCGAAGATTCAACGTGGAGCTGAAGTCCCATGGGTCAAAGAGGGCAGAATGAATGATCGAAACTCTTTTAATCAGCAGGAGGAAGATACATGGAGTGACCATGTCCATACTTTAGAATTGCTAGAGCCATGGGAAGATCATCAGTGGGTCACCAGTCCCCTTCATTCTCCTACCTTGAAAGAAACTCAAGGGAAGGCACTTCAGGAGTTTCAGCCTCAGAATCAAGGAATAGCCCAAAGCCATTTCAAGAAACCATGTTTCAGTCGTAGCTTTTCCTTAGACAGTAAAGATTTTTTGAAAGCTCACTGGGCTATAGAAATACCTTTACCTAATGCAAATGAGGAACAACTTTGTGGTGACCTAGAACAAGGAATGAAGGAATATTCACCAGGACAGTGGAAAGAAAGTCTTCAGAAAGCTGAAGCCTGGCTGAAGTGTTTAAAGGAAACTTCAAATGTACACAAAACAAACATGAAATATCTAAGTCATGAAGCAGGCTTTGTAGCAACGAAGTTTCCTTCTGGTCTTGAAGGATTGCCTAGTGTTGCCTGTAAAGCATTAGTTAAGAAGGAAGTGCCTAAAGATGAAAAATATCAAGAAAACATGAAGCTAGATTCTCCTTTGTCACAATTGAATACTGAGGTCAGTGTATTAAATTCAAAATGCACAGGAAAGCAGGCATCTAATATTCAACAGAATGACAGACCTGGAGTTCCCATTACAAAAGGACCATATTGTACTAAAGAGCTACAGACCAATAAAGGTGAAGACATTCCACCTAAAGGGAAGCCAAGGCCCTCTTCTCTCAACCTGGATTCTGTCCTTCCACTCGCCAGCCTTTTTAATTTTGACAACTTGCCTTTCCCCTCTTCACCCAGGCACTTTCTCTGCGGGCAGAAAGAAGCTAAGTCTAGTGATTCTGCACCATCCCTTCCTGTTGCTTGTCCAAGTAAAAATAAAACTGATCTTTGGGGCTCACACTTTGATCCTAAAGATGTAGACTTAGAATACATAATGATGGCTCATGCTACCACCGGTCGTCGTAATTCTGCCCCTGTAAGTGTTTCAGCAGTAAGAACATCTTTTATGGTTAAAATGTGTCAGGCTCGAGCTGTGCCAGTAATTCCACCAAAGATTCAATATACCCAAGTTCCCCAGCCTTTGCAGGCACAAAACCCCAACTGCAGAATCTCACTGACATCAGAGAATAAAGAAACAGAAGTCAAGAAAAGTCTAATCATGCCAAGTCAAAATGCTCAGGGTCAGCTGCAACTCCCAAAGAGCCCACCACTCGATGGGATGGGAAAAGAAAACAACAGTACACTCATTTTGGATTCAGCTGCAGCTAGAAAAGCTGAACCATCTTTTGCCAATCATAATACTACTCAGGATGCACCAGTTCTTCGGCGAAAGAGAACCTCTGAAGGAGAAACTACTGGAGATATTCCACAATCCTCAAAAATGGAGAGGCCATCTGGGGTTTCGAAGCCTTCTTACAGATCTAGACCAGGAAGACCTCAGAGCCTTATTCTCTTTAGTCCTCCCTTTCCTATCATGGACCATCCCTCTTCTGCAGACTCTAGAGTATTGTTATCTCCCATAAGAAGCCCTACACAGACACCTTCTCCAAGTCCAATTTTGAATGATTTATTAGGGGCAGCCCCAGAGGGTATCACTCTTCATAACAAGATGACTATTCCAAAGAATGGCCAAAGACTAGAGACATCAACAAGTTGCTTTTACCAACCACAGAGGAGGTCTGTAATTCTGGATGGAAGAAGCGGGCGTCAAATAGAATAATGTCTTTCAATTTCTCTTCCCTGGTGGATGAGATATATTGGTAACACTGAGAACTATGAATATGATGCTATTTTTGCTAAATGCTTATTACTAAAACAGTAATTGTTGATTTCAACAATCCTTAATTTTATACTTTGTCACATTTAATAGATGAAATTATCCCATAGGTGAAAGCAACATTTTACTGCAAGGAAAGGCAGAGGTAAAAGTTATCTAGAAATGTATTCCTTTATAAGACACTCCCATGCTTCTGCTTCCCACCAACAGACATGAATCATTTCAGCTAATGTTCCTTTCCATGATCTTGCTTATTGCCTTCCTATAATGTTGAAATGCTAAGTATTGTGGATTTCAATCCAAGTATGTATTAAGAACAGCAGACTTGCTCCATGCATCTATATTCAGACCTAGAAGGAGCATTGTCAAAAATAAGTGGTGAGAGAGGAATGCTGATATGTTTGAGTGAAACCTATTTTGATAAGCTATTATTATTTAAAAAAAAACATCAATTATATCTTACATTTCTCTAAATGGTTGATACTGATTATAGAAGAGTGTACAAACAGTCATACAGTATAAAATATCTGCTTTGTCAATGATTGGAAGATTTAGTGATGCATTAGTAGGGATTGAACCCACTTCAGATTATGTTCATCTCCTCCAAAAGCACTAATTTGCTATCTCTGTAGCAGTGTCACTTTTTGTGGCTGCTAAATGGAGTGATAGGGTAGTCATAATAAGCTTCAATCCATTTATTAGAACATTATAGTGTATGATGTTTATTGAAGACATTATAATATGCTTTTCTCTACACCAGCCCCAATGTGGCTGCTTTGCAAATAAGATTGAATTTAAGTGGCTACCCAACTTGCATGAATGTGGCACAAAGTAAATTTCAATTAGCAAATAAATTCCAGCCCAAATGTCTGGTTGCAAGTTATTAAATCAGAATTGGGGGCCTGAAGATCTGTCAAGAATGACTTACATGTATTAGATTTTGTTTTCTCATTCACTCTCAAAATCATAGTCTAGAACCACATTTTCACAAAACACAGTTGAACTAGAGCTAGGACAAAAAATATGTAGACAAGTGACATTGCTGTAAATGTTGATATACTTATAAGAAACTGAAATGGCATGTATTTTAATTTCACTAATACTTATTTTGATACATGTATTTCTATCTAGAATTCCAACTTTGATTTTGAGAATAAGTTGCTTCACATAACAAAATGAGCACCTCTTACTTATGAAGTCTGTTATAAATCCCTGTTGTTTTTTACTTTTCAATAAAATTTATGTAAGGAAGTTTGAAATAATAGCGAAAGAGGATTGGCAGTTCTAAAACACTGTGGTTCTCTGTTTATAACAGAGTAATGGGTGGCACTGTCTTTATTTGCATATTGTTATTAACAAAAAAACTGATTTTAATTGAAGACAAAGTAATTGAAGAGAAATTCAGCTAAAGACAATTGGAATGGATTTTTAAGATTCATTTTGAGAATAAATCAGTTTCTCCATTTTGGGAAACATGTAACAAGAGGTTCTGCCTTTTGCATCCTTGGACTTGGTCAAGGCTTGGTATGCTGCTTATAAGAGTGGGTAAAGAAGGGAAAGAAAAATAACAAAGTGTCCTCCCCCCCCCCTTGTCCTATAATGCCCAAGGACAGAAGGAAGTGTGGACTGTCATTTATGGTGGAAGAAAGAACAGGTTAATGGAGTGAAGTAGAGTGTTGGATTAGAAGGAAAGTTGTTAGTACATTATACCATTTCTGAGATAACAAAAATAATTTACTTGCTCATTGAATGGGATCTAAAGAGAAAAAGAGATTTGCAGTAGTTACCTGTGGGGTGGTTCATTCTTTTACTTAAGTAATGCCTAAGATTTGCTTTAAGTGAGGTATATTGACTATTTTCCTAGTGCCAGATATATTTTCTAAAAGCGTGCTATAGAAATATATTAAAATACAGTATAATTAAGACCTAAGAAGCTGTCTGTAAACAGCAGTGCATCTCTGAATCTTGGACTAAGCCAGTGTTTAGAAATTAGGCTTGGTTGTAAACGCCTCTTGGGTAGGTTTCCCACACTTTTGATGGAGAACGATCATCGATTGCTCTGTTCGCTAACCATGGAGTCTGTCCTTCTGATCTTTTTTCTTGCAATTGTTCTTCATATCAACACAGGACTTTACCAACTATTGCTAAGCTTATCTGAAACAGATCTCACTTAAAAAAAGTAAATCTACCAATTATTTCATGGCAATGGTTCCTGGGGTAATGGTGGTGAAGAATTGTTTTATGAGATGAGAGATATGATTAAGAAGCTAGGAAGGTGCCTATACATCTCTTTGCATCCTTAGCACTGTTTTTATTATTATTATTATTATTATTATTATTATTATTATTATTATTATTAAATTAAATTTCTATACCGCCCCATCTCCG
>JAOYMU010000274.1:19835793-19847882 GCA_025802295.1 Psammodynastes pulverulentus
GGGCGGGATGGAGGGAGGGGTTGGGGGGTGAAAATTTGTTTTAAAAACGTATCAGTAATAATTCAACCAGTCTACTAGTAACATTTTGCCATAGAGAAAAACATTAAAAACCTTCTTTTATTAAGATTTTGCTAACTCATTGATTTTTTTCTCCTGAACACAAACAAATTGTAAAAATGAGGAAGAATCTGCCTATGATGAACTTGGGTCAGCAATTGTAAAGATACGAGCAACCTTTCAGGTAGTTCTTGAGTTACTTCCATAATGGAACATCCCCATTATGGTAAGAAGTTGTAATAGTTGTAAAATGGATCTGTCATATGGGTGCAGTTTTCCCAATAAGCAGAAGAAAATCCTTAGATTTAATCGGTATTTAGAGAATTAATGATTCATGAGTTGACATTTCAGGGTTGTCATCAGAAGAAAAGCTACATTCTAATTCAATTTTTTCTCAGCTTTGTGAACTCTCATGCTGATTGGAGAATTCTGCGAATTAACGCCCACACATCTTAAAGTTCACACGAATGAGAAACACTCTTCTGGATGATAGTGAGCATCTACTCCTGACCAGTGGTGGGATTCAAATCTTTTTTCTACTGGTTCTGTGAGCGAGGGTTGGTGGGCATGGCAGGGGAAGGATACTGCAAAATCCCCATTCCCACCGCACGTCTGGGGGATGGTTACTGCAAAATTCCTATTCCCTCCCCACTCCTGAGGAAAGGTTAATGCAAAATCCCATTCCCTCCCCACCCCACTAACCTACTTTCCAGCTCTGTTCTACTGTGCACGGCAACAAAAGAAGACCCCGCCGATCAGTTGGGAGGCAGAGAATAGATGGGGGCAGGGCCTGTCAGAGGTGGTATTTGCCAGTTCTCCAAACTACTCAGAATTTCCGCTACTGGTTCTCCAGAACTGGTCAGAACCTGCTGAATACCATCTCTGCTCCTGGCACAATTTGCAAACAAGTGATCCCGGATATATTGCTAGGCTTATGAATGAGTTAATCCCTCATTCATAAGCCTAGGTGTGGAAGGTAGAATGGAATTCGCTCTATTGCAGCTGGAATTATTGGCAAAAGACTGTTTTCTGCCAAACTAGCTTAACAAGCCAATGGCGCAATGTAAGAGGCCAGATTCACTAAGCAGACAATGATCTTTACACCCTTTCTTTTTAAAACAGAAAGAGGCACTTATTAGATATGAACACACTGAGTCAGGGGATGCCATTGCATTGAACAGATTGATTAAATAAATTGACTTGGTAGAACAACCAGACGAAAGCCTTCAGCCTTTGACTGAGCTGCCTGTTGCATGAAGCAACAGTTTGTTTAGCCAAGGTCTGATGATTGATAATTGTCTGATTTACATAATACATAAACCACAACATAGTACATGATTTTTTAGCCACGTATCCGACCATGACCTGGGTATTCATCTTATGTATGCACACCTAATAATAATATCTAATAAACCAGTAACCTAAGACTTTCTTATAGAAAGATTCCATAGTTGTCCATCTAGTCCTGCTTCTTTACTCTTTCTGAAAGTTTTGCATATCATCAAAGCCCTTTTTGAAAATGACAGTGCCACAGATGCAAATTGACTCTTCTGAATACAAATTATATGTCCTCCCATTGATCTTCTCTCCAACCTTGAAGCTGTTGTTTCTGCCTAACTATGTGACAGTTACGCTTAAATCTACTGTTTTCCAATATGAATTGATAAGGATGGGATCCAAACAATTTCTCTTCTGCATTTATATATTCAGTGAAGTAAATACAGTTGTATGAATCCTTGCCCTTCTACCTCTGACCACATGGGCTGAGATTACACACACTAATGAGCCCCCAAAATGATTGATTGAAAGTTTTTCTATACCACCTGGCTCAAATAACTCCTGATAGTTTACAGTAAAACCACAGGAAACTATGTGTCAAAAGGAATCAACTTTGGGGTCCTTGGTGCTCTCTGAGCTTGAATGAATCAATTTAAATAAAAAAATAACTCCCATCCTTTTAACCCTTACAGTACTTCTCTCAGCCCTGCTATTACCATTTGGATAAAAGTGTTTTAACTCTTTTAATGAGGTAGACCAATGAGGAGAGTGTATGATATGCCTCCAAGGCAGAATATTTCAGAACATGCATCCATAACAAAAAAAAGGATTAGCTTTGCCTCCACAACGCCTTGACATTTCATAAAAATGTAACTCTGAGTGTTCCCTTCCTCCCTGCATGATCTGCTGTAAATACTGTCTGGAGAACAAAGTCCCTAAGATGTCCCACAGTTTGGTAAGTGTGTGTGTGTGTGTGTGTGTGTGTGTGTGTGTGTGCGCATACATATTGCATTTATAGATTTATTTGGCACATTGTCCCAATGAAAACTATTTCAAGTGTTTTGCAATAGGCTCAGTGATTAAGATGCTGAGCTTGTCGATCGAAAGGTCAGCAGTTCAGCGATTCGAATCCCTAGTGTCGCGTAATAGGGTGAGCTCCTGTTATTTGTCCCAGCTTCTCCCAACCTAGCAGTTCGAAAGCATGTAAAAATGCAAGTATAAAAATAGGGACCATCTTTGGTGGGAAGGTAACAGTGTTTCGTGCACCTTTGGCTTTTAGTCATACCACATGACCACGGAGAGGTCTTTGGACAGAGCTGGCTCTTCGGCTTTGAAATGGAGATGAGCACCGCCTGCTAGAATTGAGAACTAGCACATATGTGCGAGGCTAACCTTTACCTTTAAACCAAATATAACATGTAACCTCCATATATTAACCTAAAACAGACAGTCACCCAGCCACCATTAAAAATAGCCATATACAACTAAAAATAAAATGTTCAAGAACCATCCGTCCACATAAATAAAACTGTTTGCTTTTGGGGGGTGGGGACACCAAGAAGGCCCAAATGCTCTTCTTCTCTCTTAAATATTTTGTCTCTGGACCAAATGTGCTGGTCTGTTGGAAAGTAATTTCCAATTTAGTCTGCACCCACCACATTCTCACATAATCCCAATACTGTATCAAGATGAGAGTGAGCACCCATTATTTAATTTAGCTAGCAAAAATATGGCTTGATGTTTATTTATCAGCACACATCAAAAAACTGTTAATTAGCAAAATGAGACCAACAGAAAGAGAGAGAATAAGCAGAAACTCATGTTATCTGTATAGCTATATATCAAAAGACACAGAACTAGAAATACTACTATGAATAATTGGATACTAAAGGGAACCAAAATCATTTGTTGGATAGGAGGAATGTGTCCAGTAGAGCAAACAGATTCAGTTTGAAGGAAACCTAATCTGAAATTGTGCTTTATTCCCCCAAATTACTGGAAGTTATATCGCAAAACACACTTGGTCCATGGACTGCACAGAGAGTCCTCGACTTACAGTATATCCATTTGTTTAGTGACCATTTGAAGTTACAATGGCTCTGCAAAAAGTGACTTACGACCATTTTTCACACTTATGACCATTGTAGTATTTGCACAGTCACACAATAAAAATCAGGGTGCTTGGGAACTGGTTCATATTTATGACGGTTGTGTGATCACTTTTTGTGCACTTCTGACATGTAAAGTCAACAGGAGAAGCCAGAGTCACTTAACAAGGAAGGTCGTAAAATGGGGCAAAACTCACTTAACAACTGTCTTGCTTAGCAACAGAAATTTTGAGCTCAATTGTGGTCATTAATCGAGGACTGTCTGTCCTTTTAACTTAAGAAGACCCCAACATCACAAACTTGAACTAAGTACTATATGGGATATATTCTACATGGAAAGAACTTGTGTCTTCACATAACTCCCTGCCTTGTGTCATGGTTTCTTGTATCTATGTACAATATTAAAAAAAACAAATAAAGAAAACCTCAGATCAATGATTAATGGAACTGAAAATAGCACATAGTTTTTGAGACCATCCCTTGATGAGTCTTGCATCAGGCACTTGATTTATTGCAATGTTACATAAACTCCACCCGACTGTGACAACAATTTTGCTTTATAAATTTCAATGAAAGGTGTGGCCAAAAGCTCCTTAATTTCAAAGGGATTCAATTGGAATCCATTCTATTTATTCCTATTTCAGATTTACTAAGATTTTGTTAGAATAGCCCAGGGTCAAACTGAGTACAAGAGAAACTATATAAAAATAAGTCCAAAGCCCAGAAAATATTGGCTGGATTTCATAAACCTGGGCTAAAATATATAGTTGACTAATTTACCACTCAGTGAGCATAGAGAACCAGATGGTTTCCAATTGGTAAACAGCCATATTTCTGTTAAACACAGGCTAGTGTGCCACTGTTTTTCTGTGCCTATTTTATTATTCCTAAAGTTGCAAAATATTCTGATTGCAAAATGGAGATAGAAAAGAAATTATTTCTACTTTTACAAATGTATTTGGCTGCCCAGGAACTTTATGAAATTTTTTTGCATGAAGCCAATAAAGACACTGGGAACGTCAGATATTTCTCAAATTCATCTAAATGTCAGCCATTGTGACATTAAGACCCAAAGTGCCCTTGTATCCTATAAAGTCTCACCAACATTATGTCTGTGCTATTTCTGTATTTCCTTTTCTTCTACCATTCCCTTTTCCATTTTTTAATCTTTGCATTTCCCATCATGAGCAATAAAAACAAATAGACAGTGAAATATTTGTAGAACACATATTTTTGCCTATGGTACTTGACTAGAGAAGGCTTCGCCTAAGGGCCAATGATTTGTGCATGACACACCTGATGCTTACTGTGCAAACATAATCAGCGCACTTGCTTTTTCTCCTTCATTCCAGATTCTGAAAATTAGACCATGGTCCAATGAAATCTTCGGCATACTTAGTTGCTGTAAAAATCTAGGCAACTGCTAGATGGCAGCAAAGAGACATCAAGCACTCTCTTTGTTTCCATCTAATGGTAGCTTAGTGTTTTGGACTCCAAATATGATAGTCCTCCAGCAGAAGTTTAACTTGGTAAATTGGGCAACTTCATGCTTACTGGGCACATTAGAAAAAACATGAGGTTATATGAATTTCAGACATTAGATAATCAGAGCTCCCTGGAACAGCATCTGAAGCACTAGGAAAGGCTAAAATGATAAGATTGTTCTTCAAACTGTTCTTGAAAATACAGGCATTGTGAATCTTTATAGTAATGCAATATTCTTTTATAAACTTTTAGTGCATTTTTCATCTGCTAGAAGATTGCTTAAGCTGCTGATTACTGCTCTCTTTCTTCCACCATCTCCTTATGCAAATATTTATTTAATTTTTCATATTAACAGTCTTGCCAAAGCAATGGGAATAATCCAAAGTAGAGCATCAAAGAAACCACCATCCATATCTGCATAACCCAACAATACATGATCTGAACAAGATAGCTAATTTACAGTAAGAAAACTATGGCTTTGGCTTCAAGAAATGTCATCTGGCGTAAGTGACTAACAGAAATAGATTACCCTGCAGCATATGTAGATACAGTGTGATAGGAGATTTACCTTGGGTGTCCTCTCTACAGCAAAAAGATACCCTTATTCTGAATGCGAGTTTGTACTATATGTATCTTGTTCAAAAATCAATAAAGATCAGGATAGTGACATAGATAATAAACTATGTGATGCAGTGGGAATTTAAGACACAATACAGGTCTGACTCACTACACTGGCTCTATATAACAGAGAGGATGAAAAAAATGAAAGTAAAAAGATTGGGAAAGCTATAACTCAGATTATTCTGGAGGCTAGTTTAACTACTGTTCTGCTTAAAATTTCTCAAAGAATAATTTTCAAGTAGGTAAGGAGAAAGGAAATGTCTTCTGAACTTGTTTTCAAGAGGAAATGTTTGGGTGAAATGTTCATGAGCAAAACAAGGGATTCTTGTGCTAAACTTAGTTGTGAGATAGCTGAAAGTAGTGTGTGAGTTTCTGGTCATTTGTTTTTCAAATAATCTCTCTAGCAACCTGAAGTCTTCCTGGCCTTTCATGATCACATTAATCTGAGGGAAAATGTTTGGAACTAGCAAGAGGTGGTATTCAGCAGGTTCTGACTAGTTCTGGAGAACTGGTAGCGGAAATTTTGAGTAGTTTGGAGAACTGGTGGTAACCTTCCCTCAGGAGTGGGGAGAGAATGGAGATTTTAGTATTGTTCCCCTGGAGTGGGGTGGGAATAGAGATTTCACAGTATCCTTCCCTTGCCACACCCACCAAGCTACACCACGTCCACCAAGCCACACCCACAGAACTGGTAGTAAAAATATTTAAATCCCACCATTGGAACTAGCTTATCTTGCTCCTCCCTTTTTAAAAAAAATGACCAGGAATCAAAACAAGAGTGCTATAGTGATGCATAGCTGGAAAAAGCAGTAACATACATACCCTTTGCTACCTCACTATGAAAATTTACAAAATCAAAACCAGGTTTTTTATCAAAAAAAATCTAAAAGTTTTTGAGGATAAACTTAAACATGGGAAAACTTGCACATACTGTACTTGCAAAAGCCTGCCCCTTCAAAGAAGGGAAATTGGAGTACTTTTATGCTCATGAAGCACATATTGTGAGGGTTCAGAAAAACTCCCGAGGCTGAAGAAATGTTCTACCCCCTCTAGTGATATCATTGTGTCACTACTTACAATCTTAAATGAGCACCTCTCACTTCCAAACAGGTTTTGAGCCATTTCTTGTAAATGTTTAGAGCACTCGAAGTAGAGTTTTCTAGCAGATATTATTCATTTCTGTTCCTTGCAGTACAAATATGAAGACTTTTTAGTATTTCTCACTAAATGCTTTTCCAATGTTACCTGTGAGACCAGTTATCCAATTCCTCATTTCCTCATCGTTTCCAAGTTCCTTGCCCTTTTAAATGAAATTATCAGGATCTTCCTAAATATGTTTTATTGTTGGCCTGTTCACTTTTATTCTTGTTCTCTTTGTAGTATTTTAAAGATTTAGCATTATTGGTATTCTTGTTTTTTATGGTAATTCACTGCGAAGCAGGCCTGAGGAGAAGGGGGTGCAGTCGATACATTGTTCTGGGGCCCATGGGGCTCAAAGGGGGCCCATAAGGGGAAATAAAAAAAAATTACAAAACCAAATTTTTAAAAAGCATTCGGGGCAAAGCTCAATGTTGGTACATTCAATGCAGCAAAAACGAAGCGAGCTGACCTCAGCCAAGCAGTACACGCAATACTTTTTCCCTAGTTCCACCATCCTGCTTTGCCCTCCCCCTCAGAGGTAAAAAGAGCAGTGAAGGTTTGACGTCCAAGTTTGTGACAGGGACCAACTCCCGCCCACTAATTGAAGCAGAACTTTGTGGGTGGGTCCCAGGAAAGAATAGGCCATCGACTTTGAAATTTGTTATGCTCTTCCACATGCAAAATCTTGTTCCAGCACTTAATAATCCTCTCGGCAGCCCTGCTGTGAAGGCAGTGAAACCCAAAGCATCAGACAATGAGGAAGTGGTGAGAAAGGAGAGGAACTCAAGTGTAAAACAGATGTAAGAAGCGCATGCATAAAGGGTTCAGATACTTATACACTAATGCTCAAAGTATGGATAACAAACAGGCTGAACTTGAAGTCCTAGTTAGCACATGAGGGCAGGTAGAACATTGTTGCCATTACTGAAACTTGGTGGCATGGAACCCATGACTGGAATGTACTCCTTGAACAAGCCAGATAAGGCTTCGCAAAGGCAAAAAACCATCGTGATACATCACAATCTGGCCCATGATGCAATCCAGTTTGACACCCCTGTCCTAGAAGGATATACATTGTTCAAAAGTAACAGACCCAACAAAAGAGGAGGAGTTGCACTGTAAGTAAGAAATCACTACATCTCTACTGAATATAGAATTCCAAGGATAAAAGCCTTCTTGAATGCATTTGGGTGACTACTAGAGGAAAAAGACATGTCATTGCTGTAGGTGTATACTACAGGCATCCAATCAAGCAGAGTAAATAGATGAACTTTTTGCTAATCAGGAAACACATCACTGTAGTAGTGAAAGAATTTAACTACTCTGGCATCAACTGGGAGACAAACTTCACAGTGAATGGGACATCAAACAGGTTCCTGAGGTGCCTACTGACAACTTTGTCATCCAATAGGTAAAGGAGGGAGCTAGAGAATCAGCTACACTAGATTAAATTCCTACTAATAAAGATGAAATGATTGAAGGGGTAGAAATTGTAGGAACTTTGGGGGAGAGTTACTATGTCATACTAGACTTCAACATAATGCAGGCATAGTATTTTAGACTTTAAGAGAGCTGTCTTGTACAAACTAAGTGAGAGATTAGGAAGGATTCCCTGGATTGAAATTTTACAGAGAAAAACAATTCAAGATGCTTAGGAAACTCTGAAAAACAAGATTATAATCCTCAATGGAACTACATCTACATGGACAGAACATGCAGTGGAATACCTCTTGAGCCCAACACCTCAACATCTTCATAAATGATCTAGATGAGAGTCTAGGAGGGGAGCCCATCAAATTTGAAGACAACGCCAAACTTTGGGGTGGGGTGGGGGTTGCTAGCAATTTGGAAGATAGACTCAAGATTCATAAGATTCTTGACAGGCTTGAGCATTAGGCCCTATCCAACACGATGCAGTTCAGTGGTGAGAAAAGTAAGGTCCTGCACTTAAGCAGGAAAAACCAAATGCACAAATATAGAATATGCAGTACCTGGCTCCACAGTAATAACTGTGAGAGGGATCTAGGTGTCCTAGTGGACCACCACTTAAGTATGAACCAGCAATGTACCACAGCTGCCCAAAAAAAATCAATGTAGTCTTAGACTCATCAACAGAGGATCAAGATCACTAAAACGATAGTACAGCTTTACACTGCATTAGTAAGGCCACACTTGGAATACTGTGTCCAATTCTAGTCGCCATAATAGAAAAAAGATGCTGAGCATAGAAAGAGTGTAAAGAAGAGTAACGAAGGTGATAAGGGGTCTGGAAGCTAAATAGTATAATGAACCATTGAGGGAACGAAGTATGTCTATGGATAACATGATAGCTGTCTTCCAGGATTTGAAGGGCTGTCGCAGAGAAAAGGTAAGTCAATTTATTTTCCAAAGCACCAGAAGGCAGGACAAGAAGCAATGGATAGAAACTCATTAGAGAGAGATCCAATTTGGAACTAAGGAGAAATTTCCTGACAGTGAGAACAATTTATCAATGGAATATCCCAGAGTCATGGGTGGTCCATCATTGCAGACTTTCAAGAAAATACTGGACAACCATTGGTCCAGATTGGTATAAGGTCTCCTGCTTTGGGCAGGGGATTGGATTAGAAGATCTCCAAATTCCCTTCCAGCCCTATGATTCTATGTTCGAACACATTTGTTTATCTTTTTAAGTTGCCATGAGTCCTATTTTGTTTCACTATTTACATGCATCGCCTGAGTCAGTTATGTTACAAGAATCAGGTTATTATGAGAATCAGAAAGAGTTCTGAACTGAAAGTAGGGAAACCAGAATGGACCCCTCACTTAAACAAGGAACTCGGTGGCTGGATTCATACCATACACTTCTTGGACCAGTGAAAGATCTAATAGCTATATACTTGCAACCTATTCAACTATGTTTGTTAATTTTGCTGAGATGTTTGTGTGTATAGATTATGTATTCTGTGAATCCAACCTGTTTGACTGATTTTCTCTGACTATATTGAGTGAATCCAGAAAGTAGATTAATTCAGTATCTAAGGTAAACGTGCTGTGTGAACTCATCTATAAGGTCATCATTGCAAGTCAGTTGCTATATCATTGACAATCAACCTCATAAAATTGCACCGAGGAGACAAAAAGTTGTAAGGGAGACTTGTACACATTCTGCATTATGCTTCTCAAAGGAAAATGGACTATAAATGTAGTAAGACAGTTTGCTGGCATGCCTGTGCAGGCCATAAACTAAAGCAGTATCAGATGAAATTCTGGAAATGATATTAAAAAGAATGGTTTCATTCAAGTTAATGCCTATACAATAAAATTGAGTGAGTGTTTATATTGGCCAGTACCAGTGTGCAGCAAGAGCTCCATCTCCCAAATAAGAGATACATCTGGCCTCACCCTGGCTGTGCTGAAAAGAGCTCTGAAAACCTGGCTTTTTCCCTAGGCCTGGGACAGAGCATGTGGTAGATTCCGCATGCTTGATTCTCTTATTTTCTGGTACTTGGATTGTGGGTTTTGCCTTTGTTATAATTGCATTGTACAATTGTGTCTTTTTTTACTGTATTTCCCCCAGAGTCCTTGAAGACTTAGGCAGCCTTAAATATTTCTAAAATCAAATTTGCCACCTTGAACTGCAGGATGGGTGGCAAATAAAGGTGATAATAAATACAAACAAACAAACAAACAAACAAACAAATAGGAGTACCAATAGGAATAGCCACCTTGAGTGCAATCCCAAAACAACTAGAGCATCACTTGAACATCATGGGCATTGACAAAATCATAATTTGTCAATTGCAAAAGGCAGCTTTACAGCTTACATCTTGCAACAACCATCAACTACTGTCTATTCCACGTCCTTGGAAACTGAATGGGTGGATAAAAATGCCAAATCTAGTCTGAACATCACAATGATTGTGCAACAAATCATAATAAAACCAATCTGTCAAGATACCAGAATGAATAAATCCACACATTTGTAGAAATGCTAAAAAAAACTATTTTGGGGAAGGAAAAAACCCTTTAAAGGGGGATCCTCAGTGACCATAATTAGTGCTCTACATTGAGCAAACCCTTGACATATCTGAAGACTGCCCTATCTATCTGAAGCTAAGTATACTTAGATCTTTGAACTGTTTCCAAAGATACTATTACCTTGGTAGCCCTCCTCTTAACTCAGTCTTACTGATGTCTTTTAAAGGTTAGTTGTCTAGAACTGGACATAGTAGTCTAGTGATCTAATAAAACACATATTTTTTTTCTATAGGTATTATGAACAAGGTAGATCTACCATTCTAAACTTGTGCCTTTTTCCCCCCTCTCCAGATATAAAACTTTATACCTGTTTCTATTAAATTTTATCCATTCATTCCTCCTTCAGGAATTTAAACCATTTCATCTTATCTACCTTTTGAGTTTATCAAAAACTATTGTGAAATTTAAAATAGAAATAGGACTCTTCCTAATTTCTCCGTCCTTGATATCATGAATAACATAGTTTCCCCCAAATTCATCCTTCTTGATAAATATTACATCCAGGTTTCATTGTTCTTTTATCTCCTGACAGTTGTCTACAAAAGATGACAGGACTTGGTTGGACCTCTGACTCTTGGCAGGGTTAGATTTACAGCCCTGCTCAAGGTGGCTAAAATCTCCCATTATCACTATTGTGTGCTTCTTTAGAAATTTTGGTAACCAGACACAAAAAAGATCTGTATCTGCTGCCTCTCAAAGCAGTTTATAATAAATGCCATGAGGATGTCACATTGATTTCTCTCTTCTTTTATTCTTATGTCAAAGCTCTTAACAATACATGCATTTTTGGCATGTGCTTTATTTATACGTAGCGCAACACTCGATTTTTGTTGAGGGCATTGCTTTCAAATAAGTTATAGCATCCCCAGGCTGTGTTTCAGGTACATGTGTCACCCTACCAAGTTTCAGTGATGGCTATGATATTTGTCATTGCACAGGTTATCTATTCTATAAGCCATCGGTCCCATTCTCACATGGTTAACAATCTGGGGACATATCAAGTGAAGGGCAACTATTTCCTCATTTCCATAATATAATAGAGACCCAAAGATATACAGCCCAAAAACTCAGTTAACAAATGTGTTTATAGAGCTCACACATTATTAGCAAATTATTTAAAAATAATTGCAACTTCCTTCTGATTATTTCCAGAGCTTCTCTAGATTCAGAAAGATGGGTTGGAACAGAAATAGCAGCTAAATTACTTTCCACCCAGAAGTCTATTTGAAAAATTAACTGAATAATCTGAAATTGCAAATATAGAACACAAATCGTTAAAAAGTACATCTTTTTTTTTTTACTGTCATCTCAAATGTATTTTATTTGTTCATTTCTTGCACTTGAAGTATTCTTCGATGACATCTTTGGCCTGAGATTCTT
>JAOYMU010000274.1:19862017-19877767 GCA_025802295.1 Psammodynastes pulverulentus
CTCAAGGTTGACTCAGCCTTCCATCCTTCTGAGGTGGGTAAAATGAGGACCCAAATTGTGGGGGCAATATGCTGATACTGTAAACAGCTTAGAGAGGGCTGTAAAAAGCACTATAAAGCGGTATATAAATCTAAGTGCTATTGCTATTGCTATTAATCTCCAGAGACAACATAAACTGCTGGGTTCTGAACTCCGAAATACTTGGCTACATAAGATAACTCAACTCAACCATTGCAATATTCAAGTTAAATAGCCAGGAAGGGCAAGAAGAGAGGAAGTCACCTGAAATATCTGCAGGATGTTATGCTTCTCCACATATTGAAGAGAAACCTCTAAAGGATCTAGATAAACTGTTGGCATTGGCTCATTCTCAGGAAATTCCTCAGCAACTTGAGCTGGTGGAGCAGTTTCTTGTACCACTTCTTGAGGCGCTGTTTCTGGAACCCGCACAATGCTTTCCACTGATCTGATCAAAGTCCTTGGAAAATCACCTTTTTTCTGAGACACCAAAGATCCAAGAGTGTGGAAAGATGAAGAAGACCGAGTCTCAATTTGTAGCACTGAAGCTTTTGGAGCTGGCTCAGAAGGTTCTGCTACTTGATCTATAGATAACACTACTTCAAGTAGTTGGGCACTAGTCCTAGATGTTTCAGTTGTAGGCACTGGCAATGTAGGCTGTTTCTGCACTTCAGTAATCAGAACTGTTTCAGGCTGTTCCTACAGTATATGCAAATCAGAAAAAAGAATCGGTTAAGAATTAGAAATGAACGTGCATTTTTCTTATATACGATTTGACCTACAGTTACAATATAGACATGCCCGTCATACTATTCTCTTTCAGAGGAAGCAGCATTCTACAAAATACAGGAGTAAAACTAGTAGGAAAAAAAATAAAGTAAGAAAAAAAGAAAATATATCTACTTTACACCAATGGCATTTATAGTACTTTTCCATAATATTTTATACTGCAATTTATCCTTACTTCCTCTTTATTCATATGCCCCTTTATTCATTGTCTGTGTTAACACTTACCATCTCTTCCTTTCATTAATTCCATCCATGGACTCCCCTTTGTCTAGAACTACTAATTATTCTTTCATACATCATTCATTTTTATACTCAATCCTCATTCGTTCAATAACCATTCATTCTTGAAAAAAACATCTGCACATATAGGGTGGAACTTCTGGTTCTTGATCTTTTCAAGGACCCAGATTGTGGGGGCAATATGCTGATCCTGTAAACTGCTTAGAGAGGGCTGTAAAAAGCACTATAAAGTGGTATATAAATCTGTGCTATTGCTATTGCTATTGTCTATAAGCCAGGGTTTTGCTAGGGTTCAGCTGAAGCCTGTTGTTCCTATACAAAACTATAGCAAATCATTGTTCAGGTTTATTTTTCTTTTGTAACTCCTGAATCTCTAATGTGTTACCTGCTTCCAATGGCTGAGCTCATATATCACATAAATAACAACAACAAAATAATAGTAAGATACATCTAATACATAAGAATCTGGGCTGCTAAGGCAACTTTAGTTTGCATTAAGTCTAGATTCTTATATGAGCAGCCAAACTCATGCCAAGAGTGGCTTAGTGCAATGCATAACCCAGTCACTTCTCAGATCAGAAAAAATACGGATCTGTCTAAGAAACAGTAAGTGGATACCTAACCCAATTTCTGGTTATGTATAACATATTACATTGTCTTGGTTAATCTAAGTAATTGATCAACTTTGCCTAGCAGCTTGGCTATATACTATGCATTTATCTTTATACTCCATAATTTTCTCTTTGTTTTGCCTTTGGGGGAATTTTGAGTAGGCCTTTAAAAACAATACTACTATTATGCACTCTAATATTTAATCAAGTATAGTAGCTTTCCTTTTACCTTCTCTCTAGTAGACTCTCTAGTAGAATATTTAATTTGTCCATTAATTAAAAGTTTAAAACCCATTCTTCCAAAATATGTACATCATTCAGGGTAGATAACAACCAATATATGCAATCACAATCGGAACTAGAATCTTGATTGTTGAGCAAAGCCGTTGTTAAGTGAGGCACCTTTATGACTGCTTCACTCAACAAACATAATCCCAACTGTTCCAGTTGTGGCAGTTAAGCAACCATGCAGATTGTTAAGCAGATGGAACAAAAGACCTGCCTCCTGAAGAACGGCAGGCAGCTCCATGCTGCGCACAGAAGGGAACTCCTGCAGCGGGCTGCAGAACCTAAGTGTGCATCTTCAGGATCCAGGTTTCAGTCCTGCAGCCCACCGGAGGATTTCCCCTCCCTCTGTAAGCAGAAAGGAAACTCTATAGCAGGTTGCAGAAATAAAACTTGGATCCTGAAGTTCCAAGCTTCGTTTCTGAAGCCTGCAGGAGTTTTTATATCCCCTCCATGTACAGAAGATAATTGTTTTGGCAGGCAGTAAGAAGATGAGGATCTTCAGGATCTGACCTTCAGGAGTTCGGCTCCCCTCAGTGCATGAAGGGGACCACCTTTGAAGGACTTCAGAAATAGGACTCAAATCTTCTGGCTCTGACCTCCATTTCTGTAGCCCTTCAAAGAGTTTTCTTTCCTTCCATTTTCCTTTGAGGAGTTACAGAAATGGAGGTCACCTCTGCTTCTGCAGTCCTTCGAACTCTCTGGAAGGACAGCAGAAATGGCTAAGTTTCTCTCCAATGGCTAAGATTCTCTCCCAGCAGGCAGCCCTTTCATTCTCAAAGAGCTGCCTGCCAGAAGAAAATCTCAGTTCTGCAGCATCAGTTTGCAAATCCATTGATTTTATAGAGAAGCTGGCAAATGGAGATCACATAGTCACAGGGCACTTGCCAACTGGTGGTAAGCATGAACAGGTTGTCAAGGACCCAAATCATGATCAAGTGATCATGGGGGGGGGAGGGTTGTAAAGCATCATTTCCAAGGCCGTCATGAAGGACTTCCTGTACAGAATCAAATCATTCAAAAGAGAAACAAGAACGTCACTTAAAAAACCCAAATATCTAATAAGCATTATCTAATAAGAACAGGCAGAAATGCTTTTCAATAAACTGAATACTTTGCCAAAGAGAAAACTCTTGAAAGATTAATGAAGGACCCTAATGGAAACTGTTAGCTTGGCAAGAAAGTTTCATGGTCAGTCTTTTTGCTGTTGTTCTATCACAGTTAGAACATAGTCGAGTCACAGCTGTCTATATAATAAGCACAACAAATGTGTTATAAAAATAGATTTATTTTAAATATGAAAGTTCATATATATTTAAATAGTTATGGTTAGTTTTAACAATCTCAAGGCTGCAATGTTTGTCAGTCAAACAGCTTAATTAATTTAAAACATACTAATAGAGCATTCCTAATTGACCTTAACTCTTAACAGTTAGATATAGACATTCTGATCTAGAAAAAAATGCTCTGAAAATACAAAGTTGACCTTATTTTCATTTGCAATAACGGGAGAAAAAGCACGTTGCATAAATTTGGATTATTTATCAGAGACAATTTAAATTCTATTTTACTTTATTCTTTTTTCTGAAATTTTGCTATGTTACTATATTTCAACAGTTTGTTTTGTGTACTTATTATTATTACAAATAGACAATACCCAAAAACATCCCAGCAGCTCTCATCTATACTAGGAAGCTATAGAGGACTGAACCTGGTTAGTACTTGAATAGAAGATATCAGACCTGTAGGTGGTCTGGGAAATCCAAGGCAAACCTATTCTGTAGTGCTGCTAACAAAAAAATATAAACAACTTGTAAAAATTAGATGTTGTTCAAGGGGTTTTTATTTTATTTACATGTACTAATTTGTTCAAGGGGTTTTTATTTTATTTTATTTACATGTACTAATTTGGTTAGGTTTCATTAGAATTCACTACAAAGTAAATATAAATTGGATTATTCCACTTTGGGGGGATGCCAACAGGTGAACTTGACAAGGAAAGAGTGATTATAAATGCAGTGGAGGTGTATACATTGCTGTTTTTGAATTATCACTCTTCTAGCATTGAATACAACTATGATAAGATATGATTTATCTGTTTTAAATTGTCTGTTAATCAAATCTTCCCAGGCAGTGCCAAACTTTGGTTGGGAAAAGCTGCAACAAATATTTAAAGTGTTCCCCTTCAATTTCATGGCAGTTTAAGGGCCTTGCCTTTTTTACAACACAATCCTACCCTTTGTTGCAGTGTCCCTTGCTCCTGAGTAACAAATGTAGGCTTCCTCTCTAATAAAGTTTCTAGTCCATACAAACTTCTCTTAAACCTTTTAAATTACAGCACAGCCATCCTGGGCCCTTCTTGTTTTGAGACTACTAGATGTGAAAATTTCTGGAGAGTTGACAATTTAAACCAATGTTTCTCAATCTCCAGAGCTTTAAATGGGTGGACAATCAATTCTCTGAATTCCTCCAGCCAGTATGCTATCTAGAGTGAATCTAGGAATTGAAGTCCACTCATCTTAAGACTTCCGAAACACACTTTTAAACGAAGACTGTTTTGTACAAGGGATAGAAACGGGTCCCTTCCCAAATAGGGCAACTCTTGTTTGGAAATTGGGTGGCTTTGCAGGGCCTCGGGGATCTGCAAGTAGCTGCAAGATTCTGTTATTTTTGCATACATAAAGATGGAGAAGGTTCTTAGGCTGAAGAAGGATAGGTATCCTTAAAGCAGAGATCTCCAAACTCGGGAACTTTAAGACTTGTGGACCTCAACTCCCAGAATTCCTCAGCCAGCATAGGAATTCTGGGAGTTGAAGTCCACAAGTTTTAAAGTTGCCAAGTTTGAGGACCCCTGCCTTAGAGGCTGTTCTACGAGACTCACGCCCATCTTTCCCACCGCTTGACTTATCGCAGCAGCTCCTCACCTGTTTTTCCACCGACCCCGTCCCGGGCACCGGCTCGGGCTGCGGCTCGGGCTGAGGCTCGGGCTCTGGTTCTGGTTGGGGTTCTGGCTCTGGCTCTGGCTCTGGCTCTGGTTCTGGTTCTGGTTCTGCCATCTTGGAGCAAAGGCGAGTTTCATCTCCCACCTGTCCGGTAAGGTCTTTTGCTGCTTGGGATGTTCCGTAAAGTTGTTGTGAGTTCTATTCCACCCGAAGCGGGAGAATCTGTAAGAAGACGTCGTAGTTGCTATGGAAACTACTCCTAAGCATGCCTTCCTGAATCTTACGGTAGGTCACGTAGGCAACAGAAAGTGATCTCCTAGGAAAGAGATAGAACTTGTTGTAAGTCACCTGATTGATAACCGGGCATTTGTCCCCGGGGTAGACATTTTTCTAGAGGGCAAAAGTGCTTTTATGTATTGTCGGCCTGCTTTGAACATGGGGATTTTCTGTTAGAAACGTGTCTTTTCCTACCATAATTGCTCAATATAGGAACACAATATAATTTTGAAGAAAAATTGTGGAATGAATATTCAACGGAAAGTTCATTGAGTTCAATGAAACTTCTAATATTTTAAGGGGAGAATAACCAAGTGTTTGCTCTTTGGAAGTCCTGATAAAGTAGAATATATTTAACATAACTAACACAAGATTGTGGTCTTAGTTTAAAAAAAAAAACCCTGGCAAAAAGGGGACTCATTCCTGGTTATTAAATATCCATTATCTACGACCTTGCAAAATGGCTTATTTCTGATCTTACAGGGGGATATAGAATTGGTAACATAAAATGATATTATTATAATAAAACCATACAGATCTTTATTTCCTACCAGGAATGCTTAGATTTAGTAGCTAACAAAGCACAGCAGGAGAAAAACTGTTATGCCAGGATAGTCAAAAATCGGAAGGAATCTGGTATAATTTTTCTGAGCACAAATTTTATAAAAAAGCTTTTATGAATTGCAGCTCTCTTTATCTGAGAATGACTGAGGTCATGTAGGATTTAAATTGAAATGAAGTAGAGAGGAAGAAGAGTTAATACAATTGTTATTTGGAAAAGGTGCTGTCCTACACCTAATTTTTAGTTGCAGAAGGAAAACTCAAAAATACATACTTGTTAACTCAAAGCATGAAGGAAGAGAAAGTTCAGGCAATATAAATATCCTATAGTGATAGTGTTGGTTGTTTTTAAAACAGAAGGTGACATAGGAATAAATGGATGCTCAAGATGGTAGAATACTTGTATGGAAACACATGGCAAATAATTATTTCTGCTATTATTTAATAACACAGTTCTTGCTTCTCAAAAAAACTCATATGGTCGTCAGAAAGTCCAAAATATTAATATTTTAATTGGAAACAGTTCTGAGTTTAATATTTCTTGAAGTAAAGTAAATAATAATTCAGGATATAGCAACAGAGAAAAATGTTCTGGTTCGGTCTGTTAAATAAATGAGTTGCCTTGCACGTTAGAGAAATGAGCCTTAATACAAACCTATCCATTGATTTCAGAACTTGATATGTGTTACTGAATGGTATAAATATGCATTGGATTGTAATGTTTCTTTTTAAATCAACTGTATTCACTAATGTATGTGTGTCGATGAATGACTTATATGCGTGCACATAGACACACACACACATTCAAACTAAGAGTTAGTAACATTTTGAATGTAGTGGATTCTTGTGCTTCACTACTGACTAGTTTCCTTAATAATTTTCCAGTACCTCTCATCTTTATCTCATGTATAATAATATTTAGTGAATTATATTTGCTGGCTGATTCAGTGATTGTTTTCTGTTGTGGAAAAGAACATTAGGTTAATTAATCCCTTATGTTTTTCATCTTCAGTCTTAGCAGTGAGTTTTTGCCACATTCAAGAAGGGACATTATTTTTACTTTACTAACATCCTTTTCCATTGAAAATAATTTCTTTTCTATCTGAAATTTGCCATGGATACTGATCACAATAATAAAAATATACTTGCTGCACATTTTATCACACATCACAAAAGCAAAATACTGTTATTGGTATTTTAATAAACTGAATTATTAAAATAGTGTAATCAAAACCTCTCTGTATTGATTTCTAGGGCTGTACAGTATAGCATTTTTGGATATGGTTTCAAAAAGATGCTTCAGAGTATAAGGAAGCACACACATAGACCTATTTTGGGCACGTCCAAAGAGGTAGTTTAATGTGCCTAGTCCATGATGCAGCACAATATATGTCAGCATAAATTTGATCTGTCTCATAGCCAATTTTAACTCTGCTTTGTTAATGAGGTCAGTGGGTAGCATTGTTCTAATAGTGAAAAACATCTATTTTTATTTTTATTTATTTTGTCAAGCATATATGAGAAAAACAAGTATAAGTATGAATATAACATATAAACATATAAGTATAAATAAGTACAAATAAAAGGACATTAGGACAGGGATGGTAGGCACGTTGGTGGGCTTATGCACGCCCCTTAATTCAACTGTATCATCCACCAATCATCTCTAATGTGAAGTGAAACTAGGGTTGGAGAAAAAGGCAAGTTCACACATGGCTAGAATGGTGGGTTTTGTCAGAACCTGACTCGAGTGTGTCTCAGTAAAGCAGAAAGAGTTCACTCCTCTCCTGCTTTACTGGAAAGACCCTACCTACTCCCATGATCACTTGCATCACCTGATTAATGAGGTGGAAAGACAGCAAACCCATTCTATGTGTATGATTTTATACAGCAGACAGAGAGAATTAGACAGATAGACAGACAGAGAGACAGAGATTATTGGCTACCCAACTTTGGATGGTTTACAATTAAAAGTAAAAAGAAAGTACAAAACAAGAAAAAATATATACGGACAACTTCAGAAACAACATAAAACCAAAACAAGGCCATCTAACAGGAGGCCAATCTTTTATTGATCCATAGCTTGGAAGAATATTTGGGTTTTTAATAGCTTCCTGAACATCATCAAGGTGAGAGCTGTCTGAACCTCAGGAAATATTCCAGAAGGCAGGCACCATGGCAGAGATTACTGGACATGGAATATGCTTAATCTGCCGAATTGCACTCAGCCAGGCAGAAACAATTGGGGGTAGAGGATCCCTCAATAATAAGATCCTATGCCTCATTATAGGTGATCACCAACACTTTGAATTTCACCAGTAAGTCAACTATAAACATCCAACCAATGGTAACCATCCAACTATCTATCCAGACCTGCTCCAGACAGTGGAATAGAACTTTGACATCACTTGGGATGTGTAATTGGGTGTCATACTGACAATACCTCACCGAAAACCAATGGATGACCTCACCCAGCAGTTTCAGGTAGGTTTTTAACAATGTCAAGCACTGCAGCACTCCACAAATGAGGGGGCCTTTGGCTCAATCTCTCAAGCCTGTTAACACTGATTGAAACCAGACACAAAGAAAGGAGGAGGACCACTGCAAAACATTGTCTCCTGTCCCAAACCTGGCAGCTGAATCTAGAAGGATATTACAATCAAACAACCAAAAGATCTAGAAGCATAAGGAAAGTTGAACTCTCATTTCCCGCTTTGCCCCAGTAAACAATAAGGAGAGCCAATGCTGTCTCCATACTGTAACCCAGTTTGAAACCCAACTGAAATGAGTCTAAATCAGGGGTGGGCAAACTTGTCAGCTTTAAGATGAATTTCTCTTCTCCTCTGAAATAAATAAACAAATGATTGACAAAAATTAGGGGGAAATATAGTTCTGTATAGCATTAGAAAAACATGCCTAGTAGTCTTGCTCCTGCAAGTACACGAGAGAGAATGGTGGAGAGGGTGTGTAAATTGCATGGAAGATACTAAAGACTGGAATGCAGAGCAGAAAGTTTCAGAACTTTAAAACATTCAATTGTAATGTTACTTTCCTGGTCTCCCTTGTTCTAGCTGCAACCAGCTCTTTGAATTATTTTCTGAGCCGGTTCCATAACAGTGGCTGCAACAATGTTTTTGATGGGTGTTTTTGATGGGTGTGACTTTCTCACCCCAAAAGGTTGAATCAGGCTTGCTGTAGGCTAACTGCTATAAAATAGGAAATAACATTTTCAACCATGAAGCAGAAGCTGTAGCCCAAGGTTGAAGGAACCTCCCAGGTAGGTGTGAGAAGCTATGAAAAATGTCACCCATTGCCTTCCTGGGCGTGATATAACATGCAATGTGATTCTTTTAAACCTACCACAAATAATCAGGTGAAGAAATGAATTATGAACTGAAGTATGTAGAATGGATTCCAAAATTATACCAGAATTCAACTGAGGTAGAAATACAAATATTTTCTTACAATACATTATGTGTTCAAAAGCTTAGGCAATTCCTAAGTAACAATTCCCACCTTAAAAGTTAATAAAACATTTATATATGACACATAGCTTTCTGTGAGGAATGAACCAGTGATGGGATTCATTTTTTTTTACTACTGGTTCTGTGGGTGTGGCTTGGGGGGCATGGCAGGAGAAAGATATTATAAATCTCCATTCCCTCCCCATTCCAGGGAAAGGATACTGTAAAATCTCCATTCCCTCCCTACTCCTGGGGGAAGATTACTGCCGGTTCTCCAAACTACTCAAAATTTCCACTACCAGTTCTCCAGAACTGGTTAGAACTTGCTGAATACTACCTCTGGAATGAACATGAGAAATGCTTCACTTAAAATACAATTTTTCAAATGTAAGTTTTGAATAGCAGAATCTGTCCAGTTTGGATACTATAGAGATTGGCTAATGGTATCATTTTAAATATTGCATGCTTTATACAGGTGGTAATATTTGACATATTTATCCTGTATATTGTGTAGGTCAGAAGGAGGGCTGAGAAAATATCTATAGACCCTCTCAAATCATGGTTATAAATTGTTTCAATTCCTCCCTTTGGGATGCAATGGTGGTGGGATATTGCATGCCAAAACAGCTAGACTCGGACAGTTTTTTCCCTTGTACCATCACTCTGCTGGACACCTAATCCTCACAGTATTGTCTTACATCCAAATATATTTACCCATGTTGTATGGGTGTAGTACTATTATTATCCTTCTTGTTTTTTCTACTACCCCCTCTTTTTGGTATCATTATTATATTTAATATTACTCCGTTGCTTTGAATGTTGAAATCTTTTGCACCAGAGACAAATTCTTTGTGTGTCTAATCATATTTGGCCAGTAAAGTATTCCATTCTATTCCATTCCATTCCATCCCTTAGAACTGAAGGGTTAGATACATGTTGTTCTTTAAGACACATTATTTGCTAATGAGGTGAGAATAGGTGTTCTTGTACAATTAAAAAAGTTATTGTACAGAGTGTAGGATCATTTTGTTGTGATTTTTGAAATCTTTGGAGCTTTTTATTACAGTCTGGGACATGGCTGACGATTGTATGGCTTTCAGGGTTCAAAAGAAGAGGAAAAGACGGCACTTTTGAAAGAACTTGCAGTATTAACACATGTATAATTCCTTTCTAGATTGCATTGCCAATCAAACATGGCAAAAGGATATAATGGTGTGCGATGCTTTCAGGGCTTACTAACTCTGGGAAATGTTGTCATAGGGGTAAGTAACTTAACAATGGCTTTTTCAAAAATATATCACTGTCTAGGTTCACACAATATTAATCCATGATTTTGAAAATAATAGTTAGTTTTGTAAACTACAGTTAGTTGCATTGATATATCATGCTAAACCCCAAATTCTGTTTTAGAAACTGCAGAGACGCAGTTTATACAACAAGTTAAATCCAACCCAACAAATCATATTTTGGTTTAGTTGAGTGCATGAAAACAGTCATTCCCTTGTAAATTATTAACTGGTTGTTGCAGTGTAAATGGTTTATAAAAGTAGCAGTGGACACTGAAACACAGTGGAGAGTTTTTTAATGTTTTTTACTACATCCAGTTATTTACAACTGAGATAAACAACACAGTTCTGATGTCAGGTTTCCTGTGATGACTTTCCCCATCTATCTCTTCTCCTTCCTCCTCTTCCCTTTCTGTCTCAATCCCTTGTTTCTGGGCTTGATAAGAGAGAAAAGAGAGGACTGAGCTGGGCTGGACTGGACTGGGATTAGTGGACTGGAGTGTTGCCTGACTTTTTTCCAGTTCAGCTGAACACTGATGTTGGGGGAAGAATATCTCTCAAGATCTTCTATCCAGTTTTCCCCAAATCAGGGCTTCTCTACCGGCAGCTGATTCTCTTTCTTTTCTTCAGGGTCTTGGCTGAAGCCACCAACTGCAACCAGCCAGATCCCTCCTTTCCCTGCTGAGTTGTGGATCTTCAATGGAGCTTCTTCCTCTGGTCCTTTACTTCCATATTTCCAGGGAGGCAACTCTTGAACCATTGCTTTCCTTTCCCCAAACAACAATCAATACTTGCCTGGAAGTTCTACTTCACTTTCCAACTTTTCTCCAGCCTTTCTCCCTTCCCCTTCTTTGTTCACTTTAATTTTAATCTTTGTCTCCATTTTGTCTACATTCTGTTCTCTCATTCCAATTTTGGGTTACATTGGCAGCATGTCCTGCACCAACTGAGATTGTTGAGAAAGTGGCAAGCTACTGCAATATTAAATTAACAGAATTAGATTTTAGTGAAATTCAATTTATGTATTAATTTACCTACACCAAATGGTTTCCTTCTATAAATAAATATTAAATAATTGATCTAAAACAAAATGGTACAAGCATTAGTCTGATATAAACTGTAAGAGTAAATAGAATTTCTATATTATATTGGTTTGTATTTTGGGTTTGCTTTTAGTTACCAATAAGTTTTGTTTAAAGCATTGTAAATTGTAAGTGCAAAATAAACTGCATAAGATAGTTTGAAAATTATACTTAGATATTTTATATTTGGCTATAACTAATGTACGTTTTTGAAGCTAGAGCACCTTTGGCACTGCTTTTAAAGCTGAGATTTCTGCAAACCAATCATGGTTTCTTATATTAAGTTCCTGTAATATATAAACAATCTCAAAAATCAATATGTTATTCCAGAATTAAGAGAAAATAAATCCGCATATTTTTATTGAATCATTCAAAACCTAGCTTGTAAGGTATTCATTGGGGATGTACACTTGACATTTTGATATTTTATTTCTGGCTTATCTAATTGTATTGTTGTTTGAAATGCTAAAATTTCAGTTATCCCCTGCAACTTGCCTTTATCCTACCTCATTACACGTGCCTCTGTATATACAAAGATGATCCTGTGCAATCTACTTTTCTTGGGATGTCTAAAGAAAACTTAAGCTACAACCATGGATAAATAAAAATAATTACATTAATTTGACCAATTACTCTGTTTGCAAGGTTTTGAAAAGAACAAGAACCTCATGTTGCAATTAAATACAATTCTACTAGTTTGTTTTAAATCCATAATAAAACATCCTGCATTTAAATATAGTTCATGCCTACATGCCCGGTCGAGAAGCCTTATGCAGCCCACCAGCATTTTTAAAAAAGTAATAAATGTACTACTACTGCCACTACTACTGCCACCCAAAAAATACTCTGGATTTCTCAAAGTGTCACTGCTAACACTGCCAGCTCCAGTTCTGCTGCAACTCTGCAAACAGCTGTTACACATACCTGGTATTCTTTTGCAAGAAATTTTAATTTATTGACCCATTCATTCATTCAGTTTCTATAGCTGCCATATTGACCAAGTGAGTGGCTTAACAATTCTAAAACAGTTAAAACAGTTAAAAACTATAGAACAGTAATCAAGAAAATAAATACAGTAGCCAAGATAATTATCAACTTAACAGTAAAAGCCAGAAATGGGGCCATTAGCACATGCCAGGCCTGGGTACATAGTTAAGTTTTTAGAGACTTGCAAAGGCCAACAGGGTGGAGGTCGGTCATACTAATTTCCAAGTTAAGAATGTTCCACAAAGCAGGGGCTATAGCAGAGGAGATCCATCTTCTAATTCCTGCCAATTGAATGTTTTTGCTGACAGGATCTGCAAAACGCCCAATCAGAATTGAATTGGATGGGTTGGAAGAAAGACAATCCCTCAGGTAATCCGAGTCCCAAACCACATAGAGCTTTAAAGGGGACAACCATACTTCAAACTATACCCCGAAAATACTATCAACTGGTGTAGTTCATATAATTATTTTAGATATGTCTCATATCTGCACCATTTGCTACCTGTGCAGCTGTTATAGTTTCCAAATGTTCCATGTTCTCTTTCATTTTCATAAAAGCTAAAAGTAAGGGAGAAAGGAAGACATTGTTAATTCCTTATTTTAATTACTGAAATTCTATTATAAATTACTAATCATGTGAAAGGAATACAATTTACTAGTAAATGGTGGTCTGAATAAATAAATCTCATTTTTATAATAGCAGTTTAGAATATAAGTTTACTATTTAAAAAAATGAAGAACAAGAAATATATTTCTTGTTTCTGACAATAAATCAGCTATCTTAAGACAGGAATACACAAATGTTAATAAATATACATTAAATCTTAGATTGGAGATACATAAAACAGTGGGAATGGGTTTATGGATATTGTACAATAGCAAATAAAAACAGGTCCATGTTATAGTTTTTAAAAAGTCTAGTAGAAGGCTGACTGAAACCATATTACTTCCGGTGGCGACGCGGTGTCGGAGCAGCATAAGGGCACTGAGCTCTGTTCCCTAAACCAAATATTTTTGCGATTGGTGGCCATTCGGGGTGAAGCAGTGTCCTGGGGGGACAGGCGAGAGAGAGGGGAGTCCTCAGAGGTGGCATGGAACGGTGTGGGCTTCCGCTGCATCAAGAAGAACCCCTTTAAATCGGCTCGAAAAAGCCTGTCTTTATGATGGACATGGAGACCCGATGTCCCACTTTATAGAAGAAGGAAGCGAAGAGGGAGAACAGTATGAAACGGCAAGAGCAGAGAAACAGAGAAAGTGATAGAAGTCTGAAATTGTGATTTTGTTAAAAAGGGATCCGAAGAAACATTTAAACTGGAAACTGAGCCTCCAATGGAACAGGATTGCCTGGAGGACTTCGTGGTAAATTAAGAGGAAGAGCGAAAGAGCGAGAAAAAGAAGAAAATAGCCACAGGAAAGGATCAAGAGAGGTTTGGAGAACAAGAAGAGATGGACTGAGATTCGGAGGAGACTGCCACGGGCACCCCAACAGAGGAGGTCAGAAAAAGACAGGCAGGCGAGTGACTGTGCAAAAGACAGAGAGGCCCTCTTAAGCCAAAAGAGCTGACTGTCAAAGTTGTAAGTCAATGGAATATTTTATAGACTGAAATCAGAAAGTGTTACATCTTGCTTTTTCCTTTTTTCTTGTTTTTCTTTTTCTTGTGATATTTTTCAATACATCTTATGAAAATCCTGAGTGTTATTAAAAATTAAGTATTACAAGAAATTTATATAAGAGGTTTAAGGGCAAATTATAAGATTAAATAGACTATATATCTGTTATTTACCTTACCATTAACTTATAATTATTTTAAATTTATGATTATTTACATATATCTACATACTATTACCTATAGATAATAAGATTTGAGAGAAACTATATATAGACGAATTGATTGACTTGATACCAATCTTTTTTCTTTTCCTCCCTTCCTCCTTTGTCTCTTTTTTGTGATATTTCTGTGTTCCCTACTTAAAATTTCTATATTGATTGTGTAAATATAATGATTGGGTAATCATAAACTTAAACAGTAATTGTAATTGTTATTCATTAATAGTCTCCCCTTATATAATAGTTTTGGTTGAACGTATAATAAGCTTAATTTTAAGGATTAATTAAAGAATTGGAGATAGATACTATTATTACAACTTTTATCTTTATAATTATTATAGGTATAAACAATTATTACTATTTGTATTCTATTACTACTAAGAATATTGTTGCTATTATTATTACCTAAGTATTATTAATATCCTTATCAAACAGATAGAAAGTGCAGATATACTGTATTAGAGAAACTAGTGGGGAAAGACTATAGAAAAATACACGATACATAGGAAGCTATAATAGGATGGAACGTAAGAGAGCGACTGTAGAATAGAGACAGAAGAGACGGGAGAGAAATAGGAGAATAAGAGGAAGTAATATTAAGAAGTACAGTTGATGGTAATCTGGGAGAATATAGATAGAATACTAGAAGAGCAAGATAGAATCTGAAAGAAAATGACAAGTTACACCACTACTACTATGATACTAAAGACAGGGAAGAAGGGTCCACCACTCTGGCAATGATAATGGCTGAGATGCTAGTTGAAGCCCTTCAAAAGGATAAAAGTGAGATGCTAAATGACCTGGATGAAGTATATCGAATATATACGAACTCTGCAAGGCGGCAGAGACTTCTGTGAGAGGTACACATATGGTTTGCTAGGAAAAAAGTGTGAGATGTTGTTTATAAATCACGAAGGAGGAGCCAATGAAATATAAAGAGAAAGAAATAACGCTTAAACAAATATCTAGGAGAGTACGAGAGCAAAGGAAGGATTATCATTTCCTAGCAGCCTTATACAATAAACGAGGCATATTATTTCGCTGGATAACACCAGAAGGGATGCTGATCTCCTGCTATGACAGAAAAATAAAAGTGGACTCTCTGGAGAAGGCACAAGATCTATTTGACCAACTGGTAGTATTGGAGGAAGATCAAAGTAGCAGGGAGGACCTAGGAAGAATGAGCCAAGAAGAAGATCGACTATCGGGAAAAGGAAGCGACCAAGAAGAAAAGAGTAAATTTCAAATTTTTCAAATTTATTAAATTTATAGCCCGTCCCATCTCCACAAAGGGACTCGGGGCGGGTAACAGCAAGACAAAACACAAAACCTATACAATAAATACTAAGAATAAAGGAAAAATAAAGATAAAAATGTTTTT
>JAOYMU010000274.1:19967259-19979224 GCA_025802295.1 Psammodynastes pulverulentus
AAGCCAGCAAGTATGACGTAACAACAAAAATGATTGGGGGTCACCACAAGATGAGGAACTGTATTAAGGGGTCGAGGGATTTGAAAGGTTGAGAACCATTGATCTAAATAATATTTTTAGTGCTAGAAGGGAGTGGGGCTTGCTCTCTGTTTATATACCGAAAGTTGCTCTTGTCAGTGTTGGTAAGGATATTGTTTTTCCTTGGTAGTTCTTTGATTAGGCTGTTGTTGCTGCTTGATAGTTTGTCTGGCATCAATCATGGTGCTAATCCCTTTCTTTGCTCTTGAAACGGTGTTCCCCTGCCCTTTTTTATATCCACAGTAAGCTTTTCCTATCTCCATGCTGTTGTCCAGGGTGCAAGTAGTTTGTCTCTTTCTTCTGGATGATACATGCATAGTCTTCTTGTGTACATGCAGCATCCATTTTCTTCTGGATTCTCTAGTATTTTGTCATTTGCTGTAGGTTGCTTCTTTACAAAACCATTTTTCAAGAAGGCATTTATAGCTTCCATAGAACTTGACTGAATGCCAGACTGAAATTTCTCTATTTACCTTTAATCCTGGAGGTTTAAAGTGGTGATGGACACAAACAACTTTTTGCGGTGTGTTTGAGCCTTCATTTGGATAATAACCTGTATGGACAAGAGAGGGGTTTTTTTCTTTTCTTCCCTAAGCCATGTTTTTTAACTGCAACTTTAGTTGAAATGGTCCTTCTAGCATCAGCAGTATCTTGATGTAATTGACAAGAGGTGCTGGATGCCTGCTGAGTCAGCCAAGTGTGTGCTTGCCAAGTGACTGCAGTAGAAAGAAGGCTTTTGCTAGCCTCAAATAGAGCAAGGCCAGTATGCTCGGGGGTTGTCCTGTTGTTTAATGCCATCTTAACTTTGTGCTCTTTTCCGATTTGGTATGAACTTTACAGTAAGAATAGTTGCTGTTTATTCTCTTTTTGAACTGGTTTTCTGGATTGGACTGTGCTATGAATCTTTTAATTCATTTTACAGAAATTGAAAAAAGGCAAAGCATTTTGTCATGTTTGTGTATACTTTCCCCCCATAAAATAGATCATCCTGTAATAGCCCAGCTCTAATTTTAATCTACTGGGTTTCCATGACTGAATGGGTTTCCGGGTATAATTGTTGAGTCTGTCAAAAAACTTTCATTGATGGATGTAACTAATAATGGAAATTAATTTTTTGATGTCACTGAAAAACCGTGGCTTGAGCTTTTTAAATAAAAAAATATCATTTCTGTTAGCCTGTTTTATTTCAGTTCAAATTTGTTCTTTAACAGTTCTATTTGCAATACAAATACACACAACCCTCCTTATTCCTTATGTACTGCTATCATGAGAAGCCTGAACTAAATTTATGAATATAAAAATATTGTTTGTGTAATATTTTGATTACATCGGCTTACAAATTCTTTTTGGCATAATGCTTGCTTATTTATTATTTATTTACAGCTTGGGAGACTCGACTTACAACAGTTCATTTAGGGACTGTTCAAAGTTACAACAACACTGAAAAATGTGATGTATGCTCATTTTTCAAAGTTACAACCTTTGCAGCATCCCCACGATCATGTGATCAAAATTCAGATGCTTGGCAACTAACTCATATTTATGATGGTAGCAGTGTACCCAAGGTCTTGTAAGCCCAAATTTAATCAAATGTTCTTCCATTATACATTTATTTGTGATATTGCAGTACAATATAAAAGGAATTGGCATCCTCTTCCTCTTGATTAACATTTAACATGTTACTTTATTTGCTGCCCGATATGCTACATATGTATGTATGTTGACAGTTGCTTTTTTTTAAATAAATAGCATAATGATTTGGAATGCAAATTAAAATTTATAATGTAAGTAAAAAGTTATACTTGTCTCAATGGAGACAATTGGAGATTCTCAATCATGCTGGTTATGGTTGTCCCAAAGGGGCTTTTCAAAAGGCAACTGGACTTTCTTGGTTTTTTCATCGAAAATATTTGGCTTCTCATCCAAGAAACTTCTTCAGTTCTGACTGTCAGAACAGAAGAAGCTTCTTAGATGAGAAGTGAAATGTTTTCAAGGAAAAAACCAAGGAAGTCCAGTTGCCTTTTGAAAAGCATCTTTGGGACATTATACTTGTTTCATAATAGTGATGTATATGAGCAATAAAATAAGTTTAGATCTTGTAAGAAATATTGCAATAGTCCTCTTCCCTCTGTGATTATTTCTGTTCTCATATTCCCCTTTCCCTCAAATTTTCAACATTACTGGAAACATAAAATGCCATTGTAAAGGCATGCGTAAAGAAATGTAAAGAATGTAAATAAATGAGATCAAATAGTTCTTTCTCATATTTTAGTTAAGACTGATAAGATCTCTGTCTGTCTGTTGGTCTATCTATCTCTATCTATCTATCTATCTATCTATCTATCTATCTATCTATCTATCTATCTCTTTGATTAAACTATCTTTCACAGCACATTATTTGCACAATATAATATATGGCAAATTCAACTGTATAAGGTGGAAGTCTGTGTGATATTACTTCTTAAAGCAAACAATAAACATCATAACAGAAGAATAAAGAGTATATTCGGTACGCATGAACATATGAGATAAGTACTGTAAGTTATTTTTAAAATAGCAAAGTCTACTATACATATGTCATATGAATGATATTCTATCAATTTCAATAGGTGCATACTGTCTATTGCTAATAACCTGCCTTTACTATGAACAAAAGGATTTGGGTTATTATGAGGGATTCCAGAATAGTTTTGATTTGGCGAATGTGTGACATTACAGGACCTTGGATAGCTCTAAGCAGATAAAAATATTTGAGGAGAGCCCCAGCCCCAGGAAGGCATTCGAAACTATGCTTGCCTCATATAGGGCCATTCAGCCCCTTCTGATTTACTAACCTCTTTGTGTTGAATGACAGTCTAAAGGAAAATTTTGTGTGTAGATTGGAACACAAGCTGAATTTGTTGAATAATAGAAATAGGGTATAACTGCTAATTTGTGTTCAAATGAACACACATAGCTGCCTGATAGTCAGCATCAATGTTCAGGGCACCAGTGTAATTGAAAAGAAAAGTTAATACTATCTTAGCTATCAGGAAAGTTTCCAACAAGGACTCAAACTTGGAAGAAAAGTCTCCTTGAAGTTATTTGTAGTTCTTCATTTTATTCCATTTGGGACTCTTTCCTCCCCTCCATGTGAACGAACTTAAATGGTTTGGCTTGAAGCCTAGCATTCTGTCACATAGCTCTTGAAATCTGCTTTTGAACTGATGAACAGGTAGAAGCTCTGGCAGTGCTCCTCCTGTCCCTCCTTGCACAAAGGCAGAGGTAGCGGTCCTGATGCTGGGTTGTTGCCCTCCTATGGCCTCCTCCACGTCTCCTGATGTACTGGCCTGCCCCTACTTTGAGTATTCCTTGACATCCAGATTGGTGCAGTGATTGAAGTTCCTGGGACATCCAGGTTAAAACTCATTGGGTGACTATAAGTCAACCATTTTCCCAGAGTCCATTCTATCCCACAGTGTTATTATAATGAGGAAAATGAAAGGAGGGAATACTGACCAACATTCATTATCTCCTGGTGAAAAGATAGACTGTATGTAACAAATCAGCAAACAGTGCAAATTGAATAAGAAGATTCTAGCTCACAGAGATTCTCCTTCTTGGATTGGTTTGAATGGTTCTGACACAAACTAATAGACTTTGCTAAATTAGCTAAAACACAGCTAATAGATTTTGACTTGTCTAGTTCTAAATTAAAATTTGTACCAGTTGCCTTCTAACCCTTTGTTATAATCATGGCTTAATTATTGTGATTTTTAAGTTATGTTGCTGTATTTTAATTTCATTAAGTGTTATGATTTTGTACAGTATCCTTTTAAAAAATCAGCTGCCTTTTAGAGAAAACGAAATATATAAATATAAATAAATATTCTGATTGTAATGATTTGTGGTTGATTTCATGGAGTAAAGGTGAATGTAGGTGTTTTAAAATACTTTTGCATTTTGTAGCTGAATAACATTTTTTGTATATCACTTTACTAATGCTTTTTTTATTTCAGAATCATAAAATGGCATGCAAGTCTTTTGTGACCTTACCAAGAATATGCATTTCTCAATGATCAAGGGGTAAAAACATGCTTGTAAATAATCTGCACCATACATGTAAAATTTTCATCTCCAGTGCAAGAAATTCAATTACAGGGAAGGACAAATACCTGAATCACATTGATTTCACCTGCCTTCCCTACCTGACTACCTCTGAAAATGTTTGGATTGGAATTTTCAATTAATGAAGGAGCTGTAGTGTCCACATAATAGTAATCGGAGAGGATTCCCAATTGTTGAGGCTGATCTACTCAGTCCATCTAAAGGAATTATAAGTTAAGAAGAAATAAATCCTTAGTTTAATATTCTTTTTAATTCAGTTGGATTTTCATTAGAGTTTAAAACCTGACTAGATTTATTTTTGAATTCTTATCCTTTCTGTTTTATTGATTATCTTATTTTTATTCATTTTTTTGAACTTTTGAAGGATTATTTTGGTTGAATAAATTAATAAAAATGAATGTAAATGATTCCCCTTCTCATTTTCAAAGCAATGTTTGGAAGATTATTGATTTTATCTCCCAAAATGTCTAATGAAATATTGCTAAATAAATAGTGTGATTCTTTCTATCGATCATTGATACTTTTTTTTTAAATGCAGCATTATAGCATTTATTTTGGCAGTATGATGACTAGCAGGCTATAGCAGATTTTCTGACTCTTCCAACCAAAGTAAAAATGATACAGTTCCAAAGCTCTGCATAGGTAGAAATTTTATTCTTGGCTGCTGGATATTTCTCTACCTGAAACAGAGGAGAAATATAAAATTTGTATGGACTGTTCAAACTTTTTTCAAGGCTAATGGTGGTTGGCATCCTTTATGACTTGAATGATCAGCAGACTAATTTTGGAGATTTAGGATGACAACTGGATGCTATAACTTGAGTCAACTGTCTATCTACTCCCAGTGCAACAAAAAGATGTTTACATAGCAGAACTTTGTATAATATCTTTAATTTGCATTTTTAAATGTAGGGTTCTTTTAATGATTAATTGAACGTATGAATTATGGCAGAAGATACAGAGTACAAAATTATATTTCTTTGCTGAGGCCAGATTAGAAAGCAGTCGCTGAGATTGAGGATTAAAATGAACTGCTAAATAAGAAAATGAAAGTGAAGGGAAAAAGTTGGTGGCTTGGCAGTTGTGGCTGTGAAGCCTTTGGAGTGCTACTAAGAAAAGAATGATCTGATAGCAATGGGTCAGCAGCAGAGGAAGGGCTGAGGGAGAGGAACCAAGTGAATGGAGGATAGAGAAATGTTGAGAAGTGTAGACCTGCAAGCTGTTGGATGAGGCTTGGAATGTTGGAGCTTGGTGGGAATGGAAACGGAGACTTCTGCTTAGTTTGTTAATACTATATGTGATGACTTTGGGTGTGGCACGAAAGCAACACAGCCAGAAAACAGGTCTAACTCCCCTTTATTGCTCCAACTTTGCCCCCAAATGTCCCCACATTTACTACAAGTCCTGGAGCAAAGCTGTCACACGCACCTTCAGCAGCCTCTGGCTGTGAGTAGTCCAGTAAGCCAGATTAGCCAAACGGTAACCAGGGCCAGCAGTCCAGTAAGCCAGGTTAGCCAAACAGTAACCAGAGCAAGAAATTCAGTGAAGCAGGCAAACAGGGCAAGCCCCACAAGACAGGACTCCAGGCATTGGCAAGTGCACACGAAGCTCCACAGATTCAACGCTTGTTCCCAACATG
Source organism: Psammodynastes pulverulentus (assembly GCA_025802295.1). NCBI lineage: Eukaryota > Metazoa > Chordata > Lepidosauria > Squamata > Psammodynastidae > Psammodynastes > Psammodynastes pulverulentus. The sequence continues at coordinate 19,973,084 of JAOYMU010000274.1, forward strand.
CCCCTCCCACAGGCACCTCCTTACATCTCAGTCCCCAGGTGTGCTTTGTGAAGGGGGGGGCACTCTCCTCCCTCGTAGCCGGCTCAGTCTGTGTTGTTCTCTCCTCTCTTCTCTTTGTGCTCTAGGATTAGGAGGGGGTGGTCCTTGCTCTTCACCTGAGCTCTGTCTTTCCTGTTCCTCCCTGTCTGCAAGCCTTTCTAATCCTGAAAAGCCTTGCCTGGACTGACTCTGCCCCTCCCCAGTTTCCTCCAAGGCCGATGGAGTCACCGTCTCAATCTCTGTTGGCTGTTGTTCCAGCTCATCCTCTCCCGCAGATTCAGACTCCGACACGGGCATGACACTGTAGAAGGGAGGAGTGTGCAGAGAAGAGACAGGACATGTACATAAATAAATAGTTTACCATTAGAGATATTCGAAATATGATACTGACTATATCTGTCAAGAGCATTGCCAACATTTATACTCCCCAGTTGAATGGTAGGCGAAGAAGTTGGGTAAGTAGAAAGTGCATAGAGTTCTCTTTTGGATGTTTAGTCTGGAGAGTGGAGTCTGGATTAGAAGCTGTAATGCAACCATTGGAGAGTGGTGGTGACACCCAACTTTCCATTCCATATGTGTTTGAGAATGGAAATGGTCCTTGGGTGGCTGTCCCCAAATTGAGACAATAAGAGATTAACCTGTGTAGTGTCTAGACCCTAATGAGAAATAGACTTGAGCTAAGTGTGACAAGACAGAGTTGCTGTTTGCCCGAAAGTCATCTATAATTTTCTGTAGGTAGTCATATAATTCTGGATCGGATAGCATTTCCCCAAAAGAGCAAGTTGGTCTTGGGTTTCCTGGACTCAGGTGGACGCTATGGTCAGGGCATCCTTTCTACAGCTGATGCATTAGTTGTATCAACTTCTGGGAGAAGAACAAGTAGTAATGATGTATTCTGTTATCACCACCAAGATAAACTACTGCAATATGAATTGTTTTGTATTATGTGTAGGGGCTACTCAGATACTACAGTTGGTATAAAATGCAGTTGCTGCTCTACTGGTACATGAGAACTATGTTATGCCAATACAACATGTGCTTTGCTTGTTGCAAAGAGGTTTCTGGATAAAGTGATAGACCACATAACATCAGATAATAAATTGCCAACCAGCTAGACTAACACGGATGTTAAGAATCCTCCACAGAGCAGTAAATGAGCTGTTCCATAGAGTAGTTGGTAGTTAAGGCTACCCATGTTGATGATGCCAATAGTTGATATACTTAAGCATGATATTGATTTATCATAGTTTATATTCTTTTTATTATTGTGCCTGGTCCCATTTTATTGTTATAAAAGTTGTATAGCTGAGGAGTAGAGAAATTCAACAAAAATAAATTTATTTATTTGTTTTCATTTTTCTTCCTTTTTTGATTTGAATATTGAAAACACAATTTACTTCCTAGCCGGGTGTTGGCAACCTGTGGCCCGTGAGCCACATGCGGCTCTCTCACCCCTCTCTTGCGGCTCCCTGTCCCATCCCTGGCTGGCCCCGCCCCTAACCCCCTCCCTCACCTGGCCTGAGAAGGTAAGGGCGACGGCGGGAGATAGAGAAGCGACCAAGTCCTTATCTCCTCCCTCTCTTCTCTCAAAGTGTGTGTGTGTGTGTGTGTGTGTGTGTGTGTGTATGCGTGTGTGGGTGCGTGGGTGTGCGCATGCATGTGCTGCGGCTGGGCCAAGCCAGCAAGCTCTCCTTGGCGCTCTTTGCTACTTCTTTCATTTCTTCTTTTTGGAATCCAGACTGGCTGAAGAACGATTGCCAGCCCAGTCGCAGTGCAGATTTCCTCCTCTTGCGACTAGCGGCTGTGGCGGGGCTGGAAGGGTGCGCAGGTGCGGGGAGACGCTCCTCAAGCGAGCGCCAAAGCACAGCAAAGGTGGCCACGGGGTGGCCAGCCTCTCGCTTGAGCATTTTCCCATGCCTGCACACCCTCTCGGCCCTGCCGCAGCCGCTGGTCGGAGAGGAGGGAGAGAAGGAGAAGGGTTGCCCAAAGGGGAATCCTCCATGGCGACTGGCAATCATTCTTCTGGATTCCAAACAGAAGAAATAAGTACTGAAGAGTGCCAAGGAGAGCTTGCTGGCTTGGCCCAGCCACGGCTTTGTGTGTGTGTGTGTGTGTGAGAGAGAGAGAGAGAGAGAGAGAGAGAGAGAGAGAGAGAGACATACATACACACACACACACACAGAAGGGGAGGTAGGGGGGCAGAGAGAGACACACAGAGATACAGAGTGGGGCAAGAGAGAGAGAGAGAGAGAGAGAGAAACGTAGAAAGACATAGAGACAGAGACAGATGGGAGAGAGAGAGGGAGAAAGACAGAGGGAGACACCTATTTCCCATAGAAAACACTGGGAGCCACACAACCTGGGTAGGCGTGGCTGGGGAGGGTCATGTGACTGGGTGGGAATGAGTGAAATTGAGTTGGCCATGCCCACCCGGGTTTTGCGGCTCCTGGTGCATTTTTTTTCTGTGGGAAACGGGTCCAAATGGCTCTTTGAGTGTTTAAGGTTGCCAACCCCTGTCCTAGACGATGGGGAGGGGGTTGGATTATACCAGGGGTGTCAAATTTGCAGCGTCATGTCATCATGTGATGTATCAAGACTTCCCCCCCTTTGCTAGACCGGGGATGGGAGTGGCCAGCATATGGCGCATCTGGCCTGTGGGCTGCGAGTTTGACACCCCTGGATTATACAGTCTTAAGGTTCCTTTCTAACTTTATGATTCTTTGATTATAAAATATGGCTTGCTTTGGTATACCTGTATGGTAATACCTCAGGTTGGAATGTCTACTTCTTTCTGGCTTGGTATAGGCAACCTGGCACATGTAAAAACTCCTGAAGAATAATTTTTGGAAGTTAGGTCTGCTGGTTGGATAGGTTAAGCTTGGTAAACATTTTTTCAATAAGATGGAGAGGATAATCATTCATTAGAATCCAATAAAGAATACACAGTGGTGCCAAATGACATTGTAAATTACTAAATTGGCAAGATCCTTTTTTGTTCATTTAGTTTTGCATGTTTAATTTCTTGCGGTACTGATACTGGTTGCATTGCAGAAAGGAAACAAATAACAAGGAAGGCATATTTGTTATTCTTAGAGATGTTGAATTCCTGATACTTTTCCTGATATCTGCATGATCCTTGTTTCTAAGTAGGAGAATGGCAGCAGCTATTTCATCTTCCAATTCTGGCTTTCATACCATGCTTCTATCTCTATCATTATCTTTTTATTCACCAATACCTACTTAACTTTGGGAGTCTTTTTTTTTTTTTCAGTTGCTTTGAGTTCTGTTTCAGTTTCCTCCTCGCCATTGATTATTATTCTTCGGGAACTTTTTGTTAGTAGTCATCTTTTTTGGCATAAGATCTTTTACTTCTTTATTTAACTACTTCTAATATTATTTTATCTTTATTTTGTATTTTCTTCAAGTGGACATATTTGTCATTAACACATGATAAATCAATAAGCTGAATGGATTTGCAACTGCTAATGCTGTAATATAAAATGTTCTGTATCTTTTAAGAAAATTAGATATATTTTGGATCTGTATATAACTGATATATCTTTAAATTGACCAACTTTTATATACATCATGTAATAATATACTATTACAGAAACTATCCATTGTCATTACAAGGAAATATTATTGTAATAATTTTGTGAAATCATTTTGGAACTGATAGGACAGAAACTTCATCGTGCTGTTTTGGAAGTAGTGAATTTTGGTTTCTTGGAGATACTGAATTTCCATCTCTTGTGGCCACTTAAATCCTGTTCTATTTTATGAGCTACTCTAATATAATTAAATCAGAGATGCAATCTTCCACTGAGTGGATTAATTTGCTGCTGTTAGTTTGGGTGTGCTAAATCTGTCGAGGATTAGATTAGATTACTTTTGTGTCTCTTCCAGCCCCATATTTCTACGCAATTAAAAGTATATGAGTTTTCTATAGATATGCAAGGGAGGTTTAAACATAACATGAGTCTTCTGAAGAATGTAATCATTTAGTAGTATCATTGTGTTTAATTATATGTCTATCCTATTTACTATGGAAGATTTTAGCCTATAATCAATAATGATGATAGAATGGCTTTTTTTACTGAACAAAATGAGGATAGAATTCTTTATTCGTAGTGGCAGGGGATCAACTTTAATCCCTTTAACCCATGAGATTCCAATTTTAATGCAGTTCTGATTGTCAGATCCTGATATATAAACTGAATTTTGTTTCTGCTTTTTGTTCCAGGTTTATATATAGAGATATTGTAAGGAATATAGTATGTGTTCTGCCCAAGAAGGACAGAATATAAACTGATATGAAATAAATATATGGGTTTTAATTAGTGATTTTATTTATTTATTCACATTTATAACCCGCTCCCTCTCCCCTAAGGGACTCGGGGCGGGGTACAGGCCGACGACATCGTCATACAACACAGTGATGACTTATATCTCTGAACTTTCAGGTTAGACTGTATGCATATGTTGGAGTTTGCATTTGTGTTTTACTTCAGAATTCTGTATGATATCTAGAATACTGTAAAGAAAAGACAATTAAGGATTTTTTTGTTAAATGTTATCTGGATGGCTGACCAATAAAAATATATAATTGATTTCCACGCCTTTCTCCCCTGTTAAACCTATATGAGTAGAAGTATGAAAGTTAATATGAATCTGCCATTAGAAACCTGATATTGAATGGCATTGATAGAAGACAAGAAGCTCGTGTCATGATTGTGTTAAGCAATAATAAACTACATTATTTGGTTTAGGATGATGAAAAAGGTACAGAAGTCTTTTAAGCTTCAGTCTGTATTTGAGTGGCATGCTGGTTTAGGTGGTCTCCTCGATGCATATTACTTTTCTTTCCAATGCTAACTTTATATAAATACATGTATTTATATTTATTTATATATGTATTTGCGTATTTCTCAGGAAATCTTGCAAATGGGTTTATTATTGCAATGGAAAGGGTAAATTAATCATTTATTGACATTCTAGAAAATTGTAACATTTGATGTCTTTATAGTTCCTAATTATTTTCTTTTTTTTCCAGAAATTGCCACAGTAGGTTATTAGTGACTGCAAATCAGCATTCGCCACCATTTAAAAGACAAATATGGATGTTATTTATAAGCATCCTATATATCCGTGATGGCGAACCTATGGCATGTGTGCCACAGGTGGCACACACAGCCCTCTCTGCAGGCACGTGAGCCGTTGCCGAGCTCACCTGCACCATGCATACGTGTGTGCCTCCCGCTGGCCAGCTGAATTTTGGCCCGTTTCAGGCCTGTGTGTTGGAGTATGTTGTGCGTGCATTGCATTGTGAGTGCCAGCGTGTGCACGCTTTCAGCACACCACAAGAAAAAGGTTAGCCATCACTGCTATATATGATGTCTGAATGTCATTTACTGTATTATTGTTATAAACCGAATTATATAATAATATGATATACTTTTGAATTTTTGAACAGGAATGTGTTTGATGTGTTTTTTTAATGTGCAAGATTCTAGGGTATAGACTGCAAAAGATTGCAAAAATGAAAACTTTATTTAGTAAAAAGCTTCTTTAAGAACTAATACTTCAAAAATATTTTTTTATTAAATCTCTCTTTTTTGTAAGAAATAACTTTTAGCAGGTGCCCTGTAACCTTTGGACTTTAAAGTATGTTATTTTCTCTGTGGCTGGAATTTCTGGATCTTGATTGAAAACAGATATTTTAAGTCCTGTGATTTAGGCATTCTATCTGCTGGTTTTTTTGCCTGAGGTGGACCTAAAACTGATATTGAGGATGTCAAGGATATTACTCCTGAATTACTTAAGTTTTAATGTTGAATTTCTGGGTTGACTCAAGATTTCATGATGCTAATAATAATCAATTTAGTTTTTTTCCAATTTTTTTAAAAATATCTGACAGGGGGATGCTGATTATATTTTGATCTTTTGTTATATGTAAATTGCTCTGGGGGGTGTGAATGAATGAAGGGTAGAATGAATCAACACAAATCAAATAGCTCAGATACTTTTAGTCATAGTAAGTATTTCTAATTTAACCTCCCCCCCTTCCTTCCTTCCTTCCTTCCTTCCTTCCTTCCTTCCTTC
>JAOYMU010000274.1:19994565-20004655 GCA_025802295.1 Psammodynastes pulverulentus
AACCGCTTAGAGAGGGCTGTAAAAAGCACTGATAAGCGGTATATAAATCTAAAGTGCTATTGCTAAGTGCTATTGCTAAAACTGTTGATTTACTTCTTTCTCTAAATTTATATTATAACACTCTCCTCTCTATAATCTCTAGTATCTAATTTTCAAAACCATGGTAAGTTTGTTTTCTGTTTTATGCAAAATAAGGGGTTTCCAGTTATCAATAAACATAGATATGTCTTCTCTGATCAAACAAATCAGTTTGACCTTCTCGGCAAATTCTACCATCTTCACCAACCATTGTAGATATTGCCAGATCTTTGCAGGTGTGAATGTACATGTTCTTCTTTGAAATTTCAATAAAAGTTTATGCATTTTTGCAATTACAAGCTCATCATTTTTATGCAACCAGATCCCTTTACATGATTAAACTACTATTTGGAATCAGAGTGGAGATGTAATAGCACTTTGAATTGCTAAACATCAACCCTGATAAATTAGATGGAATAGTGTTGTGAAGAACAATTTTACCTCTTTATCTTCCTCCATGCAGTCAGTGATAGATATCTTGTAAATGTATCTTTGATATGTTTTCAAATTAGGCCAGAAAGTATGGAACTACCCCGCTCAGCTTCAGAGCTAGGTTTGAGACTGAGCCTGGTTTAATTGTTCAATTAGTGACTAGAATTAGATGGGAAGGAAAACATTGAAATCTGTATACTACAACATGATTCCCCTTGAAATTAGTATGCTGAGATACAGTACGTTAGTGGTTCCAGACTGTGGGTAAATAAATCTATATTGGAATTCTAAATTAATTTACAAAAGAGTAAGCCTACCTGGAACCATATTTTTGAGAAAACTTACTTAGAATTATACTATCCATATTGGAAAAACATGAGGAAATTAACCATTTTTATCTTTAGCATCTTCTACCACCTGTGATATTTTTAAAAATGAAAAGTGTCTTGGAAAAATTAAAGAAGCATGAAGTTTTATGATAATCGGATTATTGCAGAAATAAACTTCAGTGAAAAAGGACTAGCCAAAAAAAGAAAAGAAAAGAAAAGAAAAAAAGAACCTAACATATTTTACCCTGATTCTGCTGTTTGGTTCCTCTGAAATCTCACGTATCTCGATTTAAAATCTAGCAATACATCTAAGAAAATCGTTTATTCTTTTCTCCTCATTGGACTTTGATTTCCATATGAATAGCAGGCTTTGAGCCAGAACTTTCCCTGTGCAGTTCAGGCCAGTAGACAAGGAGGCCACTGTTCATGGACTGAATGTTCAGCCAGTCTTGATGTCATCTGTCTTTATCAATGCATTTTATTCAGTGTTCTTCTGTATGCATGGTGTGGGCAGGGGTGTTGGCATTCAGCGGGAAGGGAGAGTTCACTTCTGTTAAACAGACTCAACTAATCTGTGAAGTACTTCAAAATTCTAACCCTTCCAACTCTAAAGCTTTACAACTTATCGCAGGGCTTTTTAAAACCTTGCAACTAGTTTTTCATTTTAAAAAAATCATAGCATTACCCTTTGCTTTTGTATAGTTACGTGCTATATTGCATGTGAGATTTATTTACTTTGCTCCTTCTCTTTTTTTAAAATTTGCTCTTTCTCACCCTTGTTATGCTGCTTTTCAGCAGTATTTCTTACTCCGTAGGTCCCTTTCTTTCTTGCATACACTCTAGTTCAAACAAGTGACCATTCACAATATAACATTGCCACAACGTAAAATCTATCTCCCTTAGAGTTGTACCCTAGCAACTTAGTGAAAAGGTAAAAAATGAAGTATCATGTTTGAGAGGTGTTCAAGGGTCATTCACTGAAGCTTGAATGGGCTGTAGGGATGCAGATTAAGTGCCTAATGAGCAAGCCATCCAAAGCTGCTGGGATTCGTTCTCTAAAATTACAGTGTGGCCTCAGGTTATATACAAAACTGCAAAGTATTCCTGGTGGTTTTTTTTTTCTGTTAACAAGGGAGAGAAAAATATATTTGGACTGTCTGCCTCACAACATCTGTTCTGTAGATAGTATTTTTTTTTCCTGTTAGGTGTTATTATCAGGCATACAACTAGCTTATTTCATCAGGAAATGGTCCCTGGTATCACCATGGACAAGCTATAGATCCATGATGGCGAATCTATGGCATGCATGCCACAGGTGACATGCATCGCCCTCTCTGCGGGCATGCCAGCCGTCGCCCCAGCCCAGCTCCACTGTGCATGCACGTACCTCCTGCCAGCCAGATGCTCTTTGGGTCTCTGCCATGCGTGCCTGAAGGCAGGGCTTCACCGATCTCCGCAGTTTACCCACCAGCACGCCCTAGCTTTCTCCTGCATTCCTGCCGCCTGTGCCTTCCCCGATCTCCTCAGGTTCCACCCTCCACAGGTGCCTCTCTGTGGCAGAAACGGAAGAGAAAGCCTGAGCGCACGGGGGAGAAACTGCGGAGATTGGGGAAGGCAAGAACGAAGGAGAAAGCCTGGGTGCATGGGGGAGAAAATGCAGGGGTAGGCTGCATGTGCAGGGGACGCTTGCATTGCATTTTGGGGATTGGGGCATGCATGTGTGCATTCTCGTGCACACGTACTGGTTTGGGCACTCGGCACCAAAAAGGTTAACTATCACTGCTATAAATGATTGAAGAGCAGTGATATCCTTTTACATCTGAATCAGAGAAGGTAGCTGTTGGGTACCATTTGGTGTATTTGCAACTTTGAAAGTTAGAAGGACTATGCCATGAAGCCTGCCCCTCTTTTGTGCACACAACATGTGTAAGAAAAAAGGGGAAGGTCAGTCGCAGAGCCAAGTCCTCCATTTTAACCTTTTGGATTCTTTTCCCTGATTGAGAGTGAGTTAATGACCACTTTTTTTTGTGATCATAAAGCAAATGCTACAGTCATACAGGAAACACTGTAATCATAAAGTAAACCCATTGTTTGTTATGGAGTGTTTTTGATGGAAAGGGGAAGTAATCGCCAGCAAAAACATCATAAATTGCAGTCACTTAACTGTGAGACACGGCAGATAGCTGTATGTTTAGGCCAGTTGTGAAGTGCCCCAAATGCGGTCACCTAACCTGTGAGGGGAAAGACAGCTTTCAGAACTTTGGAACTGAGTCACAAATACCTCCAGGGTGTGTGTGTCCATTGTAACTTTGAATGGTCGCTAAATGACTGGTTGTAAGTCAAGGACTTTGTTTTGGAACCTCTCAAAACAAAGTTTCCAAAAAGTGGAAGAGGAGTTTGGTGAGCACCAAGAGAGAGAGAGATTATTGGGCTGTTTGGTTCCTGTGAGCACAACATGTATCTCTGAATTAGGTCCCTAAAGGGAAAATACAGATAGTCTGTGACTTACAACAGTTTGCTTAGTGACTGTTCAAAGCTACAACGGCACTGAAAAAAATGACTTATGACTGTTTTTCACATTTATGTCCTTTGCAGCATCCCCATGGTTATGTGATTTACATTTGGATGCTTGACAACTTGACTCAATTTATGACGGTCCTGGGGTCATGTGACAAGCAAAGTCAATGGGGAAACTAGATTCACACAACTTTTTTACTACAGTGATTCACTTAACAAATGTGGCAAGAAAAGTCGTGAAATGGGGCAAAAGTCGCTTAACAAATTTATCACTTAGCAACATAAACTTTGGACTCAATTGTGGTCGTAAGTTGAGGCTTATCTGTATTAAGCACATATTTGTGTGAGAGAAAGGCAGAGAGAGAAAAGGGAACACAGCATGGGGAAAAAGAGAGGAAGGATGGCATCCTTATACCTGGGAGGAAGTTGTTCCAGAGGGTGGAGGCTGTAGCCGAGTAAGCTTGCTTTCTTGGTCACACAAACTGACAATGCTTAATAAAGGGGATTTGCAGTGCACTGACTCTACTGGAAAGTTCTGGGCAAGCAGAAGCAATTGGAAAGAATTGGTCCTTCAAATACTCAGGCCCTCTGCCATATGTGTGATTGTCCAAACACTTGAAGAAGCATGAATCTCAAAACAAATGTAAGTGTTCCTGCTTGCAAAAATATGGAAAAGAACTGGGGTGCTGTTTGGGGTCAATGAATAGTCATCTCTGCAAGAAAGTTGCCTTAGGCTCCATTTATGAAATCATGGAAGGTCTCATAAATACTTTCTACTCTTGACTGATGATTAGATTTTATGAGAACCTTGCCATTATGACCAGTTGTATACACTATTGGATTCTGCATTATACTGTAGCTACGTATATCTTCACATTTTAGCTTTTGAAAACTCTCTGGGTTCCAATACAGGAATGCCAACATTCAGGATCTACTATATTAGTTACTTGATAAATTTGAATATGAGATGCTGCAATTAGATTGACCTAGTCAGGATTGAAAAAAACATCCTAAATCATCTCATTGGATTTATGAATTTGTGTCAGTAGAGCAGCCTAAATTCATCTTCCTGTCCTGATAGTCTGCATATATCAAGGATATAACTTCTGGGAGTCTTACAAATTTACCTTTTCAAGAAAAAGTTTGAAAGTTTCACTTGCTTATTATAGGCAAGGGTGACCATTGGGAAGAAAGGTGCACAGATAATACAACCTGCTTTAATTTGATTCTCCTGCATATTGCAGGCTAAGATTTGTTACATTTTGTCCACAGTCATTCTCTTAATAGTCATGGTTATGGATTGCACATTATAGTTGTCAGCTTAATCTGGTTTAATGATCGGTAGCTCTTAGAATTCACTAGATAGGGATAAAGAATGGGAATTTTAAGAAGCTGCATTCTGGTTCTTCTAAATGGCTGTTCAGGAAATGTTCCCCACGGATTTCAGAACTGATCTAAGTGTGGTGTAAATCTACAGTCACATGTATAGAAATATCCGTATTGTTACTCATTTTAACTTGCAACATGAGTGTTAAACAAATGACTTACCGTATTTGTTGGCCTTGATGAAAGGATGGGGCAAATGACTACATACAAATTACTGTACAGTGTCTGAAACCAGTTATTCATAGCACACACTCTCTCCCAGAAGTGATAAACAGCACTAGCATCCTGTCTGCCTTATAGTCTTCTGTCATTAGCAAACAACTGTTCGTTAATCCCCAAGGCTGTCTCCTATGGGAAGAGAATAGCCATTTTTCTTTGAGAATGTCATAAAACTCCAGCAATAAGAATGGACCTTCCAGGTAATAGAATGTTTCTATCACGCTACCCTTTCTACATTTTAGCTAAAGTTGCTAATTAATTTAAAGGATTACATTGGGGAGGGTTTTGGAGGAGAAAAGCTGTCTGTTACTTCTTTTAAAACATTAACTTACCTGTGGATTGAGTTCTTTCCTTATCTCATTAAAATAATGACAGTTTACTGTCCATCCAGGAATTACTATATAACTAACCTGTCTTGAGTATTGAATAGACAGAGAGGCAGGACATACATTTAATAAACACATAGGATCAATAAGGTGAAGCAAGGTTATTATTTCATAACAGCTATCCAGATCTCAATCCATTCATTTATTTATCAAACAGAGAAAATAGTAATACATGATTGTTATGTCACCACATTTAATTGAGAGTCCTTACTGATTGCTTTGGCAGCACACAATCATGCAAAAGTGGAACCTTGTCTACTAAAGACAGAAAATGCCCTAATACTTCCTGAGCCCCTATAACAGGAGATACTGCTGACTTTATTTCATCAAATCCTCTTCCCATTGGCCAGGCTAGCAACAATGGGTGGGGAAGAAAAATAGAAACAATCACCTCTCCCAGTGGGGGGAATGCTTCATCAAATTCACAAGAACTGGGACTCTTTGTAGTGTCTGCACAGCTATTTATCCTTCATCTTTCTGTGATAAATGCATTTTTATTACTCCAGGTATTATATTGGACTGTAGTGATTGGGAATTGTTAGATAGTTATTAGCAAGTGGGAGATCCCTCTCTTGCTTATAAGGATCTTTTATTTGAGATCTGGTCTTATAGTTGGACACCATTTCTCTTGATACTGATATTGCTTGATGAAAAAGCTTATAAAAACCCAGTTTCCATTGCCAAAGAATTTCAACTGCAGTGAATATTGGTAGTGGAAATAGTCTCTATCTATATGTCCATCCATCGATCCATCCAATCTAAGCTGGTTCCTTGGAAATACATAACATTTTTTTTTTGATAAAATAAAATGCAATTCAGGTTGAATATCAAAAAATGTAAAACCTGATTTTAAAAACAGACAAATTGAATCTCATTTAAAGGATCCTAGCAATCTTTACACACACACACGCGCGCGCGCGCGCATACACATGCACGCATGCACACACCATTTACTGACAACTATTACTATCTTTGTTTTATTTGAACAATAGAGCAACTGAATATGTTTTGATGGAAGGCTGTGTTTTGCATAATATGGAATTTTTTTTTTGTATCATTCCTAAATATGGACATAAAATGGATGCCTTAAAAGTCAAGGGAATCAAGGCATTTGTATGCCAGGGCAGGTCAGTTGGGTTATATAATTGTCTCTAATTAACGCTCTTGGAAATAGTGTGACATTCCTTACCTGCAGCCCTGGCCTTCAAAGGTGTGAAAATAGTTTGCAGATTCCAGCAAAAAACTGCTTGCTGGTCTGAACTTTACATTTAAAGGCCAAATAATCACTGTGACAATTTGTCACAAAAGCAGTGTAGCTTCATTTTCCTAGATTTGTAGTCTATATTTCCTACAAGAGTTAGCTACATAAAGTATCTACTTAATGAGCACCACTTTAGGGACTCTGTTAGCTACAATTTAATGAAGAGAAAAGGGGAAATCTTGTGTGAATTAACAAAGAACACTGAAATGTAAATGTGTAGATTAAAAAAAAACCTGTTGCTGGAAGAAGTAAGTCTCAAGTTTAGTGCAGTTAAAGCAAACAGATTCTTCTCAATCAGCTTTAACTACAGGCCATCTGCTTTTTACATATTAGTTCACTCCTAGTCCAATTAGAACACCTTGTTTGCAGGTGGCAGAATTCCCCCACTAATGGGTTTTGTAGAACCCCAAATTGCATATGTACCATTGCTCTTGTGATTGTAAAAGTAATTTTTAAAATATGAATCTTAAATCAATAATTTTTTAAAAGTGCAAATAGAAACAGTGACACAGAGCTTTATATTAGGATCATGGGCAATCCCACACTACAGCCTACATTATTTGTCTCTTACGCTGCCCCTGACCATTGCTTAACCAAACATCAAAAATTCCACTGGTTGGCAAAGGGAACCAGTTGGTACTCATCTGTACCATGTCCACTGTAAGATGGGGTTGGTGATTTTATTGCTGCTTGCCCTTCACATCCCTGTTAGTAGGTAAGCCTTGCTTGCTGGATTCTATGTTGACCAGTTTACTAATGTTTGCCTTTTCCTTTTCGGAATTACTCCCCTCTCACTAGTCTCTGTGCCTTTTCTTTTCATTCCTATATATTTATACACATGAGTGTTTTATCACCTCTTCCCTACATCCCCCTTCCCATCTCTTTTGACACACAGTTCCTTTTTTCTTCTACTGTTCTATGTTATCCTCATGGTATCATGCTACAATCAAAGCAATAGAGAGCAAGTCATTCTTTCATTCCTACGTTATTCTTCACCCAATGGGATGTGTGTGTGTGTGTGTGTGTGTGTGTGTGTGTGTGTGTTGAAATAAATACTAGACTAAGTGAAGAGTGAAAGTTCAACGCACCCAAGTACTGCATGTTGTACTGTGGATGATAATGACTGACAAGACTATTTAAATGCCATTGTTCTTGAAGATGGTGGAATACTGGTAACAAGCAGTGGTGGGATTCTACTGTTTCACTACCGGTTCGGTGATCACACACTTTGTGCATGCACACACGCACCTTTCCACACACCAGTTGAGGCTATCCCACGCCAATCAGCTGAGAGGATAAAGAAGGTGCAGGGGTGGGTAGGAGGGCTTCTCCTGCTCTTTTCTCTTCTTTGTACCAGTAGCATTTTTGGTATCAGTTTGGCTGAAACAGGCCGAACCGGCAGCATTTCACCTCTGGTAACTATTTGAGGAAATGGGACAATCTGAAGGTTTGCATCTCAGAGCTCCAAAGAACTGATATGAGACCGTCAGCCCTTGTATCTGAAACTGTTGGGAAAGATTCATGTCCTTGGAGTGTAAGAATGTTGGAAGCCAGAAATATGATGAATCAGATGAGGGATGCTTCCAGTTAAGAGTGCTCATCAAAGCAAGGTCTCTTGTTGCTGCCATTAACAGTTAAAAGTTGGCTTAAAATGAAACCAGAAGAGACAGAATCTGCTGTTTTGACTTGTGCTGTCAAGCTGCCTTATTTGAAGGTTACTTTATCATGACTGGGAAAGGAAAAAATCCACCAAGGCTGGAAGAACAAATTAGCAGCAACAAAACAGCATGAAGCGAGCAACCAAAGGAATTGTGGTGAATTGCTGCAGTGCAAAACAAGTTGGTAGAAGTTTTTGAGAACTTTCAGTTCCATATATCATTCTGAAAATGCCCTGAAGACGCTAAATAGTTACAAAAAGCACATATTTCCAGGGCAAGGGACAGAAAGCCCTAAAGAAAATCTCCCTCCCCAAAGCTATAGAGGAGTATAGAGATAATCTTGAAGAAGAAATGTAAGAACTGTTACGGAAATATAAACAGCTTTAGGAAGAAACAGAAGTGTGAGAAATTACAGATAATTTCCTGATGATTTTATATGGTATAAGAGGGGGCAGAGCCTTTAAAGATTTTATCATTATGCCCTCCAGTAATAATGTGGAGTTCAAGTAGTCCTTGTGTATCAGTTTTCTGACTTGACTTTATTGAGCTGACAATAGTAAAACTCGGAGTTGCTGCATTGCTTACTAATTAGGCTTTTAGGGCCAATTCAGAGAGGCAGTTCTCACCAGCAGCAGGATTTGTCATTATCTTGACAAATTGAAATCAGCCCACCTGATCTGGTCGTTTAGAGAGGGCCTATTGTAGGTTGACCTTCTCATGATTTTCATGGGAAAAAAGACATTCTTAGTTATGGCCCCCGTTTTATGGGATACTTTCCCCCTGCAGCTACAGGTATCAACCTCATTACAAATATTTTGGAATCAGTAGGGTTTCAGCAGGCATTTCACGGGTAGCATAATTGGATTTAAGCTTTTTAAACTGTTGATTTTTGTTATCCAGATGTAGTTTTTAGTGCAATTTTTGAGACTTTTTGTATCTTGCTTAAAATCCATTTGGATTTGGGTGGGCTATAAATATTGTTAAATAAATAAATAAGGTCAACTTAATAGTTTTGCTTTCTTGCTTTCGATTTTCGCAGGATAAAATATTTTGAATATCATGCTACTCTTTCCAAAACTTCTTTATGTTATTAGTTTAAATAAATTATTTTGTATTCTTTCAAGACACTTAGTCAAGGGTATATTTATCCTCCCTGTAAAATAAGTGATACTAAATTAGTACCATAAGTAACTCAATGTTATTCTATTTATTTATTCATTAGATTTAGACCCCACCTTTATTTTTTACACTCAAGAGTGCTATGTAATGCTTGCTCCTTATATTTTCCCACAACACGCCTCCTGCATGGATTGTTTCTGTAAGAAAGTGAGTAGCCTATGGTCACCTAGCCACTTTTTGGGCCTAGGAAAGGAGTGGCATTCCATTTCCCAGTTTCCAGTCCAGCACTTTAACCACTATACCACTCACCTTCCAAACTTTGTGCTAATCCTGCATATATTATGCACTCTCCAGGTTAAATTTCAAAGGAGACTGATTTTGAAGGATTGTGAATTAAGGTAAAATAGGACAAGGAGACTGAACAGTTAGTTCCCAGTTGAATTTTCTTCTAGAAGCAGCTTCTTAACAAATGAAGTGATATAATTAATGTCTTTGGCAGGTGTTCAAATCTCGGTGGGTAAGGCAGAACTACGTTTGCTGTTAAGAAATTGATAAGATTGTGGATCTGTCTACTCAAATCTCTTCGATGGAATTTCTTTGAATAAGTTGTGTTGTGGGATTTCAACCTCCTCCTTACATTACATCTCATGAGATTTATTTATTTTATTTTAGATTTCTATCCCGCCCCATCTCCACAAGGGACTC
>JAOYMU010000274.1:20212206-20227434 GCA_025802295.1 Psammodynastes pulverulentus
CCCCCGCCATATCTGCCCCTCCCACTAATAATGTTGATATGGTTTCCCTCTGGAACATATACCGTATCTACTCCCCCATGCTGTGTGTTCCTCCAGCACTTGCCGGCCTGAGAAACCTCCCTCCCACATAATACCCTCCCAAGTGCTCTCCCCTCTATCCTATTAAAAAAAAAAAGCTGGTATTTTCATATCCTGCCATATGTTACAGGATAGTAGTTCTTATGTGTAAGTGGTGAACATCAGGATAAACTTTGTATTTGAAGGAATCTTGTGTGGGACCTCAACTTCAATTGTTCTAGTTATTCAATACTGTTCCAGTTTTCCTTTTAATTTTTCATAAAACACCAGAATAAAGCAGTATCAAGAGCACAATATGAAATCTGGCCACTAAAAGTAGCTGATCAAAATACTGCTAAATTGTTGAGCAGTAATAAGAAGTCTGTGGGAGCTGTCCAAGGATGCTGAGTGCTGATGCTAATCCAGATGTTAATGACTAAGTAGAATTCACCAATTAGTTTCATGCTGTTTGATCTGAAACATAATTTTACTGAAGGAATGAGGAAAACTGGAAGTCTTTCACTTTTACAATCAAAGGGTAAAGAATTAAATCATTACCATCCCTGGTCAAAATAGTACAACCAGTAAGACTTATCATTTTCTTATTTAGACTATTTCACGGTCATCAGCCATTAAAAAAATATTGTGTGAGATGAATCTTTAATCCATTTCAGTATAAATGAGTATCCTAATGTTCATGTAATATAAACAAATATGATTAGTAAATAAGATACAACTATTCCTCTCCCGCACACCTTCCCACCATACATACACTTTACATATAAGCATTAAGAATTAAGGGGAACATGTAAAAAACATAATTAATATAGTATAATGCAATATTGTATTCAGAGATGGGATTCTATAGGTTTGGACTGGTTTGAACGTACTGGTAGCTCTGAAGATCAGCTGGCAGGGAACCACTTCGCTGCGATGATCTGATGTTAGGCCCATCTGCCTGCCCCGGTCTTAGCTGCTTTTTATCCTCTCAGCTATTTGGCATGGCAGAGCCAGTGGTGGGATTTAATACATTCGTACCTATTCACGAGATCCGTTTGTTAACTTTCTAAGCAGTTCGGAAACCAATTGTTGGAAGAAATCTCCTTTTGTTTTGTTTTTTCATTTTACAGGGCTAATCCTGTAAGGGAGGCAAGAAGGAAATATTCTGGTGTTCTTTCTAGCTTAATCTTTATTGCTCTGCTTACATAAACTGCCTCTTGGTTAACCCATATAAAAGCTAAAGGTTCTTGGCAGTATGCCCAGACATAGCCTGAGTGCCACCCAGTCACATGATCACCCAGCCACGCCTATCCAGCTGGTCATTAGGGCAGAGAACCAGCTGTTAAATTATTTGAATCCCACCACTAAGTATAATGTGATACACCAAATGTTTCTGGATTAAAATCAGGGAGAAAGGCATCATGGTTTAAATGGAGGGAGAGTAGATTGCCGCACTAATTAGCTGAGAGCCACATTAGCTGCTTTTTTTAGTCACTGAGCACGTGCAAGCATGTGAAGAACGCATTTGTGCGCAGACCATGCGCTCACCGAACTGGTAGTGAGACTGGTAGAATTGCTCCTCTGATTCTACTGCATGTTTCAGGTTCCACAAGTGTCTTACTAATGTGGTTTAGTTATGTAATATAATGTGACACAACAGATATTTACAGTACAGCTGAACACAGTTCCAAACATTCAACCAAACTCTTTTACAGGATATTCCATTTAATTCCTACTTTTCCCTACCTGTCAACCTATACTTAATGATGATATGGTAAAATCTCCTAAGTATTTTTTTTTAGCTGCCATACTTTAAGACACCAAAGTTTTAAAATGCTGGTTTTCCCCCCTGTATCTGTTGCTATCTCATTTTTCCATATGCCATTTTGGCTACATAATTTACTCTTTATATGCCAAGGTATGGAAGTGAACATAAAATAATAAAAGAAAACCTTAATGGACTTTCTAAAACACAGTTGGTCCATAAGGAATACATATTTTGAGGCAGAAAATCCAAAGTATAGTTAAATATATAATGATAAAAATTGATTGCCATAACTCAAAAGTAGTGCGTATTTTATAAATAGTAACTTAAGTTTTGTCATATTCAGAGAGACAAAATTTCACTGATTGGATAATAGTAACTCTAAATAGAATGAATCTGGGTGGCCTGGAAATCTGACTAAATGAGAAGTTATTAATTGATCATCTTTTGTAATTGATCATCTTTTCCAATAAGACCAATATAACCAAACATGGCTTAATTTTCAATATTTTTTTCTCCACAAGGGCAAGTTTTTGTTGAAATGGAATATGCTGAAATTTCCTTTTAAGAACAGTTATTGGAATGACATTAAATCTTTCCAGACTTGGGACTTTTCTAAACTTGGAAACTATATTTGGTTTAAATATCTTGCTGGTTTGAAAAATGAGATATAATATCTAGGAACACCTCTTTAGGTAGGGCATTCAGATCTAATTGGCTTCCCACATTCATGTCTTGCTATTTAAGTGGTCCTGTTTATATCCCACCATTAAAACTGAGGTGAGAAATGGTAATATTTCAGTTTCTCATGCTGTGACTTACTCAAGGGTGAAGCAAAATCATTAATTAAAATCCAACTCCACAGAGGAAAGAAGTAGCTTTTAGCCAATATGAGTGGATGTATGCCCAAGGTGAGTCTCAGGTTTTGTCATGTCAGCTCTGTGATGCAAAACTGTGTTAGGAACACACTGTGGAAATTGAAACATATTCCTTGAGTAGAGTATACATTCTTCAATGTGGTGAAGCACCTCTACAATCCCTGTAGGCTCTGAGCAGAAGTTGGGTCTAGAGTCCAGTTGAAAATACTTTCAGTGCAATACATGTGAATAATGCACCTCTAGAACGATATAAGACAGGGACACGGTGGCTCAGTGGTTAAGACACTGAGCTTGTTGATCGAAAGGTTGGCAGTTCAGTGGTGATCACATTACTTGTCCCAGCTTCTGCCAACCTAGCAGTTCGAAAGCACATAAAAAATACAAGTAGAAAAATAGGGAGTACCTTTGGTGGGAAGGAAAGAGCTCTCCATGCGCCTTCGGCATTTAGTCATGCCAGCCACATGACCACGGAAACATCTTTAGACAGCACTAGTGCTTCGGCTATGAAACGGAGATAAGCACCACCTCCTAGAGTCAAGAACGACTAGCAGATATGTGCGAGAGGAACCTTTACCTTTACCTTAGAATGATATAAAGGTTGTAGAGTGGTTGCTGATGAAGGCATATTGAACATCACTCAATATATGGGCTGTGTTTGCCAGGAACTTAAAACTATAACCCTAGATATTTGAAAATTTTTACCTGTTAAATTGGGTGATTATTCCATTGCAAGTTTGAATGGATTTTAGGATGTTTGGCAAAAACTAAGACCATTTTCATATCATTAATGTTAAGCACTCCTGTACTGAAATGGATGGTAAAGACATTCAAGGCTTGTTTTGGGCCAGTTGGCACTTGAAATAGCAATGCAGTAACATTGCTCTCTCAGATGCCAAGGAGGATTGGAATATAACTCTCCTTCAATTTCAGAGAATGATGAGCTTGATTATTTATTTTAGGCACTAGAAAATTGATATACAAATTAAATAGCAGTGGTGTCTTGCTTACTCTCTGCAGAAAAAATTTGCATGGTGTAAAGGCCCAGGTAGAATTCTCGCAGAGTTTGTATATAAGTAGAAGCAGGTATCTATTTATGGTAAAATTCTTGAAATTACATCATAATACATTTCTTATTTCAAAGGCTAATAAAGGAAAAAGGCAAAGAAATAATAATGGTGATTTTTTTTTTCATTACAATTTGTCTTGGCGTCCCATTGCTAGGAAAATGGTGGGATAAATAAAATAAACATTAAGGACTGTCAATAAGCTCCCAAGTCCAATAAAAACTGGTTATCACCTTCAAAACATTCTATTGAGCAACATTGGAATGTATCAATGCATTGCCAAAATCGAGTCTGTCCGCCCAGTCTCAAGAGACGATCTATTGTGGATCCCTCCTTCTCTTGATGTTCATTGGTCATGGGCCAGTGACACACCTTCTCATTTGTAGCCCATATTTTATGGAACATTCTCTTTGGAAGCATGAATGCCTCCTACTCTACAAATATTTTGAATAGAAGCCAAAGCAACATTTTTCCAGTAGTTCAGCTTAATCAATCAGAATAGAGCTGGAAGGGACCTTGGAGCTCTTCTCGTCCAACCCCCTGCTCAAGCTCTTATATTAGGTACATGGTGCCTTTTATGTGTTAGGTTTTCTTTTTAACAAAAACATTGATTTCCATTATTTATATATGTTTTAATGAAACATTTTTGGATTTTGTTGTACCTTGTCAATAGTCCATTAGAAAAGGATGGGCATAAATACTGAGAAGTAAGCCACTAATGAACTAAGCATCCAGTGGCTGCTCACATAAAGTTATGATAGACAAAAAAATTCTCATTTTCCCATCGGAGGTCCCTGTATTCATGAGAATTCAGAAATCTTAAGAAAGGTTTGGAATAAAAGCAGGATTTGGAGAAAAAGTAAACCAAGTAGCAATAGCAATAGCAATAGCACTTAGACTTATATATTGCTCCAAAGTACTCTACAGCAGCGGTCCCCAGCCTTTTTGGCACCAGGGACCAGTTTCATGGAAGACATTTTTTTCCATGGACTGGGTGGTTGAGGTTTTAGTTTCATTCGTTTGCCCGCTGCTAACTTTTAGCTGTGCAGTCCAGTTAAAGTTTCTTGTTTTACAGCACTCTCTGACTTTTTACAAAGTCATCATATTGCTCCCAACAATCTGGGTCCTTATTTTACCAACCTCAGAAGGATAGAAGGCTCAGTTAACCTTGACCCTGTCTGGATCAAACTCCAGACTGTGGAAAGAGTTAGCCTGCAATGCTGCATTCTAACCATGACACCACCAGAGCTTCTGAATGGAGTTGCTGATGAAACTGTAGCTGTTTGTTTTCCCCAATTCCTTCATTTTCAGGATCTGTAATTCCTGCATCATTTACTAAGCCTTTCCTGTGTCATTTTGGGCTTCAGGAAAGGCTTTTCACAGAGTGTAAGCAAAGGAAGAAACATTTAGTTATCACATTTAAACATCTTCATGTGAATCAGTGGTGGGATTCAATTTTTTTTACCACCGGTTCTGTGGGTGTGGGTTGGTGGGCGTGGCAGGGGAAGGATATGGTAAAATCTCCATTCCCATCCCACTCCAGGAGGAAGGATACTGCAAACTCTCCATTCCCTCCCCACCTCGCTAACCTGCTTTTCAGCTCTGTTCTCCTGTGCAGAGAAACAAAAGAAGACCCAGTTGATCAACTGGGACTTGGGAGGCAGAGAATAGATGGGGCGGGGCCAGTCGGAGGTGGTATTTGCTGGTTCTCCAAACTACTCAAAATTTCTGCTCCCGGTTCTCCAGAACAGGTCAGCACCTGCTGAATACCACCTCTGATATGAATGTTTTTACATGTGAGCAACACCCCAGATAAAAGTAATTTATAAGAAAAGGTCTGGAATGGGTTCTGATATGATTCCAGTCTTGTTTAGCTTTTCAGGGTTTTATGCCTAATAATCTAGAAAATATGTTTCAGAATTCCTCAGTCATAGCTGCAGAGGACACTGGGGCAAAATGCTAAAATTGCATGAAGTGTGAGCTGAGAAGTGATGAAGAAATTACCTAACTTAGTACTAAAATTATGAGACATGTTATCTCCTTCACTCATGCCTCTGTTTGGGTTTTGATTTGGAATAATCTCCTCACAATTACAATTTATTTTAAAGACCCATTCACACAACTGCCAATTGTGTGAAAGCTGTTGCAATCTGATCTGACCCTAGTGCTCCATCATGTTTGTAAAACTATTTAATGTATAGTAAAGTACTTGCTGAGACTTGCATTCCAGTTTTCTCTGGAGCAAATATATTTCTCAGGCGGCATGCTACAGCAGTGGTAACCCTACAATACAACTTGCATAGATATTGGTATGGATAGCAAACTTATCTCTGGACACATCTGAGCCAGAGAAATTTGGAAATCTAAATATTGGAAGGAAGTTTTTGCTAATTTTCTAAAATGGATGCAATGTTGAATTAATACTGGGGTTAATGGCACTATGGACAGTTTGTTATTAAAATGTATTTTAAAATATGACATTTCATATCTTTTTTTATTTATTTATGTAAGAAATTGTTATGCAAATGACATAAATCACCATGAATGTCACAAAACCCTGCTAAAATTTAGCTGCCTAATCTGGGTTACCCTGGCTGTAACAAACTTGTTTCTTATTTTGAACAATGTCTGGATGGAACATATTAAGTATAAATAGGGCTCTATTAAATCATGGTTTTATTATGTACATCTAAAAAGGGAAGGAAAAGCCTATAGTTTAAAAACAAACTTGCAATTTTATCTATGAAAGGTGCCTAATCCTATTGGCATGGTTGCAATTCCCTACATATGTGAAAAAAGGATTTATTGCATTAGAATTTAAGGGGCAGATTATTTCACTCTAATCTTATTACTGTATCCCAATGCACATTTGCACCAGAGGGATTGGCTGAACATTTCACTAATTTTTCCAACAGTGGATTGAAAAATAAAATTAACTAGTCCCCCTATTGTCCCCATGCTGACAGAAACCTATTAATAATACAAGGCTACATCAATTTCCACCAAAGCAATTAAGTCATTTTAAATAAAATAAAGTAGAATAAAATAAAATGTCTACTCACAAAGTTGCAAATCTCTAATATTAGTCTGCCTTTTCATCTTCTTTGTTATTGCAGAAAAATGGCTTATTTGCTGCATTCAGCGGCAATTTAAAACTGTGGTTATAGGGGAATAATTGCATGTGGTTTTATGCAACAGAAGGATAATTTGATCTAAAAATCTGATCTAATGCTCCTGCGTAGGGACATATTCCTCTGAGAAGGGAAATGGGAATATATTAAAATAAAAGAGACAAATGGTATGAACATGAGCTGAGGAAGAGCTATTATTATTCTCTCTTTATCAAGAGACAGATTTTGCTGGGCTTTTGTACAATTATAAAATGAGGGAGGGCTTCCCTTTGACAAGGAAGGGATTATAGTTAAAAGAAGACAACTTTTTTCCCCTCAGACCATCTGACAAACAGAGTAGAGAAACAAGTGTGTGTCCATACAGAGAGCTGATAAACCATTTTCATCTGGTTTGCCCAAAGCTACCAAAGCAATTCAAATAAGCAAAACAACAGCAATAATAAGGCTGATTTGTTGACACTGAAATATGAGATCATATTCCTCTATGGAAGAAGAACATACCCTCAGGAAGGTTCTTTTTACATAATTCCCCCCCCCACCCCTGAAATATTATGAAGTCCAATTCTCACAGCTTTTAAAAACAACTGTTTTAGGGACAGTATATTTGTGCAAGCAACTAAATCTAGCTATGGGCAGCCCATACCAGCTTAGAGCTCGGTTAAAAAGGTATCAGCCCACAGATCTGCATTCCTCTGCAGGGGTTTTGCAAGCAGAGGGAGGGCAATATTGCTTTCACATCCACTTCTCCTTCACAGAAAGTATGTAAAAGCTAATTATTATGATTATCAACAGCCCATCACATTGTCTGAAATAAGTTTTGTACATTGACTAGTGCAGGTTGCAACAGTAACATACTTTATTCCGTACCAGTGTGATGGACTCATGCCCAAATATATCAGGGTGTGGAGAGACAAGTAAGAACAAAATGACATGGTGAATTAACTCAGGATGAGTGTGTTGAGGAGGGAGGATATCTGTTGATCACTAAATAAATGAAATGAAGGAGTTGCTTTTATTTGTAAAAAGAGAGCTTCAATTAAAATACATAACATAGAAAGAGAAGCAGGTGCTGGAAAAGCACTTTAAGTGCATAATGCAGGAATCAGGATCAGAAAGTTGTATGAAGACATTGTGCAGAAAAGTTGCTAAGTGGAATCAAAACAAAAGAAATGTTGAAGTACAGCAGGGAACATTTCATCACAAAACAGACATAAGTTGGCAGATTTATCATATGCACATATGATTGTTGTGCTAATTGGAGGTTCAAAAAAAACCCCCACTTTAGATTACATCAAAACCTAAATGCTCTCAGGTGCACCTGATATAAACAATATATTCTGATATACAGCACTGTTAGAAATGGGATGACGTTGAATTTGGTGATTTCATTGTTGTAAGATGATGATGTTGAAGCTATTGTTACAGCTTTTTGTTCACATATCATATCACAATTCTGTCTGTTCACATTTTTTAATCTAGAAAACCTCTATGAAAGATCATAAAATGGTAGAATTAGAGGATTTGGAATGACCTTGGAAATCATCTAATTCAGCCTCCTGCCCAGTCCAGGAATTCTCATACCATCCACAAAAATAGCTATTCATTTTGTTTTTCTTGAAACCTCCAGTAATAGAGAACCAATGGCTAGGGGACAAGCTATTCCACTGCTTAATTATCTCACGGCCAGGAAATTTCCCCCTGATTTTAAGTTTAGCTATCGCCCTGTTAAGCTTCCACCCATTGTGGGTTTTTTTAATTGCCTGATGCTATAGAGTATAAAGCAAAGTCCTATGCTCTATGACATCCCTTCATGTATTGGAAGACTGATACCACATCTTCACTTCTGTACTTTAGACTAAACATACAAAGTTCCTTTAAACCACTCTTTGTAGGATTTAACCTCCAAGTCCCTTACCATCCTAATAATTCTGAGGAAAAAAAATTCCTCAGAATTTTTTTGCCATGTGAAAACCAGAACTGGACACTGAGTGGACCAACCAGTCCAGTACAGAGTAGTACTATCATGCCCTGTGATCTTGTCCCTATACCTCTGGTGATGCAGCATTGGCTCTTTTGGCAGCTGTAATGGACTCATCCATAATCTGTGGTTTACCCAAACTCTCAGATTCTTCTTGCAAATACTACTACTAAGCCTATCTTGTACATGTGCATCTGTTTTTTCTTCTCAAATGCAGAATTTCTTACCACTAAACAACATTTGTATAGGTTCATCTTATGTACCAATTGTGCCCATTCCTTGTATATGGTAAGCCATGTCTTATCACTCCCTATTTGGATTACTGTAATGTGTTCTGCATGGGCTATTCTGACTTGAAGAGCATTTGGAAGTTGTAGCCATCCAGAGCGTAGTGGCATGGGAACATTGTATTATGCTCTTACAATACCACTGCTTTGTGAATTTAACCAACTCTTAATAGGCTTATTAGGATGTTTCCTTCCATCAGTGTCAGTTTGTTGGATCCAACACCGTGCCTTCTTGGTGGCAGTGCTATTTTATGAAAAAAGATTCCTGGAAATCTGGACAGTCCTAACGCTGTTAGCTTTTCACAAAGTTCTGAAGACCTGGCTGTTTTCCCAGACATTTGGGTCAGGAGGCAAGATGAGCTTGGCTGCTCTTGAAGCATTTTCTTTTTATAATTGGAGTTTATTGCTTTAACCTTGGACAACATGGGTTCTACGTTGTGGGTTTTGTTTTAACCTCTGAATGCTGCCCAGAATTACTCTTGTGAGAAGAGTGATCATATAAATTATTTAAATAAATACATTTGGTTCGATAAGGCCCAATGTTCAAATCTGCTAAGATCCTTTTGAATTTGTCTTCTGGCGTATTAGTCATTATCTGCAAATTTTACATCTTTTTTATTCCCCCGTCTAAGTCACTTATCAAGGTCTTAATACCAGGCTGAGGATAGAAACTGGAGGTACCCCTTTGCATAGCTTATTCCATGTGAACATAGACCTATTAAATGCATGCATCTGCTATGGTTGTTCAGCCAACTGCAAATCTGTCTAGTAGTGGGATCATCCATCTCTGTAGAAAGTAAGGAAGATGAATTTGACAGATATAAGCTGAATGAGAAGGAGCGAAACATATCTTAAACTTATAACAGAAAGAAAGTAGAAGGTGCTTGGGAAGACACCTCCCCAAGTCAGAGGACTATAAAAAGGGGAAAGGGGAATATTGCAATCAGTTGCAAGATTAATATCAATTTACCAGGTAGTCCAAAATGGGAATTTAACTCCATAAGAGGGCTAGTTTGATTGAGAATGCAGATGGAATTGTTGAACCTGCTTCTACTCTCAAATCAGAGTGCTATAGCACTCAAAAAAACAAAACAAAACAGTGATTAAACAGAGTCCAGGAACACAAAAGTAAAATTTTGCAGCAAGATAGTAATGTTAGTCTCACATCTAACACAGCCACCCAAAAAACAATTACAAAATTACATTTTACCACTACATCTGCCATACAGTCCAGACTGCACTCCCATGTGATGCTTCTTATAATTTAAGGAACACCTTAGTGGGCATCTGTTTGACTCTACTGAAGCAGTGGAAGTGACATTAGGTTGAAGAGATAAAGTCTGGGATTATTTCATATTGCTTTAAAGAAGTTTATTGGCAGAAGTTGGCAAAACAGTATGGCAAATGAATATATGATAGCAAATAATTAAAGTTAACAAAGCAGGTAATGAGGGCTCATTTCAAGTATTATTTTCCTGTTTCATTTATTAAAATATCCCCATTTAAACTAAAGCTATGGAAGTGGCAGCATTTCCTCATGTATTTTTCCATTTCTTTGTAGAACAAAGATACATACATTGAGTATGATGTAAAAGAGTCCAGAACTTAGCATAACCCCATAAGCCAGTATCTGAATAATAGTTGCAATGAATGCATCTGTATTTGTGCTGAGTATCAGCCTTTGATTCCAGAACCTATAAAGAGTGAAGTTATACAAGCTATTATATGTGGTTGGAAAAATCATTTGTTTTACCTGAAGGGAGTAGTATTATTCCTTCTTATACTACTATAATTTAGGTTTTCCTATAGCTTTGTATATATGTATTCAAAAGTACACAGCTCTTGCACAAGAGAGCTATTAGCAAATCTGAATTAATTCCAAGGTTTTTAGAGGGGGGGAATGCCATTACATTGCAAGAAAACAATTGTTCTTGACATGTTTGCCCTACCCATCAGTTTCCTATTCAGAACTGGGGATAACACAAACAGAAGGCTTATAAAATACTTTGGGGATGTGCTGTTTTGAGAATTATAAAACCCTTAGCATCTGCTTACATAAAACGTTAGTAACCTGTACTCTGCACCTGTTTCGAGCATATCCAGACCAGTTCAGTAGCCAAAGGAAGGCAGACTCACAGCAGGTTAATAATATGGCACTGCTCTGCATTCCAGCTAATAAGATTTAAATATAGGCTAATGACTGCATGTTTTCTCTTTAATCAACACGCAAATCACCCTTTTATTATTACGCTTTATTTTTTTTCCAATTGAAATTGTAATTGAATTATGCTTCAGCCTAGTAATTGTTGATATAAGCATATCTCAAATTTCTAGTTTAGCTTATTCTTCATTTCCCCACCCCCCAAATCCCAACCTTGCCTTGTTCATCTTGTAAGTGATGGGGAGATGGTGGCGCTGTGAGCTTTCATGTCACTTTAGATCTAATCCAAGTTAAGACAGTTAAATTTCCTCAATTGCCTAAATGAAAGGATGTTCAATACAGTACAAAAAGGTACTTAGAAGGAATCAACCTTTTATGGGATCTTCTCCTGGCTGATGCCTTCCTTCAGATGTATCAGTGCAACTCCAAGCATCCCCAAACTTCAGGTGAAGATAGTAGCCTTGCACGATTATATGATATCAGAAACAAACTTGTGCATCTCAGAAAGGTCCCTAGAAATAAAATATTCAAGAGACATGATCTACTGAAATACAAAAATATAGTTCTGTTTCTAAAATAAATAAATAGTGTGTGCTGTTACATTTCCCCTTGCTTATACTGGCGACATGAATGGGAACACTTGTTTAAAATGCTGAGCGTCTGCACTTCAAGGGTGTTTGCTGTAGGCAGTACAATATTTCAAAGATAAAAATAGAGACATGCTCATCAACACTCCAGGAGTTTTGTCTTGGTCCTATTGAACTTTATTGAAAGCTCTCCTCTGGCTTTAAGAGCTTTTCCAGCACTGATTAAGAAACCAACAGAATGCTAATGCTTTTAATCATTTATTTAACTGTATTCAGTACTTAAAAATGTATGTCCTAAGCTATGCTATCAACAATTCAAGATATATTTTGGTGAATGCAGTATAAAAGTGGCTGCTATGGACCAAATGGTACATTAAAATTCATACACTTGTATTTGCTTTGTGCAGTAAGCCCAAAATATAACCATTTCCCCCATCCTGAGACTTAAAATTCAGATACTTTGAAGAAGTATACAGATAAAATATTAGAAGTAGAAAGACAATGACTCACCAATATGGAAGTCAGAGAACAGAGATTAGTCTGAATAATTAGGTACAGGTGGAATATATAGAATGTGTATAATTGCATGTAAATGATTCCTGGATGATCAATAGTTGTTCAGGAGGAATATTTAGCAGGAACAACTTACTGTTATTCCTTTCACAACTAGCTTCAGGAGTGGGCCCTTAAATATCTTGGGAAATTATCTAGAACAGGGGTGTCAAACTCAAGGTCCATGGGCTGAATCCGGCCTGCGGGGTGCTGAGATCTGGCTCGGAGGACCACCTTGGACAGACCTGCAGTGCCTCTGCCAGTGAAAATGGAGCTCAGGAGGGCAGCATGGAGAAGGATGGCAGGACATTGAACTAACCACACCCACCCTGGCCACACCCATCCCAGCCACACCCACTTGGCCCTCCGAGGTCAAACACAACTCTGATGCAGCTCTTAATGAAATCAAGTTTGACAGCCCTGCTCTAGAACAAAGATATTTGTTTATGTATTTATGCATCCTAGATTTGGGGATCAAGTTAATCAAGTCACTGCAAGATATGATTCAATATGGCCAATCTAGATCCCTCATGTGCCAGCCTTGGTCCAGCAAGAGTTATGACTATTATCTTTAAAAACCCATTGGAGTTTCTCAAAAATTAAAGGGCCTTCAAGTACCATTTGCAGCTGCTGCTGACAGGCTCGTGTGTAGGCCATGATGTGAGGTTTACTCAATGCCAACAAGGCAAGGTAGGCAATAAAACGAAGTATGAACAAAAGAAGCGTGCATATATCTAGAGGAAAAATATAACCTCTCATGCTTTTTATGTTCTTCCTAGGTGATATGAAAGCAGTCTGGTAAAAGGAACCTGTGCATAAAGCAAGAAAACAAAACTCTCCCTAGTTCATAAAAAAAAGTTGAGAGAAATATATTCAGACTTGCAAAAGTCTGCTGCTATAGTTTTGCAATAAAAATAATACTGATGTATAAATGCATTGATCTATAAATGCATCAGTCCTAGCCTGATGTATCCTGAAAGCCTGGGTTAAATCATGAATCAGAACCTCAAGAAAAATGCTAAATTCTCTCTGATACCCAATAGAATCCACCGGGTTCTTGGGATGGACTCAAATGAAGAAGACTTTAACATCTTCAATTCCAAATTATTGAGACAAAATATGCTCTCACTGCTGCAGACTGGTCCTTCAATAATCTATGAGAGCTTTCAGATCCATCCCTACATTCAGAGAAGGCAGTTCCCCAATATTATAAGTCTGGGATATCCAGATATCATTGAGCAATTCAAGCAGGAAACCCACTATATAGGGATGCCAGTAGAGAGCAGCAATTCAAAATTATATTCAATTCAATTCCCTAAATTATCCCTAAAA
The DNA here is from genome assembly GCA_025802295.1 of Psammodynastes pulverulentus. Classification (NCBI taxonomy): domain Eukaryota; kingdom Metazoa; phylum Chordata; class Lepidosauria; order Squamata; family Psammodynastidae; genus Psammodynastes; species Psammodynastes pulverulentus. The sequence continues at coordinate 20,225,999 of JAOYMU010000274.1, forward strand.
CACAATCTTATCAACCAGGGTAGTGCTTCTGAAAACCACCAGGATCTTTCAGATGACAATACCTACTCTACCACCGCTTTCTAAAGATACTGCTGGTGCTACATTCAAAAGCCAGATAATCACATCCCTGAGAGACCAACACTTCCTCTTGTACTCAACCAGTTTTTTTGAAAAAGGACATGACAGTATACCAAATCCAATTATTTTCCAGTATTCATTGCACTGGAGCAAACAGTGGCTGAACACTTTTCAGTATATTATGTTGTAACCAAACAGAGCACTGGCAAAGACCACCATAATTTTGCCAATAAAATGCATAGTTGTGTCCAAGGACTATGGCCAGATGTGTAGCAGATTTTACCCTTTTTAAAATGAAAAAGGGCAGAGAGGGAGGGAGGAAGGGAATGCTGGTCTTCTTGAGAAGAGAGACATACTGTTCAAAATTAGGAAGAACTCAACATGCACAAACACTTGGTAAATCTTACTACTGCTGTCAGTTTACATGGTATCAGGCTTTTCAGGATAACCCTGTCATGTAAAGGATTGAAAAATTCATCCTTAATGGCCAGGTTCTCACAATATTTTCAACAGCCTTGGCATACTGTGTTGAAGGATAACCAACCCTCCCCACCCCCAGGGTAAAATTCAAAAATTTTCCCTACCGGCTCTGTGGGCGTGGCTGTGGGCGTGACTGTGGGTGTGGCTTGATATAATAGTAATACCAATACAAATCGTAGCTACCACATCTCCCGATCGTCGCTACCACCTCTCCTGATCATCGCAACCACCTCACCTGATCGCTGCTACCACCTCTCCCGAGGTGGGCCCAGGTGGTTGAATTTCATCCCTGCCCCCCCGAAAAGAGCCTATCACTAATTTTTTATGAATTGCAACTAAGGCAACAAACTTGTAACTGAACTTTTTGTACTCGATTCAGTCATATTCTGTCTTTGCAAGTGTATTGACAGGAAGTCAAGTGCAGCCACCTGCTATACTGAAATAGAAAAATTGACCCAAAGGCTGTATGTTCAAAAGGCCAAGAGAAATAGACAATATTAATCTTGTATCTGAGTTCAGAGCTACAACACAGCTAACTGCTAAGAGGTGTAACCTAGACAAATTGTTATCCACTAATAATACAATATAAATCATGAAATATTTTTTATTCCCAAACTGTTTGAAGTGTGAGTTATCCTCTTTGTAAACACTACATCATCAATATCCATTGACAACAGTAAACTGTTATAGTAGTACTGAAGTAAGTGATGGAAGCTGATTCCTATATTATAACTCTTTCTGGCCAAATGGCCAAAGAACCCAAGTTTTTTTCTTTTTATATAAAAAGTTTTATTGGTCAAGAATAAACAAAATTATAGCTTACAGTATGTAGAATTTTAGATTATCAAACATGATAAAAATATAATCCAGAATTTCCT
>JAOYMU010000274.1:20232598-20244682 GCA_025802295.1 Psammodynastes pulverulentus
TTTCTCTCTCTCTCTCTCTCTCTCTTCTGTTTTTTGTGTTTTACCTTCTCATGCCAGGCAAGGAGTGACTGGGAAGGGAGGGCGAGGGGTGGGGCCAGCCAGTGGTGGAATTACCCAACAGGAAGCCACAGCAGAGGGCCCAAAGAGCCACATGCAGCTCCAGAGCCACGGGTTGCTGACACTTGCACTAGACATTACAAGGCAGCCTGTCTGTCAACTGATGTCATTGGTCATTCAATGACAGAGATAATCTATGCAAGAGTAGCCTTGTGTTTTTTTCCCCCAAACCTCCTTTCCCCTCCCCTGCCCCATTTTCCTTTCTTTTCTTGTGAATCTGTTAAATTATAATCTTGATATATTCAGGAATTTGCATTTCTTGGGAATTATTGCTTCTCTCAGCTGGCTGAAATGAATGCTCTGCAGTGTATTCAAGATACGTTATAATTACTTACATATGTATTGTCTGGAATATTCAACTTACTTCCCAAGGATATATTTCAGTTCCAAGTCTCCAGTCCTCATAAATGGGGATGGAAGCAGAGATTGAATCAACCAGATGTATTCATTGTCTCCTCCCAAGATGGGTAATTTACTTTTGCCCATTGGGTACCCGTTGCACGCACAGTGTGGATTACGCACATGTAATTTAAATTGATTAATTCATAAAAAAAGATTAATTTGGCATACGCTCCTCATTTTCAAGCCTCCTAATGATTCAGGAGCACCATTCTTATTAAGCTGAAGTTATCAAAATGCATCAGATGGCAGTACATATTGCAAAGCGTTACTAGTCCTGGCTTCTCTTCTTGTTAATTGGTACAGTGATAACTCTTACAAGCTTAAAATATAAATCAGTTGTGCGTGACACACTTGTAGCTTTATTCTCCAGGAAGTAATACTTTATAATAATAAGAGATATCCCCCTGCTTTTCAATCAACATTGGTGTTTCTATCTGGCAGAGAGAGACAATCATATCAGATAGTAACCACAATCCCATGATTGCATCTCCTGAACCTCTTGGCTGTTCTCCTCTGTTGGGTGATAAGAGCTATGTCTACTATTACATATAGCCCAATCTTTCTTCTTCAGAGCCTGTTCTTTGTATACAGATCCTCTGTCTTCATGTTCTCTTGTCTTCAGAGAATGATCTTCCTCTTGTTTTCTATCAAGGAACGTTGCTGTGTAGAATTCTAGAATAGACAGTGTAGCATTCTCAGTACACCAAGCACTGGGGAATCCTGTTGGACTAACAATGCCTCCATGCAAACTTAAAATCAGCTGAGAAACACACCCAGAAGTTTCTTTTTAGATGGAAAGAAGTGCTCTGAGTCAAGCTATGTTAGATAGGTAGACCTACTGTCAGTTGATACCTCATGCCTGTGCTTCGTTATTGCTCACTGCCAGTTTGCCATGGGTTGTATGGCACGGAGAGTGGATGGAAGGCAAGAGGTTTCAAGGGAAGGGAACACTTCACTGTATCTCCCTGAGACAAGGCTTCAAGGTCAACTGACTGTAAACAAAATGCAAGTAGCATACCAACTTACACTCAAAATGTCCGTTTGAGAAACACCTTCTTTGAATTGGATTGGACATGGATGGGACAGCAATGGGAACAGTGCTGAAATCTTAGTATCTCCAGAGACTTCCCGAGAGGTACTAGGGCCCATGTGAACGAGTTCTCAGAGCCCGTATAAACCCATGCCCCACGCCCACCTCCTGAATTCGGTCACCAGTCACTTGGTCCCACCCGTGCCATGCCCACGCCCTATCTATAGTCTTCTGGCCATGCGGTCGGGTCAACCCTTTCCTGCTCAACTGAAACAAAGGTAAGCACTTAGCACTAGCCAGTCCCTGTTCCCCCCCCAACCGCAAGCAGCCCCCTATCTGAGCCCACCACCCCACATATTTTGATTTAAAATGCATTGGGTCATGGCTGACGTCAACTTGGCCACACCCACCCAGTCACATGCCCACCAAGACATGCCCACCAAGACATGCCCACCAAGCCACGCCCACAGAGCCTGCAGGGAAAAAATTTACATTTCATGCCTGGTGCGAACTTGTTGAATCCCACCACTGGGGCAAAGCCAGCTGGGTGACCTTGTGCCAGACACTGTGTCTTAGCCTTAAGAAGGAAGCCAAGCTACTTCTAAAAGATATTGCCAAAAAACCTGTAGGGACTTGCGCAAGTAATCCATTAGGAATCAACACTGACTCAAAAGGAAAAAAAGAAGTCCTGACCCACTCAGGGGATGTCAGGTGAGGGAAAGTCGGAGTAATGTATTGGAATGGAGAAACCAAAACATGGACCATGGATCATTTGGTAACTGGGCCAGTCAGGTCAGCCAGTATCTTACATATTTCTTATGAGAGTAAAAGGAGGGGACATCCTAATATATGCTACATTAAGCCCTTTAAAGAAAGGTTGGATATAGCTGTACTCTATTAAATATTAAAGCTATTATTTTTGGACTGCAAAACTCAGGAACACATTAAATGGCAGAAAGAGATACAGAATATTCTAACTGTAATACTGGTCATTTGGATTTTTACTGGTATTTGGTAGGTTTATTAAATACATGCAAAATGCATATGCCATCCTTTAAAAAATATTGTTTGCCTGTAAATGAATGCAACTTTCAAAAATACATTTCAATCAAAATAGAGCTGGAAGGGACCTTGGAGGTTTTCTAGTCCAACCCCCTGCTCAAGCAGGAGACCCTATACTATTTCAGATACTGTAGGGGGCTGTCCAGTCTTTTCTTAAAACCCTCCAGTGATAACACACCCAGAACTTCTGAAGGCAAGCTGTTAAACTGATTAATTGTCCTGTTAGGAAATTTCTCCTTAATTCCAGGTTGCCTCTTTCCTTGATTGGTTTCCATCCATTGTTTCTTCTAGTGCCTTCTGATGGTTTGGAAAATAAGTTGACCCTCCTCTTCTTTGTGGGAGCCCCTCAAATACTGGAATACTGCTATCATGTCACCCCTAGTCCTTCTTTTCTCCAGACTGGCTCTGGACTAGTTTTCAAGTAATGGCTAAATTAAACTGGTTTCAATATTTATTGTTTATGCTTGTTCTGACCACATTTCTCTGACTGCGTTTATTGAAATCAGCATATCCTTATATTACCATATTTGAGTGAGTTGCATGGAGGGAGATGGATTTTCAAGCCAGATCATGTAGCACAACAGCAACAGAGGGAAATGTTGCTATCCTGCAAACTGCTTGTTTCCTGGGAAGGTGGGAACACTCTGTCCAGTACTATCAATCTGGTACTTCTAGCTGGCATTAAAATCGTTAGAGGAATTAAAATGAGGAAAGATAACCATAGTATCATGGAGATTCTTTGAGCAACACATAATATCAAAAGCACTTTAAAGCTAATACTCAGAACTGTAGACATTAACACAGATGCCAGGTTCTGTCTGAACAGTTGCCACGATGGGCAGATCCCTATGGAGTTCTGAGGCCATTCCAAGTCCCTGTGGTTTTAGTCCTTGTCACTTCATCATGACCTTGGTCTTCATCATGAACATAGATCAGGCAGTTACTCCATTCTCAGTGTGCTTCCTGAAATTGCCTCTTTGCATTTCAGATAATCTGAACAAAACCAAACTCCCATCTCCTGCAATTCTACAAGAAAGCTCTCTGTCTGAGAAACAAGCACCTACCTTTTCATTGTAACCCCAGTTGAATCATAAGGCTAATACATTCCAGTCTTCATACCAGTAAGACTGAGGGCAAATGAAATAAGATATTTAACAATCATTTTCTTGGTAATGATTTTACTTGAGAAATTTCTGGTTACTTTAAGGCTGAAGGTTTTTTAATTCTGCAAACTATCCTGATCCTTATGTCCTGAACCACTTGGAACATTGTTCTTTTCAGACTCAGTTCTTCTCTGAATGCATTTAGGTATGAATATTAATCTGGGAACTGTGAATAACTTTGGTTCACTTAGATAAATGCAATCAAACCAAAATCTCCTTCCAAATATTAAATCTTCATATTGAGTTGTTCTTTTTAATGGCTTCTGGGTTCTGACTAATTTTTGAGTTGGCCTTCCAGGTAGAATAATGAAGCTAGAGGGCTGGACTAACTCTCAACTTTTGCTTTGGGAACAAGTACGTGCTTAAAGTTCTTATGTTATTCAAAATTCCTCTCCCTATTTTATTTGCAATCTAGATGGGTTAAGCTTTACCATGCGTCTTCTGCTGACATTTACCCTAGTACTTGCCTTCCTTTGTCTACAGCACAAGTAGTCAATCACATGAAGAACCTAATTAGACAGTAAGGAAACCCAGGTGTCCTACTTCTTTCTACATAGTATAACATCTGCTGCTCCTTCATGAGTACTTTACATTGACTGATTAACAATGGCAGTAATGTACAAGCATCAAGAGAGATCAGTTTCTCCTTGCCTGACACTCAGAATGAAACTATCAAGTTAGCCCACTCAGCTGCACAGCATGACACCACTAGCCTGAATACCTCATCAAAGTTCACAGACTTGTATCTGAAACTTGTATCTGAAACAGAAGTGTTTTTCAAAGGTGTATTCCCTAAGATTCTAGAACAGGGGTCTCTAACCATGGCAACTTTAAGCCTGGCAGACTTCAACTCCCAGAATTCCACCAGACTTAAATTTGCCAAGGTTGGAAACCCTTTTCTAGAAAAGGCCTAAAAGTTTTTTTTTCTTTGCTGTGCTATGCAAACTGAATGGTGTCTTGCCAAATCTTAGCCAAAAGTTTTCGTAAATTAAAAAGAATGCTGTGAAGCTCTAGTGCAGGGCTATCAAACTCCCAGCCCGCAGGCCGGATGCGTCACGTGCTGGCCACATCCACACTTGGTTTAGCGAAGGGGAAAAAAGTTCCAATACATCATGTGACACTGCTGTGATGGTGCGAGTTTGACACCCCTGCTCTAGTGTCTTTTTAGTAGAGCTTTATAGATAGTATTTTAAAACTCGGATAGTAAAAGAATACTTTAAAATTCATATCTCTGCTATACACAGCAATTTTTATATCTGCTAACCTACATATACAAAGAGAAACACAGAAAAATGCTCAGTTATGTAAACAGGGTAACCTTTCCTAAAACCTTTAAAAAGAGGGAAATGTAATTCTTAGGCTTCTGACAATGTTAAAAAAGAAAATGTCAACTTGTGCAGTAGTATTTAAATTGCTAAGGGGATAGGAGTTGAGAGAGGAGTGTTTCTCCTTATCTTTAAATCCCCCCTCCCTGGTCAATGCTACTAGAAGAAAGTAGAAAGCTTAAATTGGCAGAGTGGCTTTGTTCTGGGTTTGCAAATTTCATGAGTGATGTCTGGTTTTCAAGCATTCCTTTGCATTATTCTTCAGGCAGTAAAATGGGCATATTTGTGACAGTGGAAAGTTATTAAGTTCCAGTAAGATACCCAGTTTGTCTGACAGCATATAGAACCACATACTCAGCATGCTGATCCAGCCCTATGCTCCTGTGCCTGTCTCAGTTTTGCATTTCAGAGTCCCTGTCTGAGATCTGAAGATAAGGTTGATTTGTTTGCTCACTATAGAAGACTTCACTGAGATCAAACTTTTCATATGCAGCTTGCTGGGTGAGACTTATAGTATCTGACACCCTTTCAAAGTGATTTTGATATCTCAAGCTGGATGCTTACAATTAGCTGTTGTTTTCTGAAACATCACTTTTAATTCATTCATGCTTGTGAAGCACTTTGATAGAATGAAAAACTGTGGAGTGTGATTGCAAGCACCAAATGTTGGTACCACAGTGCTTCTTTGTTAAACATGCATCACCATTCCTGAGAAATTGCAATGCTTCTGAATGGGAAAGGCTTCTCTAGTATTTATACAGTCCCAATGATGCAATAAATACTAATCCTGGCATTAAAAACAAAGCAAGTCATAATTCCAGAAACTGCTTTGCATTTAGAGCACCAAGTGATTTTGAAACAGTTTACTGCTGGGGACAGCAGCAGAACTTATCCATGACATTTAGGTTTATGAAAAAAGGAAGGAAAATTCACGGTGGTTGATTAGACTTTCATCTAAAATAAACACATAAATAATAATCACAATGGCTAGCACACAGTATATATTTGTTGCTGTTTCTTCTCTTCTTGGCTGGCTCCAAATATGAGGAAAATGCATGACAAACAAGATCCAATGCTGACAACATAAATAAGTCAAATAAGAAAATATATGAGGAGCAACATCCATTGTAGAAACATATACACAAAAAGTCAAAATTTGAAGAAGTCAAAATGAGTGGTTGGTGGATAATTGATGAAATGTGGGGTTTACATAAGGATAGTAAGGTTCCCATTCTGCATCTAATTATGAACTTACCATTTATCAGTCATATTTTTGGTGGACTAATCGTATTGAAAATTGTTTGCCTTTTTTCCCACAATTCTTGTAATGGATTTCTCAGGCCAGAAGCTTGAAGTTCACTTTGGAAATTCTACTGTAAGTGAAGGATATGGAAGATTTTTTTCCTGCAATATATCAGCATTCCCATATGGGTTATCTATTGAATGGTCTTGTTGCTGGTAATGGCAAACTTGCTGATAACGAGGCCATTACAGAAGTGGGCAAGGCAATCCCATTTCTGTCTCCTTCTCGCCTCTTCTGCTTGACCTGTTTTATCTCCCATGTCCAGAAAGCTGCTGCAGAGTAGGCAGACATCACTCTTGCTTGAAGTTTGAGCTGACTGCTTGCAAGAAGCTTTTGAAACTGGACCTAAGTCCCGATAAAATTGGATCATGCAGAGCAAGCTGCCCATCCTTGCTTTAAAAGGAATTCACAGTACAGTCAATCCTGCATGTGTATTCTAAAAGCTAGAGTAATAAGTAAAAAATGAGTATTGAGTACACCTATTTTAGGGACTCAGAAAAAAATATTTTTATATATTTTTATTGCCTTACCACCAAACAATTCATGACAGCAAACATTTCTCCCTATGTTTAGTGATAACAATTACATAAGTAACCTGCTAATCATACTGAATTAGGAATAGTTTAGCCATTGTGGAATAAACCACAATTGACTATGTTTGCACCACAAGAATCATGATCTGACTCTCCTGGAATTAATGTGACAAGATCCCCTATCTGAAGCTCCACATATATATCAAATATACAAAAGGCTTTGACTCAGTTTGTATTTTAAAAATTAACATTTTTGTCAGCACTTTAAATTTTCCCCAATTAAATCTGAGCAATGTTTACTTTTTCTTAGGTAGGAGTCACTGCTGTTTAAAATGTAGCATTTTAAAATTACAGGTTAACTCAACCTAACATCTTCAAAATTGTTATTACATCTCCTTAATGTTATTCATTTACTTTGCATTCCTGGAGTGAGAATGCCTTCAAAAGAGCATGAAAGTAAATATCAAATATGCAAAGAACGACTGAAGCCTTTTATTCTTTTATCAGCTCTAAATTGATGTGAAATGTGTGTTTTCTCCCATTCCAAAATCCAGAAGGATATATTTCTAGAAAGATTGGGTGCCTTCAAATTCTCCTCTTTTAAAATTCCTGGTCAGTAAGGAACAAATCAAAGAAGGTAAATACTGTCCCTGGTGAACAATTGGAAGGGGTAATTTTAAGCTTCTCTAGAGCCTACGAACTCATTTTTCCAGGTATAACTTCTATTCTTTTCAGATACTATATTAAAAGGAATTATATCTGGCAAAGCTGTACTTTTAAGGAAACTATGAAATGTTTCATAGCCAAATAATTTACCACTTTTCATTTAAGAATTTTGTTCCCCTCATATTTATAAAAGGAAAAATATTCAAACCAACACTTTTTCCAAATACCTACTCCTGTGAAATGGAAACAGTTTGGCCTCCATCCAATATAAATAGTCTTAAAATCAATGAGAAAGATTAGTTGCAATTAATTTAAGCCCCATTAATTTCAATGGAACTTAAGCATGAGTAAGGCACTTTAAGGTAGATACCATTAACAAATATGCAGTTTATCTTAACTTGCAAATAATTAGAAGCTTGGATAATCAAATCCACTAACTACTTCAGAGAAAAATAGATAACTTAATTATAAATTTATAACTCATGAGTTTCTAGTACTATGAAACAATCATAGTTGTTTTGTTTGTTTTAAGTCTAGTAGTTAATAATAGTACAAAACAATCATAGTTTTTTGGGGCTTGTTTTAAGTCTAGTAGTTAATAAATGAGAGCCAATTTGATGTAGTAGTTAAGGCTAAAAACCATGAGACAATGAATTCTTATCCTATCAGCTGAGTGACTTTGGGCCACTCACTGTCTCTTAGGTTTACAAAGTAGGCAAACCACTTTTTAAGTATTGTTAAGGAAATTGTAGACTCATTCAAGCAATGACCAGGCGTCAACCCTGACTTAAAGGCATACGCAAATACACATGTACACACACATGCACACACACAATTTAACAAAAAATTGAGAAATAGTTGAATGAACCATTTCAGAGTAGTTTCTTTTAAATGGAGTTTATTTGTGGTCAGTGGATAGACTAAGATAGAGATGCAACTTAATAAATGGTAATGCTAAACCCCTGATTTCTAATTAGAAATTGATTTCTGAGAAACTAACAAGGCATGATGTTTAGAAGACTACTGGGCTATGGGGATTTTGGAAATAGTGTTGGCTGAGCTGCTAATGGACTGCAGTCTTCTTTCCATTGCCAATCCAGGCTTTCTCTCACTTTTGCTTTTTTATGGGGCTTGAAAGAAAGAAAACTTGTTAAAATTAAAATAGGGTTTTATTGCAACCATCTAAAAGTGTATTTATTATTTTATTTAATTGACTTGATGTGCCCTAATGAGCATTTAAGGCAGTTGACAAATTTTAAAAGGCATAACATATTTATTTTTATTTATTTATTACATTTCTTTGCCACCCATCTTGCTGTAAGGTAACTCTCGGTGGCTTACAACATCAAAATAAAAACAAATAAATTTACTAATGTATAACATCACAATAATTTTGTAATAAAAATACAAATTATAACTAAAACTAAAAGATGGGGAGGAAAGGAGCAGAATATTTTTGGGGGGGGAGGTGAGAGCTACTATTGATTGATAATCACTTCCCATTGGGGCCTTAAGCCAGCTGGCACAGCCAGGTCTTCTGGCTCTTGTGAAAGAGCAGGTGGCTGGGAGCCAATCAGAGGTGGTATTTAGCAGGTTCTGACCAGTTCTGGAGAACCTGTAGCGGAAATTTTGAGTATTTTGGAGAACTGGCAAATACCACCTTTGACTGGCTCCACCCCATCTATTCTCTGTCTCCCAAGTCCCACTGATCATCTGGGTCTTCTTTTGTTGCCCTGCACAAGAGAATGGAGCTGGAAAGCAGGTTAGTGGGGTGGGGAGGGAATGGCATTTGCAGTAACTTTCCCCCAGGAGTGGGTAGAGAATGGAGATTTTGCAGTATCCTTCCCTGGCCACACCCACCAAGCCACACCCACAGAACTGATAGTAAAAAACTTGGAATCTCACCACTGGAGCCAATCTCAACTCAGGGGGCAAAATGTTCCAAAGGGCCAGAGGCCATGGCAGGGAAGGATCTTCTTCTGGACTCTGCAAGCTAGAACTCCTTGACTGGTGGAGATTGTAGCATAACTCCTTGTTAGCACAGGCAGACTGGGCCTATCCCTTAGGAGTGAGACAATTCTTCAGGTAACCTGGACCCATGCTATGTAGGTTTTATAGGTAATAACTAACATCTTGAAACCAGCAGTTCATGGAACAGCAATGTGGGGCTACTCTAGGGCCCCAAAAACTGCCTCTGCACTCTGCATGAGTTGAAGCTTCTGAATGCTCTTCAAGGATAACCCCATGCAGAATGCATACAATAAGTTGGGGGAAAACAGTGAAATAACAGTAAATATTCAAATCATCTAACAGGTTAAAAACATAGCAAAGCATATATTTACTGAAGCTCTAGACCCAGAGAGAATGGAGGTGGGGGTAAGTGATTCTGAAGGGGAATGCATTCTTTATCCAGAAACAATTCAGAAGGCAGACTTATGCCACCGACAGAAAGATTTTACTTATTGATTTAACGATTTAAATAATGAGAGTGGTGACATCTTCAAGAGGACTTTTCTTACTGACCTTAACAATCAGATATGTTTGTAACAAATGAAGCAAGTCAGCCCCTAAACCACATAGAGCGTTGAAGGTCAAAACTGTTATCAGTAAGCCGTTGGTAATTCATAAAGGTCTTTCAATACCAGCCTTGTTTGAACCTGTATCTTGCTCTGTTTAGTAATATAGCTGTTGCATTTTACATCAATGTAAAGTTGCCACCAGTGCCTACAGCAATCCAATGTAAATGAAAACCAAGAACTTGGCAAGCACAGATCCTCGTGATTTAAGATTACGTGAACATGTAATCTTAAACAAAATCATTTTCAAATCACCTTATGGCTGCTTTCATAAATTATTACTTATTCTATGTAAAATGGCTAAGAAAAACATTCTAGTTCAATTTTGCACATATTGATATGATTCTTGCAGATCTACAACAATAATGAATAAGGTGATTTGCACTGAACATGAGTGATTGTACTAACAATGAACGATATGCCTTTTGAAACCAAGAAAAATAGCACTCTCATATGGAACCATGGTATTTTCTTATTCTGCTAGTTTCTTTAGTTCTGTTTCCTGCTCACTTGGGTTTATTGATCACTTGTTTTTCATTCTGTAATCAACATTTCCCCATCAATTTGCTGGTTGACATGTCTGTAATTTTGAGAGGTTATAGGCATAGTATGAGGTATTGCCTATGTACAAAATGATTTCCTTTATGAATTGTGACTAAGCAAAGGAAGTTTCTTCTTGCTATTCTGGAGTGTGTGTAAGTGTGTTAGACCTCTATAGTGTTTTTTTAACCATCTCATGTAATGTTAATTTCTTTCCTGGGCCAGTGAGGACATTTCCAAATAAACACTGGCTTCAGAAGATCCACCTTATTTTGTTTGTTAAAAATTCCTATGTGGTTGGCAGTTTGCTTGCTTTGCAGTGTGCCAGCTTTCTATTCATTATTTTTATATATATAAAGAAAATATTTTAAAAGAAAAAAAACCCAGACAGGTGCAATGTACATTGGTCCCATAGATAGCATATTTTCTATAGCTGGATTACCACTGTGTTTTAGATCATTGTATTATCTACCTTTTACCTACAACACTTGCAATTTTAATTCATGAAACAGAGGCTTGGGGCTTTTTAATGGTGAATTGAACTGAGACAAGAAAAAGGAGGAGGTTCAAAAATGATTGATGAGGCAATATCATGTAAACAAGAAGAAAAGAAAAAATCTTAGATAAGTCATCCACAATTTAGTGACCCCAAACAAGTTGAACCAATTCCTATTATTCTCATATGGAATAATGAGTAACTATTCTGGCTGGCTGGGAATTATTGGAATTGATGTGGGACAAATCTTATTGGATGGAAACTATGTTGGAGCATGCTGACTTATTTTCCTAGCAGTGGTTTTTGGATCTCAGCATGTCAAAAGAAAAAAAAACCCTATAAGTTACAATCATTGAATTCATGAAACATACATGAGACACACAAATTTACATATGCAATATGAAGTAAGTGATACTCTGCACAAATCCTACTTATTTTGCTCCTACTGTACTAACAACAGCTTATGATTTAGCTATCTGAAACGTTATTAACTGTGATTATTATTGATATCTACAATGTATTAATTCATTTTCCTTAATGGAAACTGCTCTATGAACAATTATCATCCCTATATATTCTAATGCTATGGAATGAACCCCCCCCCCCCCTCATAATTACAAAGACCAAATAATAAGAATCATTGTCAGGAAATTCTGAGGCATGATCATAAAAGAATAGCTAGTAGCAGAATTTATGAGGAGCTATATGTTTCTGGATTTTGTATTAATTTCAAGAGTATTGAAGTGGGCCATCCACTTGACTTTCAAAGAAAGTAGTCTAGAATCTAGATTCAAGAAAGTACCGTATTTATTCGAGTATAACGCGCACACGTGTATAACGCGCACCCCTAATTTTCGATTAAAAATCGGTA
>JAOYMU010000274.1:20275252-20285332 GCA_025802295.1 Psammodynastes pulverulentus
AGGGCGCGGCGCCCTTACGATGGTGCCGCGGCTCCCCAGGGAGCCGCGGAGCACAGATTGGGAACCACTGTTCTAGAGTATCTACTATCCATACTAAGAGGGAAACAGGATGAAGCTTCTTGTGTGTGTTTCTATGGATATGGAATGCTCTTCTCATACCCTTTTGGGGGCTGGGGTTGAGGAGATTACATAAATAAATGTGGAGTGAATGGCAAAGAAATTCCCATTTTGCTCAATGCATTTGCTTTTTTCTAAGTGATACAGCTTTGGAGAAATACTATAACTATCAAAAGCTATTGTATTGCCAAGGAAAACAATGGAAGCTGCTACCACAAGGGTCCTTTATCATTTATTATGTTCCAAGGGAACCCGAACAACTTCTCTGATAACTGCACAGTCAAGAAGAGCAGACATATACAATTTCTGAGGAAGGCAGACATAACTCAGCAGCTATACGGTGTTATTCTTCCTATTCTGATAGTCAAGCATCAGAAAAAGATGATTCTAAGTTACATATCAATCAGAATAGAGCTGGAAGGGACCTTGGAGGTCTTCTATTCCAGCCCCCTGCTCAAGCAGGAAACCCTATACCATTTCAGACAAGTGACTGTCCAGTCTTTTCTTAAAAACCTACAGTGATGAAGCACCCACAACTTCTGAAGGTTAAGCTGTTCTATTGGTTAATTGTCCTCATTGTTAGGAAGTTTCCCCTTAATTCCAGGTTGCTTCTCTCCTTGATTAATTTCCATCGTTTCTTGTCTTGCCCTCTAGTGTTTTTGAAAATAAATTGACCCCCTCCTCTTTGTGGCAGCCTCTCAAATACTGGAATACTGCTATCATGCCACCCCTAGTCTTTTTCTCTAGGCTAGCGAAACCCAAATCCTGCAACCATTCTTCAAATGTTTTAATTTCCAGGCTTTTAATTATCTTAGTTGCTCTTCTTTACACTTTTTTTCCAAAGTCTTAACATCTTTTTTGTAATGTGGTGACCAAAACTGGATGCTCCAGGTGTGGTTTAATAAAGGATTTATAAAGCGGTACAAATGCTTCATATGACTTTGATTCTATACTTCTGTTTATACAACAAGGATTGTATTAGCTTTTTTGGCTGCTGCTGCACACTGCCGACTCATATTTAAGTGATCGTTCACTAGGACTTAAGATCCCTCTCACAGGTACTGATTTTAAGCCAGGTTTTGCCTAATCTGTACTTGTACCTTTGGTTTTTTCCTGTCCAGGTGTAAAACCTTACTTTTCTCCAGATTAAATTTCATTTTGTTGAATAGCGCCCATTGTTCAAGTTTGTCAGGATCTTTTTAGATCCTGAGCTTGTCTTCTGGGATGTTGGCTATTCCTGCCAGCTTAGTGTCATCTGCAAATTTGATGAGTTCCCCTTCTATTCCCTCATCTAAGTCATTTATGAAGATATTGAACAGTACTGGACCTAAGACAGAACTTGTGGTATCCCACAGCTTACCATTAAGAACTACTCATTGAGTACGGTTTGTCAGCCAGTTACAAATCTGGTGGTGATGCTGTCCATCCCACATTTTTCTAGCTTACCAAGAAGTAGGTTGTGGTCTACTTGGTCAAATGCCTTGCTGAAGTCTACATTTACTACAGTGTCCACAGTATTTCAGTGGTATACTAATTAAGTCACTTTGTCAAAGAATGAAATAAGATTGGTTTGGCATGATCTGTTTTTAACAAACTCATGCTGGCTACTAGTTATAACTTTATTTGTTTCTAGATGTTCACAGATCTGTTTTTTAATTATTTTTTCCAGGATCTTCCCAGGTATTGATGTTAGGCTGATTGGTTTGTAGTTTCTTGGGTCTCAACCCCCCCCCCCCCACTTTTTTGAAGATGTGAACAACATCAGCTCTTTTCCAATCCTCTGGTACTTCCCAGTGCTTCAAGATTTTTTAAAGATATGATAAAATGATTCTGTATTTGTGTTCAGTTTGAAGGGGTGTATTATAATCACTAAATATTTTTCAGGAAGCCAAAGATTTTTGTCCAGTCTTTCTTGCCTTGAATGAAAATGAATCAAATCACTACATCCATATTTAGTGTTATAAATATTTAGATTGTTTATCAACTGAACATGAGACAATCCCCCATCCCAATACAAAATGCTATATTTAGGTATGGTTTCAGTGCATGCGTATCCTGGTATTCAAATGATTCCTGAAAACCTAGAAAGTGGATTGACCATACACAATTTCTAATATGTCAAAAATATGAAAGTCAACTACAGAAGAAAGGCTTCAGGAAAGCCTTGGATACATATGAACACATCTATAACTTCAGCAATTGATTAAAGAAAGAAAGTGAAAGAAAGCTACTCATAGGTAGCTTTGGAATTTTTTAATTTTTTAAAATTGGAAATAGCTCGATATAAAATACAATGGATCTTTTTTCTGTTAGAATTATGTCTACTTATTTGGGAGTGCTTTCCCCATTTTTGATCACTATCCTTACCTTATTGCCTTAGTCACTGGTTTCCCTTTATGACAAGGGGTGGCCAACCCTAATAGATTTTACCTGTCTCAAGGATGTGTTTAAATGATGTCAGAATAAAAGAGAAAATACTATGTTAGTCTGGTATAGCTAGTAATGAATTAAGACTGGGTCACTTATGAGTTGGGCATGAAATGATATAAAATTATGAAGATATTGCAGACCAAAAAATTATTTCCAGGCTTTGTGTGTGTGTGTGTCAAAGAGATCTGATATGAGTACAATTATGAAAAATTTTATAGTGCTATTAATACGTAATAGTATAATGTGATTTTGCACTGAAAACAAAATTGAAGACTATACTATGTTTTCTGGTGGTCTCAATGTCAATTATTGGACACTATTTAGGCATACAGAATCAGAAAAAATAGCTTGGGATATTTAAATTATTTTAGGTATGTGCTCAAAATCAAAGCATGAAGCATGATAGGAAAAAGTATCTGGATAAATAAATCTCTCTCTTTGTCTCTTTTTTAAAAAATAAAATAAGCTTGCCTTTTATGTAGGTGATAATCTTCCAAATGGGTCAGTCATTATATTGGAAGACAGAACAATACAATAGAATGGAATTACTTTGTGAGTGCAAACACAACAGAAAATCAGCAACCTTTGTAGTTTTTATATTTCCAACAGGGAAATTATATTTCAGTTAATTTGAAAAATGAAGCTAAAGCAAGTAATCATTCATTTTGAAATATTTGTATATAGTGGTGGTGGGGTAAGGAAATAAGGCAACTCACATTCTTATCTATATTTTTTTTTCGTTTTTAGAGTTCATTGATTCAAATAGATATAATTTTAAGATTTGGATACCAGCACTGTAGTTTTGTCAATTTTCACATTGTTCAGTAAAAATAAGATATTCTCTAAGTTTTGCCTTATATTAAGATAAAATAAAATGATACTGTATAGCTCCCACATGTTGGTATCTCTCCATTATACTTCTGTATTTATATGCATAATGCTATATATTAACACATATATATTAACACATGTGCAAACACACAGAGACCTATCTCTTTATGTATTTCCTGCTAATTAGAGAAAATGCAAATATCTCCAAGGCTGTAGATATTCTTACTCTCTTAAGGATGGAATCAGCCGGTTGCATTATTGGATGAATAAGCAGAAAAGCACCGACCAGAAGTATTTTTTGTTAGTGTTCTGCTTAGAAATCAACACAAAATTGTCTGCAGACTTATCTATAGTATTTTTTTAGTGTTGCCATACACCCACACATTTTTGAAACAATATTAAAATTGGTTATTACAGCCAAAAATTCTAAAGGACTTAAAAGTTTCAGAAACCGAGATGACTGCATCATCATCAAGTTCCTTCTTATTCCCTATCAATATTGAAATAACGTTTTTGTTACCTATGTACATTTATCATTTTTTCCCAATATGATATTTCCAGATGTGTGTGACTATAGATTCCATCATTCCAGGAGAAATATTGACTATGTTGGCTGGTAATGGGAATTAAAATTCAGTGTCTCTGGAGTGCATCAGTTTGTGAATGCTATCTGAGATGCGAAGACAATCTTTCAATTGATTAATGTAAAAATCAATTGCTTTGCATTAACACTTGTATTTGCCCATGCAGTAGAACAAATGCCTAAGTCAGCATTGTTTGCTTCTGTTTGTTCTTTCTACTTAATCATATTGTGAGATGTTGATGAGCAGTGGTAAGGAAATGCACTGCAGAATAATACCACTAAACAAAACAAGACAGAATATCTGTAAAGATTCATCAAGTTTGGAAAGAAAGAAATGACAACATATTTTTTCCACCTTTGTCACAAGCATTAGAAAACTTTCCAGATTATAGCACCAATGTCACCCCATTGAGGAAAGTGTAGTTCACTGCTGTCAGTAAAAATGGTGAAGAATAACGCAAATGAGACAAAGGGGAATCTCCAGACCTTGCAGTGTACAGGGTGCCCCTTTCTCAAAAGACTTCTGGGCTAACTTACTGTATATAGTGATGAGATGTTGCACAATGTTATCTGTACACAGGGCATTATTCCAGCCTTGAAGCAATGAAGGAGAACAGGAATTGGATATTGAGGTCACAGAGGGGAACAGCATGAAGTGCCATTTACCTGCTGAGAACAGGTATTGAGGATACCAGGGCTGGACTCAGAAGATTCTAAAGCAGTGATCTGAAACTACCGCATGTCACCTTAACCTGGCAGGCATAGTCAAAGAAAATGATGGAAAATTACGACAAAATAAATAGACATTGATACACACATAAGGGCCACAGACCACATTCCGTTTTTTACTACTAGTAACAGGCTGTTAGGTGTTTGTGATTTGTTTGCTTATTAATTTCAGTGACTAGATCGTGCGTGCACCAGGAAGAGATTGAAAGTCAACTGACCTGTATATTAAGGGATGAGTTTTGTGCCATATCAATGGGACGCTAATTAAAGTGTCTTTGATAAGAAATATGTACTTGTTTTATATGATTCTTGCTAATCTAGAAATATAATTTTAACCTCTTTAATGGTTTCAGGTGGCAGAGACTAAAAAAATAAATACGGCAGTCATAAAATCTGCTCTTTTTAATGTACTTTATTTAAAAACACCTGAAGCTCTGAGGAAACCTGAAGGGAATGTGAATAAATGCTGTCTATTTGAACAAGCTTTTCTTGTCCTGAAAGGTCTGATATTATTTAAATAAGCCCTTTAATGCTAGCTCTGTCTCCAGGCGCTAGATCAGAGTGTGTGATGGCCCCCTTCTGTGCTGTTTTTTTTTTTTTTTTGGTCTTTTGACTTGTTTGTTTTTTTCTCAGCTTTCTCATTTCATGATCTCTTTCCCGTGGCCTGTTTTGACTTCTGCTTTTTATTGTTGGATTCTGTAAACTGCTCAAAGTCCTAACAGATTAGATGGGCTTATAAAAATCAACAAAAAAAGTAAAGATTAAAAACAATCATACTGCAAAATATAGTCGAATATTATTTTATATTTTTGGACTGCAATGAGATGTAATTACTTAGGAATAAGCAACAAAAGGCAAAAAAGATAAGTTGTTCATTTGATGCTGCTTTTTAAGAGTGATTGCTTTTATGTGGTTCATTAAACAGAGAAACCAGCAAAACTATCTGCCCTGTCTGTAATAGTTGGAATATGTATTGCTCAGTACAAAATGGAAATCAATAAGTAGATGAATTCTGTTATAAGGATCAATTAGAGCCGTGTCTCACTTTTTAATCATTTGTAAAACAGAGGATTGCTGTAGTACAGGAAGAGAAGGGGGGAAAAACACATCTGTCTCCCAAGGACATCCAACCAAATCTGCTTAGCCTCCTAATGCAAGCCTGAATAAGTTCTAATTAACTCACCCACAAGCCGTGACATTCTTTAATGCAACTAGGGAGTGCATAAATAGATAGATAAAAATTCATTCCTACTTTTACCAAAATATCAAACAAGCATACTTTCTAATCACCCTCATTGGCTAGCTAAACAATCAATATGTGGATATTCCTTTCTCTGTGTGTGTATGTGTGAAACAACTTTGATGTCTGAAGCAAATATTGCCAATAAGTAGTACAATAATGAGAGGTTTTCAATATGTGGTGTCTCTATAAGAGATAAGGTCATATAAATCATTGTCAACAATTTCCTAAAGTTAGATACTGTTTATAGTATAAAAATGTTTTATAAAAACTTGGGGAAATTATTTTAAAACAACTCTACTTCTTCAATGGATATTCTGTAGATAAGGTCTAATAAATGAACCAAGCTCTTTGCTGTATTTGTTGAGAGTCAGTATTTCTTTAGATTTCAAGAAAATATTAATCTGTTTGTCGAGAAAATGAGAAAAAAAACTGTTGGTCTGAATTATCTGAAAAATATACTTTATACCAAATCAATAAACACAAGAAAAAGATCTTGCTTTAAATTAATTTAATCAGAATTAACAATTTTCAGCTCTATACAGTCAATTATCTCTGTAGAGTAATATATTATGGCATGCTGTTAAAAAAGGAAAACAAATCAACCTTGTCCATCATTAATAAACAATATGATGGTACATTTTCTTTTATTTCTTCTTTACTATGGCCTTTAAAGAACAAATCATGATTGGTTTTCATTGGATCAAGCTTAAATAACTTAATTCTTAAAATCTATTATCATTGCATAAATTATAAGAAAATCACCTCATTCTGAAATCTATCATGGTCTGAATCTAGATTTTTAACAGATCTTTTTGAAAAAAAAATCAGTGATTGAAGAAAATAGCAGGGATATGTTCATGTATTTTTGTTATCCATAAGTCTGTTTTTATTTTAATTGTTTATAACCTTAATTGAGCCTTAATCTGCTTTCCATGTTTGTTTTTCATTAAGATGACATGTTGTTGTGAATTACTTTCTAATAGGTGTGGTTAATTGGAAATGGATTAAGAAGTTGGAGTGAAGGTAAGGAAGATTTAGGAAATAGGAACTGGTTAAAGGAGAATACAATAAATTGCTTTAGATGGTGGTATTTGAGATTATGGTGTGAAGGAGACAGAAAAAATATCTGACCAGTGGCAGTATCATTAGAATTTGGAAGAGTCTGGCTCTAGGCTGAACTGATTCCTGACTGTAAAATCAGTATCAGAGGACCAAACCAAGTGAAGTTGTATAAATAGCATTGTACAGTGGAATTCTGGATAAGATAATGGTATCAGCACAGAAGATATTGGCTTGAACCAGAGCTAGTAGACAACTCAAGGTAGAGAGGGCTGACCCTCTACTGAATTTATGAAATCCCACATTGTTTTCTGTGTGAACAAGATTGTGTGAAAGCTGAGAGTGTGTTGATTGAACGTTTAATCTCAGAAAAGGCAATTGATTCCATGTGCTATGAGGGAAAAAGTGTTCCAAACAGACACATTGTAACGGAGGTTGGGAATTCCTATTATAGTTTTTGAGACTATTACTCCAAACTAACATTAAAGGTATCTCACTGAAACATTATTCCTGCTTCCTTGCCAGCTACATAGGCTTCAACATGGGGGCACTGTGGAAAGTAGTACATTATTTTTTTCACAACCAGGACTACAATGACAGAACTTGGCCTGAACTTAGAAGACACAGGTAATAGTCTTATTGGTAGCAGGTTTGCCTTTCAAAAATATAGGATAAGGTGGAAGGTAATGATTTTTCTACATTTTGTCAAGATCATCTTCTTTACTCTGTAAAATAGTATTGCTCTGTTCAATTGATTATGCTGTGAATGCCTGCTGGTATAATGCATGTAGCTAACCTCTAGGTATAAGACAGGTGACTTGGATATCTCCCATTTGCAGTTAGAGGATGAAAAGTGGAATGGAAGGGATTCTGGCTCCTTATTTCATAACAAGAGAGTATCCTGTCATAAGGGGATCTTTTTGTCAGTTGCTAGTTAGATGATACAAGTTTTGTGATAAGTGGTATAAGGAAGATTGGGGTGTAAACTACATTTTTGGCTCCCAAATGTGATAAATATCTGAACTGCATTAGGGGATAGGATCAGTTGAACCCCAGTTTTAATAGACCAAGGGATATGTGGCAAGAAGTACTAGATTTGCTGTTCAAGGGAAACTTTCAAGCACCTTAACTGCATAGTACAGTAAAGGAATCACGATCCACATGGATGTTCTTTAATTAGCTTTAATGCCAATAATTAGAAGTTAGAGTGCAGAATGTTGAGAACTAAGATAAGAACCCTCCAGCCTTCCTTTATTAGAGAGTTCATTAAAATAGGGTTTCTTTGAAGCTTTTGAATCTCTTTTTTCTCTTAATGTTTGCATACAGGGGACTACGTGTTGGTTTGTTAGATAAACCTATAATGGGATCTCCTGTCTGCTGATTGTGTTTAGAGATACTGCCCTTCCTTTCTCAGCTTCAGCACAATATTTTACAAGAAAGGAGACTGACAATCTTGCAGACTGACAGTCTGTTGATTCCCACTTCTGGGGATAGCTTCAATCCTGGACCATGGATGATTGTAACATCAAGTTGAGTTGCTGATGGTAAATACCAGATCCATTTGTAAAAAGAACTTGTTTATCTGCAGTCTTGTGATGGACAAATGCATGTTGTGTATTACTGAATCTAACTAGGCAAGGAAGATGTCACCCTGAGATCTGCCCTCTCAGGTTTCAGAACCTATTCAGCAGGCTCAGTGCTGTGACTTGCAGCAGGTGATACCTTACTTGAAACTAAGGGGCCTGCTTCTGAATCAGTGATGGGATTCAATTTTTTTTTACAACTGGTTCTGTGGGCAGGGCTTGGTGGGTGGGGCGGGGCTTGGTAGGCATGGCAGGGGAAGGATACTGTAAAATCTCTATTCTCTCCCCATTCCAGGGGGAAGGTTACTGCAAAATCCCATTCCCTCCCAACCCCACTGACCTGAATTCCAGCTCAGTTCTCCTGTGCAGGGCACCAAAAGAAGATCCAGCTAATCAGCTGGACTCCGAACTACTCAAAATTTCCACTACTGGTTCTCCAGAACTGGTCAGAACCTGCTGAATACCATGTCTGTTCTGAATGATGGGGTATGAAAATCTTTTTGTTTGTTAGGCCAAAGAAACAAAGAAGAGATCCTGCTAATGTATTCATGTACGGTATGGTTATTCTGATGTATGGTATGGTCATAAGTCACTTTTTTCACTGCTGTTGTAACTTTGAATGGTCATTAAATGAATGTTTGTAAGCCAAGGACTACCTGTAGTCCTGATTTATCTGTGAAAACCTGAGTCCATTATAATAATAATAAAAAATTCCTCCAAGACATTCTGACAGAGAGTTCAAATGCCTCCCTATGGTGAAGTAAATCTGCCTGTTTTATCTTTTAATGGTTTTGTTAATGTTTGCATTTATTTTAATTCATGTTTTAAACTTTTATTTTTTATTCTGTATCTTAACTTACTGACAGTCACCTTGAGTGCTTAGCTGAACTGACAGATGGGATAAAAATCAAATAGAGTGGAAAGAAGGGATCTTCCCACCTATCTTCTTTCAATTATTTTTTGCCCATTAAATAACATTCATTGTATTTTTATTTGCAAGCATTTGAATTTATTGTAAGCTGCTTTAATCCTAAAACCCAGGATATAAATAATTTTAATAACTAACTCACTAAATAATAAAATCTATTTATCTATTTACTTCGGCATTACAAATTATGTGACAAATTTATTGAAATTTCCTTTCCTGAAAGTAGCTTTTTTAAAAAATCCATTTCAAAGTAATTTAGCAATTCTTACCTTTTAAAAATATTATTACTACATGGAGACAGAAGAGGCATCTCCCTCCCCTCCCCTCCCCTCCCCTGCTGCATGACTATAATTTCTATGGCCTCCTGGCTTCCTGATTTGTTAAGCTAACAAAAGAGTTTCCTTGGAACTGAATTCTCAGAATTGGGGAGGTATTGAAAAGATTGCAAAAGATAGGAAAGTAACAGGCATGAAATGTGAAATTTTTCCCAAGAGGCTCCGTGGGCGTGGTTCTGTGGGCGTGTCTTGGTGTTCATGTGACTGGGTGGGTGTGTCTTGGTGGGCGTGTCTTGGTGGTC
>JAOYMU010000274.1:20285432-20296386 GCA_025802295.1 Psammodynastes pulverulentus
GTGTGTGTGTGTGTGTGTGTGAGAGAGAGAGAGAGAGAGAGAGAGAGAGAGAGAGAGAGAGAGAGAGAGAGAGAGAACTTGCAGAGATAGTGAAATCACTGTCAACAATTAAAGTTAAGAAACAAAACAAAGTCTTCAGAGTTTGGAGAGATTTGCAGAAGCTTTAGTTCATTTTCAAAGTGTTTCTTGTTCCTGAAATAAGCGGAATGTAGGGAGAATTAATCAGAAATTAAATCCTGATAAAATTGCTTGCAGAAACTGAAATGCAAGCTCTGAGGAACAAAACAGGTAGAGCAAGAGCGTGTGTCTACTGAATTGTTTGAAACTTGAAAAAATGTAAATTAAAACTATTAAGGAATTTAATTTCATATTACCTCATTGAAATAGTTAAAAAAAAACCCCTCACTTAGTTGTCACTTTTAGAGTTTTATCAAAATTTAATTATTCGTTTGTTTCCATTTAGACCTAAATGGCAGAAAGTCCCAAAGCAACTTCTTTTTAACAAAGAATAATAGAATATATATTATTTGTTCTATACTTATTCTGTCAAGGAAGATGGAGTATTTCCAACGTAGCAGTTAATTATGACACTAATGCTCTGGGACATTTAGTCTCACTAACTTTATTAAGTGGGTTTTGGCTGCAACAGGAAAAAATTCTGAATTTGGAATGAATTCAGTGAATCATTGAACTTGATAAAGCACTCTGGACAATGTTTGCATAGGGTTTTTTAACACTTTTTTTCTGAAAATTGTGCTCTTTCTTAACTTTAATTGTTGACAATCTCTCATACTTTGTTTTTAATCCATACATCTTTTATATCTTAGCACTTAGACTTATGTACCGCTTTATAGTACTTTACAGGCCTCTCTAGGCAGTTTACAGAATCAGCATATTGCCCCCACAATTTGGGTCCTCATTTTACCCACCTCGGAAGGATGGAAGGCTGATTCAACCTTGAGCCTAATGAGATTCGATCTGCCAAATTTCAGGCAGCTGGATGTAAGCATAAGTAGCCTGCAATCACTGCAAGCTATCCTCTGCACCACTGAAGCTCTTCTAGCTTTCCATAGCATTTTTAGATTTTTATTTTTGCTCTGATATATCCTCTATGATTTTAAAGACTGTACCCTACCCTTATGCTGCCCTGTGACTGTAATAAAGGTTTTATTTTGTTTTATAGTCTTTCATGGGGAGAGACAGTTGAAAGGGGTTAAGGAGCAGACATGGATTTAGGCAGTCTCAGACTGCTGAAGTTACAAGGAATGATTCAAGGTCATTGAAGGTAAGGAGGTTGTAGTAAGAAATCTGTTTTCCCAGTTCAGAGGCCCAGAGGGAGAAGAGAATCTGAAAAGGAAAAAAAAAGATCAAGGTTGATTGAAGGGCTAGAGGTTGCCTGGTAAGTTGAACTGAAGTCCTTGAGCTGAGTAACTCTTTGAGGAGTTAGTAGGAGCTACCTACTGAATTACAGCTTAGACACACTGAATTACAGCTTAGACAGCAGTGCTGTTGCTGGCAGAAAGATGGTTTCTGTCACTTCAGAGCAGTTAGGTCACGAAGGGAGTTACTCTATGCTACCTTCTTTGTAACAGTGATTTCCTTCTTTAATATTAGGTTATTGGAAAGGAAAATAATGTTTTTAAAAGACTTATTTTCATTTCTACACTGAAAGTTGTAACAAATATATATGGTGTTGGTATATTGGAAGTACTTTCCTGTTTTGCTGTTTAACAGTTGCAATATTTCCAGTTATATGTGACAAATCATGATGTATTTTATTCTTATGGTCAACCTCATTCTTGCAGAAAATAAGGGCCCTTTTGTTTCCTAAAATAAAGTGGGTGTCTCCAAGCAACATTCTCTCCTGACTGATATACTTGTGATTTCAGAGCTCAGAAATGTTGAGAATAAAACAAATAAATAATGGGGGGAGGGAAGAGCAAGACAGATGGGGGAAACATTCAGCTTCTCTGAAATAGATTTCCATAGCTGCACTCCTGGTTGACGATAAAAGACGAACCTTTGACATGTCACAGTGAAATGCACAAGTAGCAGGAATGTATCTAAATAGACAAGGACCAACATTTCATATTTAAACTTTCCATTCACACTCATTTCCCATTTTCTATTCCCAACTGCAAGGAAGGATGTGTCAGAAAAATGGCTTGCTGTTAATTGTAATTATGTTCATGATAATTAAATCAGTTTGACCCAGTCAAAAATGATTTAATATCCCATTAAATAATCTTATTTTTCCTTCAGTCAAGAGAAGGACTTAGCCATATAGCAAGCATATGTCAGTAGTATTTAAAAATTTTAAAGGTGGAAGACAGGACCAAATCTCACAATGTGAAATTGCTTAGTGTGAAGTACATGCAAGCTGCGCATGAGCATAAACATCTTAGAAAAAGAATATATTTGCAATAAAATAAAATGAAAGGTTAAAAGTATTTTTATTTTGCTTTAGTTTTGCTTAAATCTTGACTTAGGCATCTTAGGTATTCTAATGCTACTGTTGAGATGGTTTTTTTTTTCATGCTTTATAGTCATGTTTTCATCATTGCGAACAAGAATTGTAAGATTGTGAAAGATTTGTTTTAAAGCATTTTGTAACCCTGGCATTTTCAGTTCAGTTGCATTACATATTTAAACATTGGGGAGAACTTAGAACAAAAGTAAGGGCTTTTTACTCATAATTCTGGGAATTAACCCACTGAAATGCTTTTGCTAAGCAATTGCTCAAATTAGAGAAAAGTGTGCCAGAACAGGAAAATGCTTAAAAGTTATTTGTCTAATTAGGTATTGTTTAAAGTTATTTGTTTTAGGTATTGTGCTGCTATCTTTACTACTGCTGTATTTCAAGAAACTTTCTTTTATCACCATTTCCACTGGTGCCACCTCATCGCAACCAGCATGCTAGGGTAAAGGCTGAGAAAGCTGAAACCTGATCAGAATAGATACTTCAACTGTGAACCAGGCATGAAGGCATCTATCTGTGGAAACATCTGGGAAAGTGAAGGAAAGACATGGGGACTACCAAGGAGGAACAATCCCCAAGAGAAAAAGACAAGCACTCATAGACCTCTCCACACAGGAACCAGCCAGTGAGACATCCCTTCCTTCCATGGGTGGAAAGAAACAGAGGAATGAATAGGTCTTGTGGTGACCAAGCAGCAAGCCAGCTCTATCCACAACTCACTGCAAGTGGGCCACAATTTCTGATCTTGGATTAGGGAGTACCATGGGAGACCAGCAGGCTGTAGTATGGAATTCCTCTAAGATAACAATACATTGTATCTTTCTGTGTGACTGAGCTGTATTTAACTGTTTTGTATGAACACAACTTAGATTGTGTCCACTGCCAGGAAAAGTCCTGTTATTCAGATCTCCATTTGACTCTTTGACAACAAAAATTGAAAGAAAATATTGTCTTCTGAGATAACACGGAGTATTAGAATTGCACCTCAAATATTTAATATTTCTTTTCCTATCCCCAGCCCGACATTTTTTTTTGAAAATCAG
Organism: Psammodynastes pulverulentus; assembly: GCA_025802295.1. Classification (NCBI taxonomy): domain Eukaryota; kingdom Metazoa; phylum Chordata; class Lepidosauria; order Squamata; family Psammodynastidae; genus Psammodynastes; species Psammodynastes pulverulentus. The sequence goes on from JAOYMU010000274.1 coordinate 20,288,955, forward strand.
TGTTAATGTTTAAATGTCTGTCCATTTGACTATTTGTTTTAGTGTATTTTGTACATTAAACATATAAACTGGGTTGCATATATTTTAACAAGAGATTAATAAAACTATACCACAAAAAGTTAATGAACCAAAACTGCACTATATTAATGTATTAAGTTAATTCATAAATATAGATCCTTGGATGTGTTTGCATATGTGTGTGTGTGTTGTGTGTGTGTGTGTGTTGTGTGTATAATATCTGTATTTCTGTTGACAGTTCCAATGTTTGGTTGCGTCATGCCTTAGTTGCAAGTGCACAATGGACACCAGATTGATTACATAAAGGTTTTTGTTCAGAATACTGCTGAATGGGAATGTATTTGATTAAACTGGTAGCTGTCCATTTTCCAGCTTAGCTAAATGAATCCTTGTTTAACTGTACTCCCTGATGGGTAGTACTGTTTCATAAATAATTATCATGAGCAGCAGGCAGGCAAAGGGATGTACAAGGCTGTAGCCACAATTAACAATGTTATGGATGAGAAGCTCTTACGAAAATTAGATTGCTGTTCTAAAAAGATTAAGTGGTTGATGAAGGGGAAATATTTAATAGGATTCTACATTTTGTTTGTAAATCTACCATTCTTTTCCTATAATATTTTCTCTCTCTCTTTCTCTCTTGATAGATGGATGGGTGGATGGATGGATGGATGGATTGATAGATAGATCCACTTCTTTTACGCAGCACACTAATTCCTTTTTATTTGCTAGGATCATTCTAGTTCGACTCTCTCTACTCTCTTCCCCTAAAATGGCCTAAGAATATTTAAGCAGTATATTATAATGATATGACATCTAATTAAACTGAGGAAGTCTATTTTAATGATTCAGAAGCCTTAAGTCTTGTTGGAGGAGTATGGGCTCCATCATCCTTTACAACAGGGAAAAACAATCTGTATGTAGCTGGGGGCAATAACATTTCTAACTTGGAATTTTTCCCTTCCTTTCCTTCCCCTCTCCATGAAAGCATTAGAAGGCAGAAAACCCTACTCTCCTTATTCCTAAATCAGCTAGGAACCAGATACCTATGTAAAGTCTCCTCTGAGCCAAACCTAATTCTTTGCAATTTCATGGCAACAAATCAGAAGTGATTTGCCATTTTTTAAAAATTTCCAGTTTAGCCATTAATGTTGGTACTACTCAGTGATTACTCATCCAGCTCTTAATCAGGTCCAACTCTGCTAACCTCTGAGCCCAGACAGGTCAGCCAGATGTTGCTCCTACTGAGAGAGATGCCCAGGTACATCTCATTTATTACCCTGCCATTCAAGACAAATGTTGAAAAGCAGTTCTGGCTGAAATCAAGCTATCTTTCTAGGCATTATGCCAGTGGGTCATTAAAAATAAATTAAGGGAGGAAGTCATTGTTTAAATCAAACACTTTTCACTGTCAAGTAGAAGAGGGAAAAATTGCCCTTGAATCCTGAGTATTGGCAACGTGTCCTTGTTGCACACGAGGCTGCAAAAGCTTGCTCTCTGCAAAGCTTTACTCTGCACTGTTTAATTCCTTTAATGGATCTCCCCTCCAATAATTCAGCTCTTGAATATTAATGTCTCTTTACTTGATGATAAAAATAAGATTCTCTTATCACTTAACAAAGAAGTGAAGGATACTTTGCTTCATCTTTTTAATCTTCCGTAATAGAATTAGTCTACTTAATCTTGGCTGGTAATTCTAGTTCATCTCTTTCTTTAAGAAAGGGAAAAACAAACAAACATCAGGATACTATATAATTCAATCCAATGCAGCTTGGCTGATGATTGTACTTACCTACATCACTCAAATAATGCATGTAATAATAATAAAAAAGATTGATTCTAGAACCTGACCATTCATTTGTGTCAGATAGTGAGACAGAAGAATTCACCTTGCTATCTTTGGTCATTGCCAAAGACAGTTATTTTGATAATATCACATTACAAGCAGACGGAAATGCCAGGAGTATTTGCAGAGATATTGGAGATAATGTAAACCAGGTTTTTTTTTCTAGCCTGGCAACTTTATATGGACATTAATGCCAGAATTTCCCAGATAGCCTGAATTCTGAGAATTGAAGTATACACATCTTACATTTGCCAAATTTCAAAAACATTGCTTTAAACTATAGAACTGTGGATGGATGCTAATTGTAGGTCAAACTGATGGGAGCTGGGTTTGAAACATTTTTATTTGATTGAAAAAAAACCCTATGAAATGGTGAACATCTTGATCTAGCACACATAGAGCTGACTAGCATAGAAAAAAAAACCCAGTAATTTTCAAAATGTTTATGCTGGGTTTTGATCTTCTATATAATGCACAAAGAACATAGCCACTGTCCTATTTCAGCACTGGGTTAAGAAATAGTTCCAAAGTCATTAAAAATCAACTATTGACACAATTGAAGAAGCAGGTCTTCTGCAGAATAGCTAGTGATCTGTTGGAGTTAGCTTATTAGAATGCTCTAGGCAAACTATGAGAGGATCATATTAGAAAATATAAAGGAAAAAACAATACTTTAAAACCATGACAGGAAAATACACCTTGAGGTTGCTTTCACAGTGAATAGAAGGTGCACTGAGCAATGTCTCTGCTTGTATAACCATTCAGTCACACTTGAGCAGCTGGTCCTCATGGATTTGAACTTGGCTCTCTTTAACTCTATTTCAATAACCTAATTATTGCAGTACACCAAATTATAACTTTCAAAATCCAGACAGAGCAAAATACAAGAGCAATTATGTATTACAAAATACAATAACACTGTATGTGCTTGTTACCACTGTTTATCAGTTACTGGAAAGGTACGATTAGCAGATATAGTTAATTCATCATAAAATCTGGGCCCATGAATACTTGAACTGAAAGGAACAGTTCTGTATTTCTTTGTCTCATTTCTTTGTTTCAGAGTTCTTTGAAAATGGCACCTCTTTTCATAACAGTGTGTGAAGTGACCTTGAGTGGAAAGTTCTAGGCCTGATAAATGTTCATTTTGTTTAAATTTTTTTACAAACCATTTTCCCAAGATTCCCAATCTCATTAAGATTTACATAACCTATTTGGAATGCTTGAGGGAATAAGATAAATATTCAGAGAAATTTCCTACTGATGGGAAATGTTTTATGTAGAAGAAATTATTGCTGGAATTGATAAGCTATATGAGTAGTAGTGTGTGTGTGTGTGTGTATGTGTGTGCGTTTGTGTGTGTGTAAATTAAAGTACCACAAATGTGTCCTGTTCTTATCAACTCTTTTCTTTAAAATAAATGTATATCCACAGCAACGAATGACTGTAATGGATCTCTGCCTCAATTTACTGTTATATGCATATCTTTAAAAATACATTTTGTGTACTTCTATGCTTTTGTTATATATTTTATTTTTGTTGTTGTTTTGGATTCAGTTAATAAAATTGATGAAAAATTAAATACACATGTGCAATTCTTTTTAAGGTAAAATCACTTGAATATGGCTTGAGCAACTAAACGGATCAAAATTGGATTCTGAATTACTTGTCTTAGTTTTGCTTGCAGTCAGCAGTTGTATCATTATCAAGCAAAACACAGTTAGATTTGGAAAAGCCAAAGAAGCTGAACAAATGCTGATCATCAGGCTTCTAGAATATCTGAACCATTGATAAGAAAAACTCACAGTGCTTCTCGGTTCAAATTTGTAACAGAATAATAGGAATGGCAGAAATTAACATTGACAAATTAACATTTTGAAGACCAAAGAGAAGTAAAATAGAATACATAGTGACATGATGCAAAATACTTAGCTTCCTGCTATACTAATACTAATAAGCTCTTAACTAACAAGACAGCTAAGAATTTCTTAAAACCACATTTATCTAAATGTTTAGGAAAGATATGGTGGACTCTCTTATAATGGTGACAAATGGATATCATTGCATAACTGTTCCTGCATATATAATACTGAGAATTACTTTAAACCTTGTTTTCTCACTCGGCATATTCCAGAGTACAGAAACTTGGTTTACTTGCAATAGTGAAAAGGATGATGTCTAGAAGCTTATTGATTTGGCAAGGAAACAAATTCAAAACAATGTAGGTTGCAAGGAAAACAAAACAAAATATTGGATGTGATGTGCTGAGTGATTGACTGACCAACTGAATGAATGAATGAATGAACATATACACACACAAACACATATTCAAAGATCTACACCTCCTTAAGATAGATTTCAACTATCAACCTTTTTTTAAAAAAACAAAACAACGGAGTCTCTCTCCCTCTCTCCCTCTCTCTCCCTCTCAACTGTTCATCACACCCCTCAGAGTCAGACTCTGACGGGGGCACGACTATTTATTTACTTGGGTGAGTCATTTAGTAGTGCTAGCACCTAGCTTCAACTGTTTGCAGTTCCTTCTTTTAATTAGCAGATATAGCAAATGGAACATTACTGTTTCCACACTAATAATAATTAACCCAAATGACCTGTGGCTTTGGACAACCATTTGTCTGAAATAATTTAGGGTTTCCTGCTTGAGCAGGGGATTGAACTAGAAGACTTCCATGGTCCTTTCCAATTCTGTTATTCTGTTAATTAAATGTTGTTAGACTCTTATGGTCTTCTTCTCTGGTTCTTCTGAGAAACAAAAGGACAAGGTAAAATCTAGATGAAGTACTATTGAATTAACCAGGCAGTAGCACAGAAGGCAAGCAAGGGTTGAGGTTAAAATTCCAGACTTTGCAGTCATGGATTTTGACTCCACTTCATCTATAGTACCAAGACACTGAAATGCTAGGTTGCTTGCAGAACTCTTTGTGATTACTGATTATTGAAAGGAATGGTCTATTTGGTCATATTTTCTGAATAGATCACATCCTGCAACTAATTGTGATCAGTACTAGCTGTAACTTGGATGCAGCCCAGCTGCTACTGATCATAATTTCCAATATTTCAAATCCTGCCTGAATGCCTGAGAGTAGGTAAATGCTTGAATAACTTATGATTGTCTCTCTGCGCAGTAGGCTGTGCCACACTTTGAATTCACGGCTTCAGAATATGCGGAGAGGGCACATACAATATAGGACATGTCTACAACCTCTTAGTGCCTCTTTTCCTGGAATTATGATGCTGCTGTGAAGGGCAAATTTATGATCTCCACAATGCAGTTTATATAAAGAGCTGCAGACAGGTGCTATATGTCTGTGCCTCTGTATCCCAAAAATTTTTTTTGCCTTTGAATCTAAAGCTTTGCAGAGTTCTTTTAGGTATTAACTATGTATGGAATAATGTCTTACTGCTCTACATTTAGTATCTTGCCCAATAATACAGAGATTATTATGAGAGAAGAAGCATTATGTATGGAATAATGTCTTACTGCTCTACATTTAGTATCTTGCCCGATAATACAGAGATTATTATGAGAGAAGAAGCATTATCAGTGCTGTTGAATGTTGAATAAATTCAATGAAGTCCATAATTTGAATCAAATGCATGGCAAAGCCATCAAGAAGAAGCATGAAATGGGAGAGTGAAATGTGAAGGAATGTGGGTAGAAAAATCTGACAGCTTTTTGGTAAAAAAACAACTGGTTTTTTTAAAACTCCAACTCAAGTTAACCGGTGACCTCTATTAACAAAAGTAGCATGGCCAGGAAGAGTCGTAAAAAATATGCAGAGGTGGTATTTAGCAGGTTCTGACCAGTTCTGGAGAACCAGTAGCGGAAATTTTGAGTAGTTTGGAGAACCAGTAGTAACCTTCCCCCAGGAGTGGGGAGGGAATGGAGATTTTACAATATCCTTCCCCAGGAGTGGGGTAGAAATGGAGATTTTACAGTATCCTTCTCCTGCCACGCCCACCAAGCTATGCCGACAGAACCGGTAGGAATTTTTTTTGAATCCCACTACTGCCTTGAACATACGTATATCCACGGGTAAGCACTCACTTCATTACCAAATCAAAAGGCTATAGGGACTGATGGAATACCCACTGAAATATAATAAGCAACAGAAGAAATGACAGAAATTCTAATCAAGTTATGCCATCAAATCTGGAGAACAACATAGTAACCACCTGATTGGAAGAAGCCACTCTATATTTCAATACTCCAAAAAGAGGAGACTTAACAGAGTATGCAAACTATCATGCAATATCTTTAATTTCACTTGGTAGCAAAATAATGCTTAGGATCATCCAATGAAGATTAGAGCCCTATATAGAAAAAGAGATGGCAGATGTTCAAGATGGCTTTAGAAAAAGCCAATGAACATGAAACATTACTGCAGATGCATGCTGGATAATTAAGCCAAAGAATGCAAAAAAATAATCAGCATATGCCTTGTGGATTATAAACAAGCCTTTGATTGTGTTGAGGATGTCAAGCTGTGGAAAGTTCTCAGAAAAAATAAGAATTCCAGAACATCTCATTATCCTTATGAGAAACTTATAATAAGTTAAGAAACCAAATGTGGACAGAAATTGGAGAAATAGAGCACAGCAAGGCTGCATAGTCTCTCTTATTTATACAACCTATATATTGAAAATTAAGGAAAACTTGATTGGAAAAAATGAGTGTATTTTTAAAATTGGAGGAAGAAACAGTAATAAGCTGTAGTATGCTTGATGACAGTACTCTGATAGCTGTAAATATAAAGGTCCTGCAAGCCCAGTACTAAAAGTCAAAGAGCACAGTGAAAAAAATGAACTAAAATTAAATATAAAGAAGACCAAACCAATGGCAACCATAGAACAAACAGCCTTAGTACTGACAATGAAGATAAAAGGCTTCTGCCTTTAGGATCAACTATCAACAGTAAAAGAACAAACAGTCAAGAAATACATCACAGATTAGAACTTGGTAGAACAGCCAGGTAGACTTTGGAAAATATATTTAAAAATCACATTTTAAATATCTTTTCCAAGGTCTTCATGGCTGTTCTACCAAGTTCTATATGTACAAAGATCAGAATCATGCAAGCCAATATATTCCCTGCGACACTCTATGGAAGCAAAAACTGGACTTTAAAGAAGCAGATAGGAAGAATATTGACATCTTTGAACTTTGATGTTAGAGAAGACTCCTGGAGAGTTTATGGTATTTGGAGAAAATGCCATGGACAGCTCAGAAAACAAATCAATAGATCACTGAATAAATCAAGTTTACTTGAAAAAAAAAGATCAGCTCAAATTATCCTATTTTGGACAAATTATATGTAGATACAGCTCTCTGGAAAAGACTGTAATACTAGGAAAGGTGGAAGGAAAGAGAAGAGGACTCGGAAGGAAAGAGGAGGAGGACTCAGTTATAATGGCAATAAGTGCATGATTGGAATACTTGTATAAATAGGTTGGGGACAGATTGTCCTGGAGAAGATCTATCTATCTATCTATCTATCTATCTATCTATCTATCTATCTATCTATCTATCTATCTATCTATCTATCT
>JAOYMU010000274.1:20392498-20404316 GCA_025802295.1 Psammodynastes pulverulentus
GTTGAATAATTCCAGAGGAGGAGATTCAAACACTGTAGTAAAAATATAATGGAGAACAAAGGGAAGCCATCTTGCCCTGCCCAAGACAGGAGAAGAAGTAAAAGTTCCAGCTTATGTACTTTTTTGTTTTTAAAAAAACCTCCATAGACACAGTCAGCAGATACCAGATGCGATACAGTACTAATTCCAAGTAGTTTATCCAAGAAAGAGAAAAGCCTTTCCTTTCTCCATTCCTGGAGAAGAAAGAGTTAATAGCCGCTTCGTCCGAGGGGATATAAACTCCCCTCTCCAATCTACATTCCATGCTGATTGAATTAGCACTCACAATAATTTATTGCCATCCTTCACACTTCAAAAGGTTAGGGAAATTCATTCCTCATCCAGAGCTGCAGCCAAGCTTCTCATTCTGCAAATCTCCCGATTTCAAACAGCAAGGAGAAGTTGCCTCCTCCTCCCCCACATGCACGCAGATGTCTCGAGCGAGACTGCCCCCCCCCGACCGCCGTCAGCCGGGGGGGCTTCCAGCAAGCCACTCTTAACGGCAGAAATCCCCTCCAAGGATCTCTGTGCCTCCGGAGAAGCCCATCAGCGATACAAAAGACAGGCGAAACCAAGTTCCATCTGTGCTCCTTGAAATCGGAAGTGACGTCTCGCTTCATCATCTGTCTTGATCCACACTTTGAAGTAGTTGCATCATTTTATCTGTCAATAGGCTAGTGGTGTGCTGATAAATGTATAATAGTAGGTTCTGCTGCTTTCATTGCTACCACTGCATTGTCCTGGTAGCTACCAAATAGCTGCCACACAGTTGTGGCTTAGCTTTATTCTCAACCAGCTCATCAAATTCACGAAAATATAATGTCATGAGCCAATATGAGCCAGCTTTCCAGCATACCACTGCTTATAGCTATAAAACACATAGCAGGATAGCCAGAGTAATAGTTAACATTGCTTTCCATCTCCCAGATCTGGGAGTGGCCCAGTTGCTATAACTATGATGTATTGATAGTAAACTTGGTGATATTTTAGTACCATGTATAATATTATCAGTATAGCAACTGGGCGAGACAGCACATACTTTATCAAGAAATCTGGTATTGTTTAATAAAACAAATTATACCAAGGCAGAATGTGACTTATTCATCCTGATTATTGCCTGTAGATTCTATACCAGACAAAATATTATTTTCAATAGTTATATAGGAAAAGTAATCTGGCGGATTGATGGAAGCAGCATGATGAAAATATCTGTTCTTTCTCTTAATGGCACTGGATGGGGTTTATATTTATCTTGCCAACAATATGGTAAAACTGCTGTTCATGATCTGTATGAATATCTCTGTACATTTCATAAAGTATGTATTTTGTGAAAATAATAATAATAATAAAATAGCAGCTTTACATATCAAGTTTTATGGGATAATTCTAGTATAAAATGACTTCGGTAAATGAGATATTTTATGGTCTTTAAAGAGTAGGGTATAAATCTATAAACATTTTTTCCAATACAAAATTAGTCAGTACCAACACATTTAAACACATTTCCTGTCATCTGTTCTGTTTCCAACTACAAGTAATTAACTGTTTATATTCTCTAAGACTCCACGATATTTCCTTTTGCCCTTCTGACTTCCTACTCTTGCCGTTGCTCTAAAGGGTATCTGCTAGCATATATCGGGTGTTAGATGCTGACATTTTTTGCTGCATTTGTAAATGGGAGGTGTTGCGCTCATGGAATTCAAACCTAATTTAAATTTCAATCATACTTAAAAAGGACATTTCTCTCTTGCCCTTTCACCACTTGAGTCTGCATATGTGAATTAATGTCAGACACATTTCATTTTCTTTGCCTAGGATCTGATATCTCAGAGGATTGTTGTTGAATAACCTCCTGCAGCAGGAAAAGGACAATCAGTGACAAAGGCTACTTCGGGATTGTCACTTGCTTTTCAGTAAACAGAGGAGTCAGAAAAGTCTTCCTATTCATTTTAGGATGATGTTCTTTAAGATCCTGGATCAAAATGTACTTGCCTCTTCAGTTTTTTTAAATCTCATTCACAGGCAGTATTTAGCATTTTTGTTGCATGTTTTGGGTAGTTGTTTGTTTATTTGGGTTCTGGAAAGTGCTCTTCCTTTTTTATTTTATTTTTTAAATTGATTTACAGTCATAGACTAGAGAGCAGAACACATAAAAATACTTAGTAAATATACAATTAAAAATTCTAGTATAAAATAATAAATAACAACTAAAATCTATGATAAAATCCAGTCTGCCAAGTAAACATGGTCTAACTATCCTAAAATTACAATCCATAAACTGTGTGCCCCATTGTAGGTTCAACGCTAAAAGGGAAAGGAATAAGCAGTGCAAAGGGTTTGCCACATTTGTTATATAACATAACTATGATGGATTAGACACTTGTTTCTGATGAATCCCCAGTGCTGCTGCACAGAATCTAGCCACTTGTGCTGTTGTTATGGATTGTTCATCCTTAAGCAGCCACTGGAAATAAGCAGTGTTGGAACGACCAGGATATCTAGCAATTATTGGCAGAATATGTTTTCTGAATCTCTGTGTAAAAGGAACATCGAAGGAGTATGTGTCCAATGGTCTCCACCTCTCCAGAGCCACAGGAACAGAGACCTTCAGTCAATGGTATCTTTTTATACTTGCCATACAGGATGGTTGACAGAAGAGCATGGCACAGTGTGAGCAAAAATGCTTTCCGATGGTTTGCCAACTCCAACTCTACCACCAGCCTTATGATGTCTTTCCTGGAGGTTGTGGATTGTAGATCCCTGGACATTGTAGCAGAGAATAACATCTAGGGAAAGGCCTAATGTTCTAATCTTTACCACAATTGAGTAGCAAATATAAGTGCTGCAGCCTATCCGTGGACTTTTTATTAACATTTTATTGTCCCCCCCCCCTTTGGAGAAAAATACAAATCAAACTCTTTTTCTACCAAATTGAATAGAAATGCAGAAAGTTCTGTGCCCAGCCCCAATGGGGACATATGGCAGACTTTTGAGGAGGAGATATCAATATCTCAGTAGTGGTTAAAATAATCATAGGCTTCAAAATGGCAAACGCTACTGGACAATTGAAGTTCTGTCCATTTTTACATGGATGCAATGCATGCAACACAAGTTAAAAGGACAAGGCTTTGATTACCGGTCATACTTCTTATTTGAAGTCAATAACTGTTGTTATGGATGCTCCTGGTTGCTCCATATATCATGGACATGTGATATTATTTGCTACTTGTAGAAAAAAGAATTCAGATATTATAGCATTATATTTTTATTCCAATGATATTACTTATTACTAAGAGTAATAAGTAATGGCATACATGGACATCTTCTTGTTGTTGTTGTGCCATATCCATCATTGGACGTTGGTGATCATGTTGGTGATCCTATTTTTATCAGCAAAATGTGCTGCTGAGTTTTGTTCAAACCAGTCCCTTAGATTTTGAAGCCATGATGTTCTTCTTCTGCCTGGACCTCGTTTGCCCTCAATCTTTCCCTGGAGGATTAAGTGAAGTATGCCGTATTTTTCTGGATCTCGTATCATATGTCTAAAATATTCTAACTATCGCTTTTTTATGGTTTTGATGATTTCCCTTGGCTTTTCCAGGTGGCTTATTACTTCCACATTTCTGGATTAGTCAATGATGCTTATTATGTAACAGCTGCCTGTAAATCCACATTTCAAATGTTTCTAGTATCTTCAAGTGGCTTTCTGTCAGAGACCAACTCTGTGCACTGTAGAGCAGGATAGAAAGGATGTACCATCTGACAAGCCTGATTTTCAATTTTAGGCTTATGTTGTGACTGCAGAAGACCTTTTTCATTTTGAAGAATCCTGTTTAAGCTTTCACTATCCTTGTTTTTACTTCAGTGGTCATGTTCCAGCTTTCATGTAAAATAGAACCTAGGTACGTGATCCTTAGATGGGATGCGGTGGCTCAGTGGCTAAGACACTGATCTTGTCAATTGAAAGGTTGGCAGTTCAGCAGTTCGAATCCCTAGTGCCACGTGAGCTCCCATTACTTGTCCCAGCTTCTGCCAACCTAGCAGTTCGAAAGCATGTTAAAAAATTCAAGTAGAAAAATAGGGACCACCTTTGGTGGGAAAGTAACAGCGTTCCGTGCACCTTTGGCATTCAATCATGCTGGCCACATAACCATGGAGACATCTTCGGACAGCGCTGGCTCTTTGGCTTTAAAATGGAGATGAGCACTGTCCCCTAGAGTCAGAACAACTAGCCCATATGTGCGAGGAGAACCTTATGTGATCCTTCCAACTTTTTCTAATGGTATTCCTTCCATACATGGACATAAGAAAACCTTATCAACAAAGAAGAATGGCTCATACCCAGAAGTACTTTTTTGCAGTCCATAGACTTCTCTTTTAATCATGAAATGGATGGCAGTTCTCTGTTTCTTGCCTTCTACTTTGAAGTGTAAAATAGATAAAAACTATAATGTATAGTTTGCTTTACAGTAAGTAAATCCATAAAAAAGATCTTCAAAATTCTAGTTTCACCATATTGTGACGTATCCAACCCACTATCTGTCCTTCAGTTCTGCTGCCATATTAAGTGTAGTCTTCAACCATCAAAAGACTTATTACCCATTTGTTCTAGAGCAGAGGTCTCCAACCAGTGATCTGGGGACCACTGGCAGTCCATGAGAAAATTTTGGTGGTCCGCAGTGCACCCGGGTGTAGGAGCTGCTCTGGGATGACCAATAGGTCAGTCCTGTGACTAGAGCTCTGGAAAGAGAGATAAGAAAAGGTTGAGAGAAAGAGACAGAGACAGAGTGAGATGCATACACACACAGAGAGAGAGATGAGAGCAAGAAAGTGAGAGATACAGAGAGTGATGAGAGATTCCAGTGTTTTGTTTTCTGTGGGAAATGGGTCCAAATGACTCTTTGAGTGTTTAAGGTTGCAGAAACAGGCAGCTAAGTGCCTGAAGAACCTCATCCTGACACTGGGAAACCAGTCACTTCAGCGAGCAGCGCACTGGATTCCTATTAGTGGTCCTCAGGATTTAAAATTATGAATTTGGTGGTCTCTGAGGTCCAAAAGGTTGGAGACCAATTTTGGGCAATATAATTTATTTTTCTACTTGGGACAGAAAGGTAGCTAATACCCCAATAATAAAGGATGGCATTTATTCTAAATAGCGCACAGATGTGTATACAATTTTCCAAGTATGATTTAACATGCTGGTGGGCTCAGTAGGTCCTATTTATTTATTTGTAGAAACATTCTGAAACACAGGCATGTTAAAGAAAAGCTATTGGCCTATTTTTCTATTCATGGGCTTCAGAAAGAGATAATTTGCTGGGTAAAACTATAGAACTAATTTATTCCACCAATTTTCCTCTAGTCTAACACAAACACCAGCAGAGTGTCTGTAACTCAGAATTACTAAATGAAGACATTTAGTGCTAGGATTCGGGGAGTGAATCAAGTTTATTAAATTTTCACCCCCAAATCTGCTGGAGGGATGGTGTTACACTGAAGCTGGCAACTTTTTAATGTGTATCATGCAAGTAAAACCCATAAACAAAGTATAATTGTGTAGCCATGGACATCATCTTGACTTTTTTTAACCCACCCCCTGCAAGTGTTTCTGGATATGAAGACATTTTTGCAGTGGTCATGCCCAGTTTATGGAATTCTGCCCTAAAGACGTCTGCAACATATTAATTAATTAATTAATTAATTAATTAATTCATTCATTCATTCATTCATTCATTCCCAATCTTATAACAAAATGACTTAGAGTGGCTTCCAGCATTAAAACATTAAAATCCTAACAAATAAATATCTTTAAAAAAATAAAAATCCCAATCCCAATCCCAATCAAAATAAAACATAATTAAAAATAGCGACGAAGGGAAAAGGATGTGTGTGTGTGAAATAGGATTGCCTCTTAATTCAACAATCACCACTAATGTGATGCTCCCTTGTTAGGAACCCAAGCCATCTGGCAGAGCCAGGTTTTCAGGCTCCCATCTCAGGAGATGTTCCCCAAAGGGCAAGAGCCACAGCAGAGAAGGCCCTTCAACTGGACCCTGCCAGCCAGAATTCCTTAATTGACAGAACCTGCAACAGGCCTCCTCTGCTGGCGCAGATGGAGCAAGCCCGTCCCAGTGGGCTGAGACAGTTCTTCAAGTAACCTGGACCCATGCCATGCAGACCTTTAAAGGTAATAACCAACCCCTTGAATTGCACTTAGAAGCAGACTGGCAGCCAGTGCAATTTATGGAACAATAGTGTAATGTGGGTCATCCTAGGAACCCTAAGAGCTTCCCACACCACTGCAGTCTGCACCAATTGAAGCTTCTTAATGCTCTTTAAGGGTAGCCCCATCTATGGTGGGATTCAAATTCTTTTACTACCCATTCTGTGGGCATGGCTTGGTGGGCGTGGCAGGGAAGGATACTGTAAAATCTTCATTCCCATCTCACTCCAGGTGAAGGATACTGTAAATTCTCCATTCCCTCCTCATTCCTGGGGGAAGGTTACTGCCAAATCCCATTCCCTCCCCACCCCTACTAACCTGCTTTTCAGCTCTGTTCTCCTGTGCAGGGCAACAAAAGAAGACCCAGCCAATCAACTGGGACTCAGGAGGTAGGGAATAGATGGGGGTGGGGCCAGTCAGAGGTGGTATTTGCCGGTTCTCCGAACTACTCAAAACCGCTACCGGTTTCCAGAACTGGTCAGAACCTGCTGAATACCACTTCTGAACCCCGTGTAGAATGCATTGCAGTAGTCCAGACATGAGATTACTTGGTCCTGAGTGCAGGATATTTTTAATATTTTTCACAGCTACATTCTTTCTATGTAGTACAGAACTGATTTTCCTCAAATCTAATATACCACCAGAAATTAGTTTTCTGTTTTATGAATATAATAGCTATCTTTAAAACAATCGCTTCTAAAAGCAAAGTAGTTGTATTTCAGGACAGATACAGGATTTTATGCTTTCAGAAATGGGAAATATTCCATGCAGTGTTTAATTTGTCTAGTATTCAATACAGCTTAATTGAATGGTACTGCTACTTTTGGTTATGGCACCTGGCTGAAAATCAGTAGTTCAAGTTCTGTGTTAAGCACAACATTTTTTCCCTTTTCTTTATAATTACACACTTTAATGATGATCAAGTGTTTCCCCTAGAAGGCCACAAAATGAAGCAACTGGTTAACATTTTGATGCACCTGCCTTAAGACAGACACAGTGCTCAAGAATTTAAAGTAAGATATTCCATATTTTTAAAGTCATAGAACTATCCAAAATGAAAAAGGCTTTAACTAAGGCTCGCCCTTCCTAAGGAGAAGAACCTGTAAACAAATGAATGCAGTTCTACTAAGTATTCAGGGAAAAGAGGACATTCATAAGGGACACAGTAGATCATGAAAAAAAAGAAAAAATATCAGATATGTACATGCCACATATTAACATTTACACTTTTCCTCAATAAATCTGAAAAGTAATATTCAAAGATGGATAGCTCTCATTTTTTTACTCATTCAAAATTGGAGAATAATCTACTAGAAGATCCATAATTTTTGTCATGATTAGTTTAACAAAATAAAAAAAATCAGGTCTTCTAATGGCACCAAACAAGTACAGATACCTAAAATATAAGAACTATTCACAATCAGCCAGCATCTGGTTTAGCATTTTAGTTCTGCAATTGTCCACAAACAGGTAATTAATTCAACTGCAGCTTTCCACTCATGTTCCCTAGCAACTGGTATCAAAACCTCTATATTCTCCTTTAAAACACATAGAAAATGACGTATGTACCTTTTCTATTTGCAGTTTGTGCAACATCTTATGCTTATGTATTTTTGTCCTCAACCAATTATGAAAATAAAGTGAGAACTCTCTTGGTTGGGCCCACACACATTTGCTAACCATTGTGTGGTTTGCTTAATATGGATGAAGTATATTGTAGAAATTCAAGTAGAATAATGCTGAGGAAACCTTGATGAAGATATCCAGGATCAGTTAACAGAAAAGATACCTTTGTTAAAGGAAAGGAGAAAAACATCAGAAAGAAATTCAAAATAATCCTCCCAAGATTCAGTTGTTATAAGAAGTGGCAAAGAGACACTCCACTGGGTTTTCAGGATTCTGTCATTATCATCTGAAGAGCATGCCTGTGATTTTGTGGTGTCTGTTTCCTAACCTGGCCTAATAAGCCTGACAGCTACAGGAGATGTAAACCATCAACATTAGCAATAGCAATAGCATTTAGGTTTATACACTGCCCCATAGTGCTTTACAGCAGAGTTCCCCAAACTTTCTGGTTTTACGGATCAACAGGGGGGGGGGAGAAAGGATGGTTCTATGCAAGTGGCCAGCAAGTGCACGTGTAGCTCCGAGTCTTCGGAGATGGGGCGGTATATAAATTTAACAAATAAATAAATAAATAGATAAATAAATAAATAAATAAATATTTGGATGAGCAGTGTGTACATGCACCCGCCACTTACACAAATAGAGCATGCATGCACATGCTTGCCTGCTGCTCACACAAGGCGGGATGCACATGTGTGCACATGCACTCTCACACTGTTTCTATGACCTGGTTGCAAATCGCTCACAACCTACTAGTGGACCGTGGCTGAGATATGGGGACCCCTGCTTTACCACACTCTCTGAACGGCTTGCAATATAAGAATGATTTGCACATTGCCCCGAACAATCTGGATCTTCATTTTACTGACCTCAGAAGTTTGGAATCTTAAGCCTATTCAGGATTGAATTTCAGGCTATGGACAGAGTTTGCTTGCAATACTATACTTTAATCACTGTGCCACCATCAGTAAACCATTGCTGAAGTAACATATACATTATATTTCATATTAGGAAAAAAGTAATATTTGAATATTGATTGTGGTGTATTCAGCAAATAATGGTTAACAAAGTTATGGCTTATCTTCAAAATATAACTTTCTTAGAGCCATCTCTCTTCATAATTATGAATAGCAACATTACATGATGATTTAAAAGCACACAGCAGTGCCATGCCATTAACATCTGGAGTCACCATACAACATTTAGATTACAGATGTATTCAGATGAAGAAATACTTTCATTTGACTACCAATCCTCAAAATTATCATTATTCCTCATTGTAATGACACATTTTAGAATTTAAATCATAAACTCATCTAAATTAAGCCAATGGCTTATATAGGTTATTATATAGCCATGTCCATGTTGCTTTCTTGGCAAAAATATAGAAATATTTTGCCAATATTTTTTTCCTTGCTAATCTAATCTAACTCAAAATTTATGATTGTCTTATACTGAAGAACTGACCAGGTATAACACTCTATTGGCACTTTTTTGGGGGATCAACCAGATGGATTGATTTTGCCATCTAAACTATTTCAGAATTAACAAAGCCATAAAGAAAATAGGGCTATTAAAATAGAATTTGAATGAGGAGGTAGTGTAACAATTTTGATAGATTTTAGATCAGCAACAGAAAATGAATAATATTGTTTAAATAATCAAACAATATAGTTGATAGAAGTCTACAGATACCACCTTATCAGTCTTGTTCTTCTTACATATACCAAGAGATCAGTAGTGGTTTCATACTGGTGCCGCTACCAGTTCGGTGACAGCACGTGCGTGTGTGCAGCTTGGATAAACTCCAGCTAAAGCACCTCTCAGCTGCTTTAGCGCAGCAATCCGCTCTGCCATGCCAATTAACTGAGCGGATAAAGCTCACCAAAGAGCATGGGCGGGTGAGAGGGCCCAAAAACCACCCAAACACTGATCGTTGGAGCTACCACTTGTTGGAGTTACTGATTCGCCTGATTAAGGCCCGGGAGGATACCACCATTGCAACAGATATGCCAGCTTTTAAACAAGATTTTGAAAATAGAGAAACAACCAACGTATTCTGCATTTGTGGATGAGTAAGTCAAATCTTAGTTACATATTACATTTTTTGCTTTGGGTTTTTTCCACTGTAACTTTGACAAACAGATCACTGGGTGAAGACCCTTGTTCCAGGAGGGAGTTGGAAATAAAACCATTTAGAGTAGAAAATTGTGGATATACAGAGATAATCTCCAGGAGCACCTCCTCCCAGACAGGCAAGGAAAAATTTGTCAATTTTCTTCCATTGACCTATTTTCATAAATATAATTAGATTGATACAATCTCTGTATCACTTTGAGAATCCTTTAAATGTAATTTTTTTGTACTAAAATACACATTTATACATAGGTATGTTTACTAATGAAAAACTGTCACAAAATCTTGAGTTGTTTTCATTTTAAATGGTAGCTAGTTTTGCATATAGAGTCAAAAGGACATGTTAGAAAAGGTTATATTAAAGTATGAAATGAATTTATCACACCCATCCCTCCTCTTGGTTTATTCATCTGAATGGTGCTTATCATACATACAGCACTTCTTCCCTATCTCTGAAACATATTATAATTCTTTTTTTTCTGTTAAGATTAGATTGTGACTATTTTTAAAGAAAGTCAACACATAATTGTTAATCAATATGCAGATAAAGAAGAAAGAGGAACAAAATACATTTTAAACAAGACATTTTTCTTTACAAGCATAAATTTGAAAGGGGAAAAAATAGCATGCTGATGTGAAAAGCCAAAATGGCATGATGCGAGAATGGCTGCAGGAAAACCCACAGTCACAGGAAATTACCTTAATACAGTGAAAATTAAGAAAGCACCAAAAACATTCTCTGTCTCCTGGATACAGTCGGTATATTCATGCCTTGCCAATTATTTTGTTTGCATCAATTTAGGGTTATTTTTTTAAGGTTCCTTTTAGAGCTAGGAAATGAAAGACAAAAATGACTAAAAAGCATAAGCAAAAGGTTAGCTTTTTTGTTTCAGTAAAAGAATAATTATTCCCTTTGCTCTGCAAGCACGAAAACCATTGCAAAACAGTTTTGTGACTTGGAAAGTGATAGCTCTGCTTAACTAGAAGAAAAGGGAGAAATGAATGGAAGTTGAGACATTAAATCCAACCAGTTCTTCCTCCCCTCCCTCCCTCTCCACTCTTGTTCTTATTTTTTCTTTCACGGCAAAAAGGAAACCAAGAAAACCAACAAAATGGAGGGTGTGCAGAAACCAAAGCTAGCTGGTTACAGTGTGTGAGAGATGTTACGACTGAAAGCAAGCCCAATGCCAGGAACACTATCTGCAAGGAGTAGGCTTGTTGGCATGGTAGCTGCTACTGAATGGAGAAACAGGTGATTTCATTGGCTGATGAACACCACATCTCCAGGAACTGGAAATTAGCCTGTTTTATTACTGTTAACTAATCGAAGAGGTTGACAAAATAGGAACAAGAGAAGTGATACCTCAGGTTCAGGGTACCCAGGGCAAAAAGAGGGTAAAACTCCCATAGCTTCGTAGTACTACAGAAGAGAACATTCAGCATTCTGCGTGGAATACCTTCCTGTGTCCACCCTCTTCAGTATTCTCTGTTATTTTGGACATGTGTGCTTGATCACGTGCAGATATTGTATGCACATATTTAAATCTGAACCAGCAGTGTGCAGCAGCAGCCAAAAAAGCTAATGCAATCCTAAATTGCATTAACAGAGGGATACAACCAAGATCAAGTGAGGTACTAATACCACTCTATAAAGCCTTAGTAAGACCATACGTAGTATACTGCATCCAGCTTTGCTCACCACACTATAAAAAAGATTTTGAGACTCTAGAAAAGGTGCAAAGAAGAGCACCCCAGGATGATTGGGGGACTGGAGACTAAAACATATGAAGAATG
>JAOYMU010000274.1:20498325-20513569 GCA_025802295.1 Psammodynastes pulverulentus
AGATAGATAGATAGATAGATAGATAGATAGATAGATAGATAGATAGATACAGACAGACAGACAGACAGACAGACAGATAGGAAGCAGCTGAATAGGCTATCAGCAAGAAAAGATTGTGAATTATTGCTATCGAGGGATCAAGCTCAAAGAAAATACCGACCGGCATTAAAGGGACCGTACAGACTTCGGATTAGGCACGGAGGATCCAAGACCGAGGAAAGGAGCAAGAGACACCGACTACTCCCCCCCCCTTCCCTCTCCGCGGTTCGTCACCTGGTATTTGGTTCCAGGGCGGTGGCGGGCAGTGCTGACCAGAAGGCAGACCCCTCCGTCTCCTCCGGTTGGCTTCCCCAGGGCGAGCAGAGCCCTGGCAGCGCGTCCCGGGGCCCGCATCCCCGCTGAGGGCAGCAGGCGACTCACCACCACCGCGTCGCACGGGAGGCGCATTTCCGACGAGCTCCGCCACAAGCGCCCCACCAACTCTTTCAAAACAGACCGGCTGAGAGGGAAGGCACTTCCCGCCACCTGCGCGCGCAACCCCCTGAAGAGACGGAGGCGGGGCTTTTCTGGCACCTCTTCCACGCTTGCGCAGAACTTGAGCAACTCTTTCTTGGTGGGCGTCTGTGCCCAATTTCCTTCTGCGTCTGCGCCGACGCATACTGAACAAGAGCTTTTTTTTTTTTTTTTAACTGTGCCGGGACTATTGTGGTTCTTTACCGTCAAGTCGAGGTCATTTCAAGGCGGCCTTGTGAAGAATTGTCCTGAGCTGAATTCGGTCTTCAGTTCGGGGGGCTGAAAATGGTGTAATTCCCTTCTAACACTAACCGCGTTAAATTGGGGAAGTATAACACGGATTGATCTCCCCGCTAGACTTAAATAAGAAAAAATAACAGGCAAATGAAGTGCCATAAAAGAGCCAACGACCCTTTTCTTGAATATGATGCTATTTATCAATACAGTGTTTATCAATTTGGTGTAATGCAATATTTTGTGCAATTACGATTCTAATAAACGTTTGTCTTTTTGATACAGTGTGATTGTGTCCTAGTTGAATGATCTGTTATGTTCTCTGATGTGACATTGCATTATTTTCTGAAGGGCCTACAAACCCTTTATATTGTTCCAACTAAGGAAGAGTAACCTTTCAGATTCTTTATTTTTTCTTAAGCATACAGCTATCGCTAAATTATTTTTCTACGGTATACTGCATTTCAAAATCATTTAATATTCTACCAAAGAATAAAATATTGTGAAATCAAGCCCTATAGGATTACCCCTAACTTTCTAATTCTGACAGGAGAGGAAGAACTTCCCAAGCAGCTAATATTTTTAATAGGTGTATAGCACAAACTAATCACTGGGATTCA
Source organism: Psammodynastes pulverulentus (assembly GCA_025802295.1). Classification (NCBI taxonomy): domain Eukaryota; kingdom Metazoa; phylum Chordata; class Lepidosauria; order Squamata; family Psammodynastidae; genus Psammodynastes; species Psammodynastes pulverulentus. Next base: position 20,499,693 of record JAOYMU010000274.1, read on the forward strand.
AATTGGATTGTTCTGATAGGATTATTTCCCTAATTCGTGCAGAGTTGGATACGGATTTACAGTGAGAACTATAATGTCATCCATAGGTGAAAATGAATTTTTCTGTATATTAAGAGCCTCTTGCTTCCTGCACAACCCTTTTAACCAGATCATTTAATTATATAGCATATGCTTTTTCATAATATTGAAGCTTTAGCTATTTTTAAGATTGAGTTGGGCTTTTTTTTCTACGCCAGTGTTTCTAAAACTATAAAAATTTCCAGAATTCCCCAGTTAGCAATTTTAGTGCTTACTTTAGTAAGATACTAGTTTATGAAATAGTTGAAGGCGTGTATAATTTTCAACTCCCTCTTGAAAGGGAAACATTTGCCCTTGTTTTGTAAACAATTGCCCTTGTTTTGTAAAATACAAGTGTCCCCCAGCCATTTAAAGGACAGAGAAAACAACAACAATAACCAACTGTCCAGGTTTCCAGTGCTTTGTGTCTTTATTGAGTCTGGATCAATCTGATTATTTGAGTTCAGAAAAAACCTGCAACTCTGCTTTTGCGGAAGAACTGCTTGGAGCCTTTCTGGAAGCCCGGTTTGCAGTGAGCCTCACCTTTGGCCTGGTGCTGACATTTGGCATGTAAAGGCACACATGATCTCTGACAGAGCTTAGCAGCATCTTAATAGAATTAGGAATACAGTTTAGTTTCTCAATATTTTTCAGCCATTAGACTAGAGCATATCAATGTGACTAACTTTCAAGAGTGGGAAACTTGTGAGAAATGGATTGAATATGGACTTCAGTTGATTCACTTCCATATAAGCTGCATCTCTGTGCACACACAAATGTTAGAAAACACAGGGGTGAGATTGTTTCCTCTGTTTTCAAATACCACTTAACAGCAGATTGATTGTTTTATCTGGGAATGTTTGAACATCTCATCCCTCTAATCCAGTGGTTCCCAAACTTGTTGGAGCTACCGAACCCCACCAGTTTCATATGCGCATTCACCGAACCCTTCTTAATTGGAAAAATAAAATATTGCCTCTCTGGCACCCGCACGCGCGCTGCCCGCCCGAGTTGATTGCCCTCCTCCACCGAACCCCTGGGGTTCGATCGAACCCCGGTTGGGAACCACTGTGCTAAAATAACAATTGATGGGTATTTCTTCACTTTCTATACAGTGGCTGGCCCCGTTTAGCACATGTAAATCCCTTCCTCTTAAAGTCCTCGTAGTTTTAGAATGCTACAAAAGGCTGGTGAAGTTTCTCTAGTCTAAACAACCAAGGCGAAAATAGAGCTGAGAAAACAAGCAGCCAGCTCATACATGTGAGCCAGTTTGCATAGCACTGAATCCCCTGTAAAGAATTTAGATTTATATGTGCGTTGCTCCACTGCTTCATTGCCCCCTGGGGAACAGTAGTCTTCTAAAGCTGCCATCAGGACTGATAACAATGAGGCAATGCTTTTTCTACCCCCACAATACTGCTTTCTGCATTGACTGATGTAAAATTGAAGCTGCTGCGGTTAATGGATCAATTCCTGTGCCAGGAGGGTTTAATTCACAGAGCTGAAAGCTCTGGAATTTTCTTTTCAAGTGCCATATCTGCCTGCGATTTGTATCACTCTATAATGTTGAAAGATTTATAGGTAAGATATAAAACAATTGCATCTTGATTTTTTTTTTCATCTAAATCCAAGAAAGATCTTCAAACCCTAAATCAGTGTCCACAATTGAAAATTGACCGGATGGGTGTAAACAAATTGAATCTTAATGCAGACAGAAAACATGCTTCTGGTTAAAGATAGTTTGTGGACTAGGGATTCTACTTATCTTAGATGGGATTATGTTTTTCATACTGAAGATTCATGTTTACAACCTTGGATTGAAAACCTGGGTTTTGGCACTGGCTAGCCATGTGAATTCATAGTATGGGCTAGTTCCTGCAATGTCAAATGTAGCCATAATGATAGATATGCTAGCTAAATCCTTTTGGATTCCTGCAATGTGTACTTTGTGGGATTAACTTTGAAAAGAGTTCCAAAAATGTCAAAAAATACTCCTTCAGATAGATTATTAACCTGTTAACCTATATTATTAAGTATAAGAAGCGTGTGACATCTTTGTTATAATATCTTTATTATAGAATGCATATGTCAAATGAAGATGAACTATTCCTGGGCAAATTCAGAACTCTAGTTATGATCTCTAATGTCCTATGTGGTGAGTTTTTTGAAAGACCATAATCTTTCATGCAGTGGTGGAATTCAATTTTTTTTACTACTGGTTCTGTGGGTGTGGCTTGGTGAGCGTGGCGTGGCTTGGTGGGCATGGCAGGGGAAGGATACTGTAAAATCTCCATTCACTCCCCACTCCTGGGGGAAGGTTACTGCAAAATCCCATTCCCTCCCCACCCCACTAACCTGCATTCCAGCTCCATTCTCCTATGCAGGGCAACAAAAGAAGACCCAGCCGATCAGCTGGGACTTGGGAAGTAGAGAATAGATGGGGGCGGGGCCAGTCAGAGGTGGTATTTGCTGGTTCTCTGAACTATTCAAAATTGCCGCTACTGGTTCTCCAGAACTGGTCAGAACTTGCTGAATACCATTTCTGCTTCCATGTGAATATTAAGATCCTTGGGGAAGGGCCGCCTTTAGCTACAAGTACTATCAAAAGAACATCTAATGAATACCTATGATTCCTCAGAGTTTGCTCCCATGCTTTGGAAATCCCTGTCAGATAACGCCATTCAGTGTTTGTTCAATAAGAGGCCTCTGTACTTGCTTTTGTTCTACCAGGCAGCACATTCGTTTTTATTTCAGATAGGTTTCCAAACTGATTTGTTTGCTGACATAATTTTTAATAGGAGACTGGCTGCCTTTTTAATGCTTACTTTTAGTGGCATGTTTAGATATATATGTTGATTCCAAAACAGTACACTAGCATTAAGAAGCAGCTGCCTGAGAGAGAAAAGACCAAATAATGACAATATTGCAAAATATTTAACATTATTTCCTTTCTTAATAAATAAATCAATCCCATCAAATGTAGTTTTTTGAAACACATGCCAGAATTACAATGTAACTTCTAAAACCAGATTAAACAAGGTTTACATTTTTGTTAATGAGTATAAGACTGATTTCTTTCTCGCCTAAATGCAACTCAATAAGAAGCCCTTAATGTAAAGACTTTTTACAATAAACAAATAACAAACATTTTACTTATAAAAATTCCCCACCAGTAATCTAACAAGTAAATATGGTTAAAATAACACTAAAGCAGTAGAGTAATATACAGATAGTCCTCAACATATGACCAAAATTTCTGTTGTTAAGTGAGTTAAGTGAGTCTCTGCCCCCATTTTACAACCTTTCTTGCCACCGTTATTAAGTGAATCACTGCAGTTGTAAAGTTAGTAGTAAGGTTGTTAAGTGAATCTGGTTTCCCCATTGACTTTGCATACGAATGTTGATCACATGACCATGCAATGGTCATTGTGTGAAAAACAGTCCTAAGTCACCTTTTTCAGTGCCATGATAACTTCAAACAGTCACTAAATGAACTATTGTAAATCGAGGACTACCTTTGCCATAAAATAAGCCTTGTGGTTTATGGAGCACCCAAAAATAAAAAAAACTACAATGTGTACTTTAACAATTCTAACATAAAATATAGATTATATGTCAATTACTGGTCAAACCTGTTGAGAAGTTAATGAATGTATATATCCCACCTTAACTAAATGTCCCCTTCTTCATAACTCATAAAAGAATAATTATATCTGAACTCTGGCCAAGATTGCCACCATGTTGTTGTTGTTGTTGTTGTTATATTTATTTATTTATTTATTTATTTATTTTAGTTATATTTATTTTTATTCGTACTTACTTAAACTTATATGTTTATATGTTATGTTCATACTTGCTTTTCTCATATATGCTTGACGAATAAAATAAATAAAATAAATAACATGCCCAGAGCCCTTCTTTTTACTGGGTCATGTATTGTATACCACCACAACTGTGCTGATTTGGGATGATGGGAGTCGCAGACCAACACACATCTATAGAGGGGAAAAATATTTTGTGTGATGTTTTCACTGTGTTTCATAATCACTTTGCCTAATATCTTTGTCTTCCCTTTTCTGTTAGCTGAAACAGTTAGAACTACCACACCATTATGCCTGAAGCTAAAACTCCAGGCAAATTTCTGCTCTTAGTAAACCTTTCCCACATTGTGAGTTTCACCAAAACAGCAATAAAGGAACTGTCCAGAAATCCCTTATTCTAGCTTTGCGTCTTATTTACAGAAATATAGACTTCAAGGAATGAGCAGCCTCACCCTTCTAGACAGCACTGGAATGTCTATTAACAAATAAGCAAATTGAAGCCAACCAACAGATGAATTTTCCATTTGATTTCTTTTTTTAAAAAAATGGGGGGGGAGGGAATGTTTTCCTCCAGTACATCCGGCCATGCATAAAATCTTCCCAGAAGTTATTGGCACAAGGTTTAAAAATAGTGCCCTGCAATTAGCTGGAACTTTTCACTTATGAAATTATATGTCATCCAGAGGCTTGTCCACAAAATGAGCAATAAATACTACCTTTAACCAGCATTTAATAATTATAATGCATCTAATTTTGCCATAATAGACTTGAATCCAAGAACCATGAAGGGCATTAGACAATGTAATTCATTCAGCAGTTAGTGGAGACACAAAGAAATTTCACTGACCTCAACAGAGAAGGAGGCTATTGAAGGGTAAAGTATTTTGTTTTGGAAGCATCCAGGAAATCTGAAAGAATGTCTATATTATTACAAGTATTCTTCTTGTTCTATTTGCAAAAAAAGAGGAAAGAAGGAAAGCTGATTTATAAAATACTCAATAATTATCTTCTGGCACAATATGTTCTCAACATACAGCAGTTCATTTAATGACTGTTGAAAGTTACAACAGCACTGGAAAAAAAGTGACTTTTGACCGTTTTTCACACTTACCGCCATTGCATTCCCCCCACACCAAGGTCACGTGGTCAAAATTCAGATGCTTAGCAACTGACTGATAATTAGGATGGTTGTTCCAGGGTCATGTGATCCCCTTTTGCAATCTTCTGACAAGCAAAGTCAATGGGGAAGCCATATTCACCTTCACAACTTAATAATTTGCAGTGATTCATGTAACAACTATGGCAAGGAATGTCATAACATGTGGCAAAATTCACATAACAAATGTCCCACTTAGCAACAGAAATGTTGGGCTCAATTGTGGTTGTAAGTCAAAGACTACCTTTATAAGGTATCAGTATTACCCAGGTAACCATCCCCATTATGCGCTACACATAATACAATTCCTTATTTCGGGACCTCACATAATTGGTATATAGCAGGGGACAGCAACCTGTGGCTCTAGAGCCGCATGTGGCTCTTTCATCCCTCTGTTCCCTATCTCTTAAAACATGTATCACAACTGCCAATGTGCGACACCCACTGGCACACAATTTATTGAGCTTTTCAACCCCTGGTAGGCCAACCATGGATAAATCCAAGAAAAGTAAAGTTTCAGAAGAAAACAGAATCTTTAATTCAACTATATATGCTAGTTTTGTGGCCGCTCAGAAAATAGTCAGGCGCGGGAAGGGTTTTGTGGCACCTGGTGTTTTCTTTTCTGTGGGAAACAGGTCCAAATGGCTCTTTGAGTGTTTAAGGTTGCCGACCTCTGGCTTAGCCAGTTTCTAAGGCTGGAAAAAAAATGAATCTGGGGAAAGGAAAACCTTTAAAATCAGCCCCCCCTGAATGTCTCTGGAGTCTGGGACTTGCAGAAAAAGGCTTTGGAGCACAGCAAAGAAGCAGATCAGGTGAGTCTCCAGCAGGGGGCAGGGCAAACAAGAAGGAAATTCGCCCGGGAAGAGTCAGCTATTTCTAAATACTTTGATAACGGACAATTAAACATGAGTTCTACTTCTTGGGCACCTAATTTTGTATTCTTACCTTAACAACTTTAAAGAAGTTTTTTTATGGCGGTAGGATGCTTTTAAAAAGAAAATTAACTTTAAATTCTGGAGCCTCCCTGATTGCCAAAAGGCAAGGAGGAGGGGAAACGATGAAGTCAGAATCAGGAAGTCTGAAATTACTGACTTTACTAGACTGTGTGGGAATAATTTGCTCTTTTACCACCAGAGGGACCCAAAGACCAGAATATGGCTTATTAGTTACCTAGAAAATAAACCTACTGTTTGATGGTGATTATATCCTGCAGGGTAAATTACAGAATATTTTATTATTTTTTAGTTTAGTTTACTTTATTGTCATTGCACCTCTTACAACAAAATTAAATGCCATCTTAAGTATATATTATACATAAGAAAACTATAAAAATAAAACAAAAACACATCCTTCACATTCTATACCAGGTGTCAGCAACCTGCGGCTCTTGAGCTACATGTGGCACTTTGGGTTCTACTGTGGCTCCCTTTTGGGTGATCCCACCACTGGCTGGCCCCGCCCCTCGCTTTTCCCTCCCTGTCACTCCTCGCCTGGCCTGAGAAGGTAAAACACACACAAAAATGAGACGGAGGGAGGGAGGGAGAGAGAGAGAGAGAGAGAGAGAGAGAGAGAGAGACCCATTTCCTACAGAAAACACCGAGAACCAGAAAACCTGAGTAGGCATGATGGGGGGAATCATGTGACTGGGTGGAAGTGCTGTTCGATTTTTTTATTTTACTTTATACATTCAATACATCTTCCATTAATCTGGTGTGTTGTCTGGGTACAAATATCATGTGCAATACAATACAATTAATATATCTTCATTTCTATTTTAGCAATATTCTATTCTCAGGGCTTTTTTTCTTCCGAGCAAGGTGCCGGAACGCACCCCCCATCGTCGCGCTAAAAAACCCGGAAGTGATAGCGCGCGATTGGTGGAGACGGACCACGTGATCCGGACTCCGAAAAGGATCCGGAACGCAGTTCCACCCCGTTCCCACAGAAAAAAAGCCCTGTCTATTCTTAAATGTTAACTATTATCCTCTTTTATTTCTAATTTCTAATTCCCAAGTCCTACACTTATCCTCTAGCCAATTGTAAAATAGTTCCCATATCTTATAATATTCAATTTGTTCCTTTTCTTTAATTTCCAGTGTTAATCTATTCATTTCTGCACATTCTAATATTTTTCTAATCACATTCTCATCTGCTGGAATCTTATCACTTTTCCAATTTTTGCAGTCCAGTCTCTTCTTGAAAGTTTCCAATGATGAAGCACCCACAACTTCTGAAGGCAAGCTGTTCCATTGGTTGATTGGTTAACCCAATCTTCTATAGTCCATGTAGTCCTCCGTTTACAACCGTAATGGAGTCTGTCCATTAGGGTTTGTAAGTTAAGGGGCATGCATAGGTGCACAATCATGCCTTGTCCTATTGTCCCGATTTGTTCGTACTTTTTTCTTGTATTCTTACTTACGTTACGTTTATTTGTATGTTACGTTTATTCTTATATTTATTACCTTGTAGCAATTGACGAATCAAATAAATAAATAAGTTGTGATAATTGTAAAGCAGGACATCACTTGACCAAACCCATTTTTACCACCTGTTTTAGCGGTGGCCATTAAGCAAACAGTACGGTCATAAAGTGAATGCTGCGGTCATTAAGGAAACCCACTGTTTGCTGGGGGGATTTTGGGCAGAAATCAGAAGTAAAGGATGATTTTTGACAAAAATATTGTGGTGCCGCAAACGGCCATTAATGCCGGCCAATTGCTGAGCACTCGAATTGCGGTTATGTGACTCAGGAGTCGCCATTTGCAATTTTGGAAGCGGGTCCTGGGGAGATCCATCATAACTTTGAATGGTTGCTAAGAGACCAGTCATAAATTGAGGACTATATGCAGAAGAATAAAACCATCCTTGAGAAGGGAGCATCCAATTTTCTCATAAAAACCTCCAGAGATGGAGAGCTCTGGAAATTGACTTCTTTACTGTTTGAAAGATTTTACCGTCAGTCAGGATGATTTTCCTCATACGGTTTTAATAGGTAGCTGCAACTTATTATCTCTGCTGCTAATTTTTGCGGCAACATAAAATAGTTCTCGCCCGTCGTCTCTGTGGCGCCATTTAATGGGCCTGAGCGCTAATATTGGATCTCTCCTGAAATGGAGCTCAATGTTTTTCCTCCTTCTTCTCTTTCTCTCTGTGGAGAACATCTTGTTCCTCTTAGCCCAAATTATCCAGATCAAAACTGCAATCCTGTTCTGTCATCTTGGGTGTTGGCTGGAGTCTCCAATGTTGGTGAGACTCTCCAATTGTGGGTCTACCTGAGTGTGGTGTCACCCAAATTGCACTTTAACAGCTTGTCGGTGGAGAACTTCAAGTGAAATTTTGGCAATCAAGGGGGATCGTTCCTTTATATTCCACCTTTATTATTTGTTTATACATAACTCCCAGAGGAAATATTCAGCAGGTTCTGATCAGTTCTGGAGAACCGGTAGCAGAAATTTTGAGTAGTTTGGAGAACCGGCAAATACCACCTCTGACTGGCCCCATTCCCATCTATTCTCTCCCTCCCCATCTATTCTCTGCCTGATCGGCTGGGTCTTCTTTTGTTGCTCTGCACATGAGAACAGAGCTGGAAAGCAGGTTAGTGGGGTGGGGAGGGAATGAGGATTTTGCAGTGTCCTTCCCCCAAGAGTGGGGAGGGAATGGAGAGTTTACAGTTTCCTTCCCCTGCCACGCCCACCAAGCCATGCCCACCAAGCCACACCCACAGAACCAGTAGTAAAATAAATTGAATCCCACCACTGTTTTGGAGGGAAATAAATAAAGAATTAAAACTCAGAGGCCTGTTTTAAAACCACTCCAAATGGTCTCATATGTTGCTTCAAATAAAATATTCACTTTGATATCAATAAACCAATAAGAAAAAAAAAGGATTAGCTGAGTCACCAAGTGAGCTCAGTGATTGAGCAGGACATGAACGTCTTCCAAGTTCAGCTCCAAATATGATGACACATGGGCTGTTGTGCTCACTTTTCTTTTGCTTCAGAAAGTATAATATATTTCACAAGTCAAAGTTAAGAAGCTATTGTTATGGAGAGTCTCACTGCAATTATTAGAGATACGCATAATTTTAGAGATTATGAAAGCAGACCATTAAAATATTTGTTAATATTACTGCAGTAATTTTTTACACCAAATGATATTTACTTGAAAAATTGTGTGTGTGCATGCATGTGTGTGCTTTAAACAAATACATATACACGCATGTTTATACAGACATATACACAGTAATATACTCACATAAGCATGCATATCTGAACATCCTATATTAATTTGGAATCACTGAGTCTTAATATCAGAGTGAACATAATAAACATGTTTAGCATTCAGTTAGTTATATAATTAGAATATAAAGTTCTGGAATGTTGTTAAATGTTTGAATATATCTCTGTGTCTGCTTGTATTTCTGTGTAGGGAGAAAGTGAGACAGAGATGGAGGGAGTATAGCACAGCAAATGAAATATAATTTCGTAGAAAGTGAAATTATTTACTGCAATAATATTAATTTTAATAATCAAACAAATTGCACTAATTTTTCATATCAGATCTTCAATTATTTATTCCTTTAAGTTGGTGCCTTCTTTGTTTAATGTTGTTAATATTTCTTGATTTGAACATCTTTTGGCTCTAAGGAATCCCTTTTGTTAAAAAGTCCTGCTGACATAAAAGTAATTAAAAATATGTTTTAAAACTAAAATACTAATGATAATAAAAATGATTCTTGCCCTTTATCAGGCCATATCTAAGAAGGCTAGAGAAAAAAGAACCCAATTGGACTTAAGAACACTATAACTAAACAAAGATAATTAGCTGATTAAAATATACTTTACCATGCACTCTTGGAAGCCAAATAATTTAAAACCTTGTTGGTTGATAAGAAAGGCCAACAGAAGTAGGCATTCAATTCTGATTTCTTTGTGATGAGACAAAGCCAATCATATAGAGCTGTACCACAAAAATCAGCATCTAGAAGGATAAGATCTATCTGATCAGTTTTGTCATCTCTTCTCTCAGATGAGAAAAATAATTTCTTTAACAACTGAGCTAAGAAAAGTGCCACAATAGTTTCTTTCGCTTGCTGATTCTGAAAATAGTCCTCAGGTGCTGTTCCTTTTCTTCATGCTACAAGAAGGCTATTTCATCATTCCTATTAATTCCTGCTTATTGTCACATGTATCTCTTGGGGGGGAGGGAATAAAGATCATACTTTGTAAGAGTTTGACATCCCCCTTGCTTCCATTTGTATTAGTAAACCAACACTGATTCCTGGATTTGACCTATTGTTTATTTTTCCAAGAAAGGACATCCCATTTCTACTTTATTGTCTGTTACTCAGCAGTACTTCTATATATTTGCCTGTTTCAACTAGATTGTGGGATAATTGTCAACAATTTTCCCTCTTCAGAAGGGCTTATAAAATGGAGGGGATCCAGATTGATAATATGCAGAAAGAATTATGGTCAGTAGGAATTTGACACCTTCTCTGGCAACAAACATTTTAGCAGACACCTGAAGATGTCTAGCAGAGTGCCAACAGAAATAAAATGGGCTGCAGTGTAGCTGCTCACAAACCGAGGGAGGATACTTCTGGCTGCCTTGTAACCCCCCTGAGACTTGTTGTTTGCTTCGGAAAGACTCAGACATTTACTGAGACACCTGTCCAAGAACTATCCATTCAATCACTTTGGTTTGCACCAGGATTAAACTAAAACATGCTAAACTATTAAATGTCTTCCCTCTTATCTGTCACATTAGTAGGATTCCATCATTTTAAGTAATATCAGGATTACTTACAAACAACATGGTTGGTTTTATCTATATCCTTTCATGTCATTTTATTCATACTAAAGGAAAGACAGTTGTCTTGTTTCTTTGATGTGTCTACAGTCACAAGATTATGCTATATGCCTCTGAATATTTAATCTAACGGAATATACAATATATTTCAATTTATAATGAATATATGAAATAATTTCTACACGGGCTATGACAATTATAGATGTTCTATTTGCAACCAACAAATTACAGGGTAAATAAAAGTAATATATCCTAATTATGGTGAGCCTGTCATCATAGCATGGAGCATAACAAGGTAATCTGGACAGTACTGAAGGTCAGATTCTTAGCTTTTGGTCCAACATTGATTAATAATAGTGGCACACATCCTTAATTAATCCTGAAATGGCTGTAGTGGTCTATCTTTTAAGAAAGCCTATTACCCCAAAGTATGACTTCTGTTTTTTTTGAAGGATTAGCATTTTCTTCTAGGAACTGTAATAATACTTTAATGTTTCTATTTTTTAAAAAAGCCAGCTTGGTAAAGTAGTTAAGACATTAGAAGTTAGGAGACTGTGAGTTCTAGTCCTTCCTTATAAAGCCAGATTAGTGACTTGGGAACAGTCATTCTCTATCAGCCCTATAAATAGGTAGTGACAAACTACTTCTGAAATATTTCTAAGAAAACTGCAAAGTCTTGTCCAGGCAGTTATCAGGAGTCAAGACTGACATAAAGGAATCCCCCCCCCCACACACACACACAAGCTCCTACAAAGCACAATCTTATTCTTTTTTTTTTTTACATGAATTTGTGGTTTTTATTCACTTTCTTATATTGGGTGATGATCATTGGAGGTCATAAATGTATATATCAGTAGACATTCCAAGCAGGAATGTTTCAATAGCAGTTGTTAAGGAACTCTCTTCTTGGGTATTGGCTAATACAAATATGCCAACTGTTGAAAATAAAGTTTCATAACAAGTTATGTTTCTAAAGCATGCTAAACCAATAAAATCAAGTGATGAAATTTACAATATTTTATAGATTTCAGTATATTTTTGCTACATCTTGCTTTATGCACACAAAGGATTTTCTTCTGTTATTTAAATGGTAAAGTAAAATGTGGACTCATGAATTTGACACAGACTATCTTGATTATGTACTGTTAAATAGATGCAGAATATATGTATAAACATGGAGTCATGTGTAGAGAACAATGAAGTTTTAAGATCAATACAAAACACTTCCTGGGATAAAACAAAGGCTTAAGAACTATTCATTATATGAAGCATGAAGGTGGTTGACTAACAAGACTAATCTGAAGGCAAGTTTCTGAATGGCCAAATGAAGTGCAGCATTTTCTATTGAAGCAATTAGGATTAATGTAATTCTGGATAGTGAGAAGGTGATGGCCATGATTGTAAATTAATATTTTCCAGTGGCTACCCATGTACTCAAGTGTCAGTATTGATCAAACTTACCTCTGCACAATTAATGTTGATAGATTCAGCAGCGCTACACGCTTGCTCATCTGTTAGCCAATTAAGATAAGCTCTGGATTTCTCCTAATAGCTGTATTTATTGTCATCAGAAATATTGATATGTCTAAGTGGTAAGCTATAACCAATACCAGCTCAAACCATGATAATTCTCCAAGTTTCAACTTAGGCCTAATAAGCCTTAATGAGATGAACAACTGTCATTTCCTTCCTGCTGATGAGGACAATCTTGATCGGCAACAAATTTTCATGAATCTTCCTCCTCCCCTAAACATACTGACAAAACAGAATAATTAAAGGGTGATGTCTGTTGTTGTCAGTGACAGGATTTTGCAGATAATATGACAGAGAAGGCACCACATTTCGGCAACTGAAATTATTAGCAGTGCTGTTAAGGCCTTCATAGTCCTTAGGCAAAGATTACCTTTTTAAAAACAATTATGCTCTACCTGATTGCTATGATGGTTTAAAGCAGTAGTGGGATTCAAAATTTTTACTACCAGTTTTGTGGGCATGGCTTGATGGGCATGGCATGGCTTGGTGGGCATGGCTTGGTGGGCATGGTAGGGGAAGGATACTGTAAAATCTCCATTCCCACCCCACCCCACTAACCTGCTTTTCAGCTCCATTCTCTTGTACAGGGTAACAAACAAAGACCCAGATGATCAGCTGGGACTCAGGAGGCAGAGAATAGATGGAGGCGGAGCTAGTCAAAGGTGGTATTTACTGGTTCTCCAGAACTGGTCAGAACCTGCTGGAATACCACCTCTGGTTTAAAGACCCTCATCACACAGACACACCCACATATACAGTATGCGTATATGTATATATGTGCATATCAAATACTCTATGTGCACAGATATATACATATAATCAGTACTATCAATCAACAATTACTAATATGGATCGATTTAAAATAAAAAGAAAATAAGAAGGCTTCAAAACTATAATGCTTTGGAGATTCCTGTCACCCTTCAATACACATTCTATCACAATAACATTGTTTTTACTTTTTTGAAAAGTTTCTAGCTAGGTAAATATTTAATTGCTTGGAAAGTAGCTTTTCAAAAAGTATACAATAGCTCCTGTTTTCATTTTTTTGTCAATTAATATAAATATAAAATACTAGCTGAACCAGCTATTGAAATTCTCCATTATCATGACCTCTAACTGAGCTATTTTGCAAGATATTAGTTTGCCTGAAGGTTTGGGGAGTGGAGGAGAAGGAGGAAAAGCAAGGAGCTAATAGTTATATGTTGATTAAATTTTTAGGTCAAACAATAAGATAATAAAAGTAGGCTATTCCACCAAAATCAATGGTCCAATAAATAGACTATAGAGCTAATGCAAAGTACTGAAATTACTCTGGGACCTAGGGTTATATTTTTACTGATCAGTGTTACTGCTCTGTCTTGGAAGATAAAGGAGGTAATCATTTCAAGATAGATAGATAGATAGATAGATAGATAGATAGATAGATAGATAGATAGATAGATTATAGTGATAATACCCACACCCACACCCACATGTGTGTATGGTGTGTGTGTGTATAA
>JAOYMU010000274.1:20648054-20659343 GCA_025802295.1 Psammodynastes pulverulentus
ATATGCTGATTCTGTAAACCGCTTAGAGAGGGCTGTAAAAAGCACTGTAAAGCGGTATATAAATCTAAAGTGCTATTACTATTGCTGTCTATCTCAGGAGGGAGGCTATTTTATGGGGCAGGGACTGCAATGTATGTTTCTGAGAACCCACAAAATGGCAGTGCTTAAGAGAAGGGTTCCGGAGCATGCCTATCCTATGTTCTTTGATGGCATGGGCAGATACCCTCAAAGAGAGATGGTCCCACAGATAAGCTGGTCCTATTGCCACGTAGGCATAATAAAGCATTAAAAAGTAATGTCTTGCTCTCCCAAACTAATTTTTCTGAAGTCACATTTGGAAGAAGCTAATAGGATGGGTTGTTCCAGCCATACCTTCCCTTTGACATGACCAGTCTAGAAATATTCTTACTTTAAAAGAGGCATGTGATTTAAAACAAATGCTTTGCACTCACACTAGGCTATTTCATACTTCCAGAATAGTTGGAATAATTTTGGAATGCTCCTAGTCAGGTGGGAACAGCTGATTAGAAAATGAAAGGATACCCTTTCCAACTCGTAACCTTTCAAAATCAAAACCATACATTTTTGCATCCCAGCTGTATGATGATTAGCCAACAGCACTGACAAGCTTCTCTTGACAGAGGATTTGATCCTAATTGGATATTTAGTATGGCTTGTGATATTTACCTCAGAAGATGCTCAGTCTGACCTAAAAAGAAAGGAGGCCTCTCTAAAGAGAGCCAAAGATTAATTTTTCCAGAATTTTGCAAGTTGATTGAGAGCGAAACTGAGGAGCAATGCCTAGCGCATTGATACGCTGTTCTGCAGTTGGCAGCGCCACAGACACAGCAGTGGCAATGGAGCCAGCCGGCTGATTCTTAAACTTTTACCACACACTGCTATCTATAATGCTGGGAAAGGTAAAAAGAAATAGAAGAGGATGACCAGCAGAAAGGCGGAAGCAGTCAGTTACGGTGGCAATAGATGCATTGTTGGAAGACCTGAAGGACCAGGTTAAGGACAAGAAGCCCTGGAGAAAATCTATTTATTGAATTGCTAAGTGTTGACACTGACTGACTTGATGGCACATAATAAATCACCAGCTCTTGCAAAACATGAGCTTCTGATATTGTTGGTGATGTATTCATGAAGCAACATCATCCTGGATTTGTAAACATTTTCTTGCTCACTGGACAAATTATTTGCTACTCCCTCGAGGTCACATTTCAATCCAGTTCAGTCCAGCCTTTGAACAGAACTCATGATGATATACCATTTGTGGTAAAGAGAAGGCTACAGGCGCCTATCAACTGATTGCTTTATAAATATACTCTCCCTTGCAACTCTCCCAGATCACCATATGCCGTGGCTTCATAAGGCTTGCTAATAGACCACCATAGTGAATAGTGCATTTGTAAATGACCTAATTAAGGGACATCAAACTGTTTATTCAGGCAGGAAAGGTTTAGTGATATCCATGACAGGAAGTAGACTATGAACTGTGTCCTTTGCTTTCTTCAGAAAAGCAGTGCAGGGGGAAAAGAATGAAATGGGAACTTTGTATTACATTTGGAATGGGAGCAGATGGGAGAATGCATGACAGCACACATATCACTGTAAATCAGTAATAAGACAGTAATTTCACCAATATAGTTCATTACAAATGAAAAAAATGTGTACCTTGAACAAGAGTTAAAACAGATTCGGATTGGTTCTTATTGGTTCTTATTGGTTCTTGTTACCAGATAGTAACTTCTTTTTTCTGTTTGTTTATGTATGATGAGGGATATGGACTGGAAATTCCATTTAATCATATTGCTAGTATATAGGCTGGAAAATAGATTCTTGCAAATTAATCAGTGCTAAATATTTTTCACCAGCTTTTCTTATCAAAACTATGCAACTTTCATGAACAACATTACCTGGCTTGGCTTTTGACTCTTTTGACTCCTTTGGTCATTGAAACAAATCCTTCCTGGGAATATGATTATACATTTTTCTAGTTCTGGCTTATTTCATTAACTCATTTGCTGCTCATAAAGAACAGATGATTTGGAAAATATAAATTACATGTCCACATGCTTTATCAATGTATCTGGGCAATATATATTGAAAAAAGCCATTTGAAATAATTATGAGCCCACATATTGTATATGCTGTTAATTATACATAGCTTTAAGTAGATACTGCATCATATATTTGTGTGTGTGTGTGTGTGTGTGTGTGTGTGTGTATTGAACAATGGTCATATATAGAGATAATTACACAATGTATGGATAATTGCACAGGGTACATAACTGAATATATAGTGACAATTTGTGATCTTCTTGTATTTCATCAGAGAAGTCAGCCCAGTCAGCCACTATTTCTTTGGATATACTTTTATTTTTTATAGCTTTCAGGTGCTTTCTTAACTAATGAGATCAGGGTTCTCACCTCAGGCTAGGAAGACTGATGAGAAATGGTTTCTCTTTATTGCCTTCTGTTCTCTTAAGTGATGGAGGTGTTTAAAAAGCTAGGTCAAGCGAGTTTGTTTACCAGCTCAGGAAAAAGAAAAAGACAGAGTAGAAAAGTTAAACATCCAAGAGCTTTGGAATAAAATCCAATGTACTGATCTTTCACCCCCATGGTCTTCAAGTTCAATATGTTATCCAGCTAATTATCAAATTCACCAAATCAGAATGCTTCTCTAGCAATATTTCAACATCATAGATTGTATGAACCTTCTGAACCTGTCTCCAAACTCACATACGTTAATATCTTTATTGACTATTATATTTATAATACACCCAATCTATGTATATCAGTGATATCAGCTATGTAAATTACATATTGTTGAGGCAGACACATGTAATTCAACCAGGGCACAATTCATTGGAAAGATATTATGTCATGAAATTGCCACTAGTATCTAAATGGTTTGCATATACAGTAAATATATTCTCAAGGATGGTGCTTGATAGAAGTGACATGGAAAAGAAGTGGAATCAGAAGGAATTTCCTGTTCCATATGCTTCAGATGATTGTCCTTGTTACAATTTTAAAAACTTTCATAAAATTTAAGATCACTAGCATAAGAAGAATATTGAGCCCAAGAAGTACAGTAACTGAAACTACAACTTGTAAATAGCATTGCTAAGGTTAAGAACATTGAAGTCTAAATGGCAAACTAAATGTGTTATGCTTATCTTGAATGTCAAAACAGATGGTACCAATAGTCATGATATCACATACCAATAAGGTATGTATCACAGTGGACTTGGCTTCTGGAATAAATTGGAGATTAATAAAGTAGAACTCAGGCTACAGTCCTGAAAGAAGCATATTCATTCAAATAAGAGATGCCACCAATCACAAAAAGTAGGAAAGACATTGCTGAATGTAAGAATCAATTGTTAAGAAAGTCATCAAGATAAAATTAATCTACAAACTAGTCATGGAAAGAAGCAAACAGATCAAATGCACCCCAGACTATTAACTAAGTCAGATAAGCAAAAGCCAACACCAGATAAACAAGATTAAAGAAGAAACTCTAGCCCACCCAAAAGGCAAACAAGGAAGATACAATACACTAACCAAGGGTAGTAGGTCAAACTACTTCATATTAATAGCCAGCAATATTACTCCCCCATGCAATGAGAAAGTTACTCAACCTGCTAATGAAATGTTTTCAGGAAGAGAAGCAAGGTCAGATATGTAATCAAAATTCACTTACAAATATGTTCCTAATTTTTAGGCCCGTAAACTTTTACCTTATTCATATATGTTTTCTTCCTTTTCTTGTCTTCTATATACAGTGAAAGCATTTTCGCGATTGTTTGTATAGCTGGATTTCTAATATGTGCGATAATTGAAATTTATTAGCATTCTTTATTACATTGCACAAAGAAGATTCACCTAGGTTAAAAATTCTTCCTAGGCCTAGGTCTTTCAACAGCTTTGTCACAATGTAGTATGTCAACGTTTTTCTAGTGGGGCCCCTTTTTTCTGTCTTGCATTATTTTGAACAAAATGTGAAGGGACCTTTCAAACTTATAATAATAATAGTAGCTTTTGCAAGTACAAAACTAAGAGGGAAACAGAACATGTGGAGGTACCACATATTGATAAATGCGTGAGTGAGGGCAGAAAGGGGGTTTGGATGGAAAAATGCCCAAGCAGGTTTTGGTGGGCATGTTTCCAGATATTTGGTACAAGTTGACTAGACCAGCAGAAATTGATAGTGGCCAACTATGGAGCAAAATCACAAAAAGCAAAGAAAACTTGTTATTTCTTTCTGTGGCGTGTACATGCACAGGCATTAATACAGGCCATCATTTAATACTGAATCTGATATAGCTTAGTTCCTGACAGATGTAGTTTTTGAACAAATTTGCAATGAAATATGAAAACTAGTTCTGTGACAAGTACTGTGTATTAGGATTTGCACAGCAGGCTCAGACCATATAAAATTGTATAATCTCATTAAAAATCAAAGGAAACTTTCTATAGACCTACCCTTCAGGTACCTGTAACTCTGCTTTGCTTGACTCTAGCAAGGACTCTAGTCTGGAACACACAGAAAAATAATATTTTTCCTCCTCTCCTCCCCCCCCCCTCGCAGATTAGCTTTCTTCTCATACATTGATTAGCCCAAGTCATGGCTAAGTTGCAGTTTGAACCTGTTCCTTTTAAATTCTTATAACTTGAACATAGGAAAACTGAACTATGTCAGTGTTGCATATTACTAATTAAAGTACTTAGGAAAATTGTAAAAACTACTGTCGAAAAGGGCAAAATTGAGCGGTGGATAGTAGAGCATTATCCTTTGAGGTTCTTCTTAAACTTCACATTTCCCACCTCCACCATGGCAGCATTTCACAAAAGTGACTGATTTACATCCCACCTTTTTTCACTGAATTATATCCAAGATGAATAAAAGTAAAAGAAATAGAATTCTGTTTTGAATATCATTAAAGTACAATGATAAAAAAAAACCTCCATCAACTCAACAGTCCAAATCCTTTAAAGATTTTGTCTCCTGGCAGAAGCAAAAAGAAGAAATAATGCATCAACCTGGGCAAGTTAGCTTGGCTTTGACTTGATGAGATTCTTTTCACTACAGAAGCAACAGATTTCTCCTGATGGAGGCAAAAATGTGACATGGTTATCTTTGATTGGATACTTTGCATCACCAGAAATTTCACTCTAAGGGCAAGGCTTCTATGCATAGAAGGTTGTTTTGGTCAGTCTATTGGTTGAATGGAAAAGCACTGTGCAGGCAAACAAGCTTTTTCCAATGACTAGAACTTATATGAAAGACCTTGAAACAAACCAATACAACTGTTTTGTTTTTAGATGTGGGAGGATGGTGGTGTAAAATGTAAATATTTCAGAATGGAGTTTCAATTTTTTTTAAAATAAAGTTGAAGAGGAATATCCCTCTGAAATTTTGTGCTGATCTCAATGCATGATCTTTTGTTAGGAATTTCCAAAGTCTTGGATACCTTTAAATTAAGATCTAAAACTCTGAGCAGGCTTATATGAGTGTGAATTACATATTTTAGATAGTTTGTCCTCAAGTAGCACAATACCTTATAGGTCAAGAGCAACCACTTCAATTATGTCTCCAAATAATCCTATAGTAATGGAGTTATTATAATAAAGGAATCATGTGTTTTGGTGATCTCTTCACATACTTCTAGTCATCTGAAGTTTCCTAATATTTTTTCTAAAGAAATCCACATATGGTAGATTTCAGTGGTAGAAGAGAACGTTCCCAAATGTATTAGTAGAAGTATTAATTCTTCATTTCTAATTCTTCCCTTCTTCTCTGTACAAATTATGTCTAATACTCGGCATGGAAAAGAGTTATATTCTCATATTTGGTAAAATATTGAATGTATTGATGGTTGCACTTGATTAAGAACAATAATTCTGAATGTTTGCATAATAGAATACTTTCCTATGCATTTACATGCTCTATGTGGCTGATGTTCACACATGTAAGTCATGGTGATGTTCTACCAACCAAGTGAATAAGATAAATGTGTGGGCTAGTCTTAAGAATGCTAAGAATTAGAAGAGTTAGGCATGTAAAATATTAATTAAAACAGATAGTTTGTTCTTCCCAATCATTTCAATTTGTGACCAGGTAAATATTATCTTCCAGAATCTCCAGTCAGCTTCTCCACACTTTCCACACGTATTCATCCAACAATTCTTCAATTCCTTTTACCAATTTTTCAGTCCTACTTCGTCTTCTGTCACCATCATTGTTGTTGCAGTTGTCTTATTGCCCCTCTGTCTCCTGGGAGAGCACCTCTGCTCTTACTTTCTTTCCTGTGTGGTTGGTCTAAATTCCATAGTTTCCCCACCCTCTCAAGTAATACATGCAATTCCTCCTCCTTGTATTGCAAATTCTTACTTGTGCCATCACTGTTCTTTTCTTGCTCCACTTTTACCCAGGTGAACTGATTCAGAAAACCCTTCCCTACTGTTCTCTTACTCCAGCATAGTACTTGGGAATTTGTAAACAAAACATATACAAGAAATCATTCCCAGATAACACACTTGATAGGAAGTAGGCAACTTTGATGCTATAGCTTTTGTTACTCTATTCAGCAAATGTGACAATGATAAATACATACCATAAGTCTCCATGAAGCCAAACATCTAATACTTTAAAACTCACAAATCCAATACCCATTCTTTTCTTACCTTCCAAATTAGTGAGATTATTGTTGAGGAACGACTCTATCCCCTTCCAGAGACCAAAATAATTAGTTTTAAAATCCCTCCATTCTGATTTTTAAAGCTTGCCCACATTTGTCTATGGTATAGAGTTGAGAGAAGGGTATAATGCAGTGTTAACTGCATAATGAATGAATAATTACACCCACCGGTAAATGGAGATAGAATAAAACTTAGAATAATAGAGGATACAAGGGATAATTTGTCGTAACACACATTCTTTCACAGGAAACTCTAGCAGCTTAAGACATAGCCTTACAGTTATGTACAGTAAAAGGTATTCTAGCATAAAACATATATTTTAAAATCATCCTCTATCATTACCTTGAATTTATACTGTATATATACAGTACCCACAACACAAAAAAATGTGCTTATATCTAATTTACCATTTTCAAAGGAAAGGATCATACAATAATAAAACTAGTTCCAAAATAGGAAAGCCATTAAGACTAGAAAAGCTATTGGACAATTGCTATAAAACTGAGCAAAATACATCCAGGCATGCTGTGCTTCAGCTTGTGTTACTGCTTTAAAGTATAGACCTTGGGCAACACAGAATTCACCTTAATGCTTATTTTTTAAAAATGTTTTCTGTCTTTAATAGCTCACAACATAGTAGGAATTTAAACTCTTCTTTTAATTATTAATCTTTGTAAATGTTTCCTTGTATTTTTATTTTTTAAAGCAGCTCCACAGAATATAGGACTGTAACAGTGGTGGGATTCAATTTTTTTTACTGCTGGTTCTGTAGGCATGGTTTGTGGGCATGGTGTGGCTTGGTGGGCATGGCAGGGGAAGGATACTATAAAATCTCCATTCCCACCCCATTCCAGGGGAAGGATATTGTAAAATCTCCATTCCCTCCCCATTCCTGGGGGAAGGTTACCACGGTTCTCCAAACTACTCAAAATTTCTGCTACCGGTTCTCCAGAACTGGTCAGAACCTGCTGAATACCAGCTCTGGACTGTAACTCTTCCATACCAGGTTTTTTTATATAAAAAACAAATCATACATTATATATTTGGGTGCAATGGTATTCATACAGTGTTGACTGGAGATTATTGATACGCAGATATTTAGATAACAAATATAAATAAAAAAGTTTATGGCAATATTAATTGTGATTTCTAAACTGTTAGTATCAATAAGCTTGTTTGAATTTTACAACTAAAATGGAATATAAGATTGGCAAACCCCTGCAAAATGCATTAAATTATTCTGTGATATAATAAAGATTTCTATCTTAAGTTTTATTCTTAATACTTTGGTCTTGTAACGGTATGCAGGAATGATCTTGGAAAACAGGAGAAAGGCCAGTCTAGAAAGCAGTCTGGCAAATGAAGTTTGAACCTGAAGGAGGAGTGGTGATGAGAGTATCTCAGAAGGAACCCCACCTAGTATCAGAATAAAAGTGGGGAGAGGAAGGGCACTTTCAGGCTTAAAAAGATTCCGTTAATGTAACCTTTTTTTATTTATTATTAAATTTCTATACCGCCCCATCTCCGAAAACTCGGGGCGGTTCACAACATAATAAAACAACGACAATATACAATTAAAATACTAGTTAATAAAACTAATATCATTTCTTTTTAAAACCCATTAAAAACCCCTTGGTCACCCCTGAAAACCCCAACTAAAACCCTTGGTCACCCCAGGCCGGCCTGCCAGAAGAGCCAGGTCTTTAGCTCCCTGCGAAACGATTTTAAATCCGGGAGCACCCGCAGCATTGGAGGTAGTTCGTAATCAAATGTCACCAGGGTTTTGATAATATCTAAGTGCAATACTGCATAAAACCTGAGCTGAATGTCTGCTTCATTTCTGTAATTAAGAACATGATTTCAGGCAGATCATGTTCACGCTCTCCCCCTCACCGAATTCTTATGTGCTGTCTGGTTCTATGAGACTACCAGACTCATAGATGTGAGTTGCTGAATTAGCTGTTCATTACTACTTCTTTCTGAGAGAGAATAGGGAACACATTTTTAAAAGTATGGTAACATTTGTTCTAGTAACTTTTCCCCAAGGAGAAATTAGCTTTTCTACAACTGTAGGTGGTCACATTAAAAAGAAAATATGGATGATTTCCAAATTGTTTTACCAACGTAATGTGAGGGGAGGGATTGGATGGAAGTAAATTAGCAGCATTATGTTTCTCAGGCACAATGATAAATTTAATGACTTTAGGAAAGCTTCTGTGTCCAACCTGTCGCACAACATGGAATTGATACCACTGAGCTCTTTTAGTTTGAGGAAAGGTGACAAAAAGCAACAGGATTCTTCTGCCTTGAAAAGACTTGCAGAAATGTGTGTGTCTATCAGTGGCAGTTTTATTACCACTACTTGACCATCTATATCACCGTTAAACCTTGACAAGTTTAAGATGTGTGGACTCCCAGAATTCCCTAACCAGAGTGACTGACTGGAGAATTCTGGAAATTGAAGTGCATACCTCTTAAAAGTTGCCAAGATTGAGAAACACCTTCCCAAATTCCTCCTTCATTACAACAAAGGTAAAGGAAGACCTGAGAACACTTCTGACATCTTTGGACAGCTGTAGGAAACCTCTGTTGGCAGTGATCTTGTTGAGATGTGAATGTGGCCATTATTTTATTTTCTGTAGACCAAGATTGGAGACAATGGTATCTTTTTAAATCCATGAACCTATTTTGATCACTAAAGGAATGGGAAGAGAGAGAGAAGGGGAAGAGCCTTCAAATAGCTGGCCTTGTGTTTGTTTCTCACCAAGCCTACAGTTGGTTAAACAAATCCCTGTGCTTACCATGGGGACATGACATAATGCAAACTCTGTATATTGTTCTCTCTGAGAGTTTAAGAGAAAATGGACTATCTATCCCATTTTAATTCTTTATATTCCTTGTTGAAATAAGTGCCAGGAACTGGATGCTTCTTATAGTTAATGTACTGCATATATGTCTGCCTCTGGTAGACCAGACAGGAGACACAACCTGATGAGTTAATTTTACTTTACTATAAAGCTACATTAACATAGTCTTACAAGTCTGAAAGTGCATCTCTCCCCTGTCTCTTTGATAGCCCAAGAAACTGGAAAGATATTTTCTGAGCCTTCTTGGCTTACTCACTTTCCTGCTCTGGGTTCAGCTGCCTTTTATCTGACTGTTCCCATCATTGCACCTCTTTGCCCTTTCTCCCAAAGTCATTCCCACATACCATTACAATATATAGGGAGTCCTCAGCTTACAACCACAATTGTGCCCACAATTTCTGTTACTAAGTGAAACATGTGTTAAGTGAATTTTACACCCTTTCTTGCCTCATTGTTAAATGAGTCATTGCAGTTGATAAGTTAGTAAACCAGTTGTTAAGTGAATCTGGCTTCCCCAATGACTTTGCTTGGCAAAAGGTCACAAAAAGGATCCCATGACCCTGGGACACTGCAGTGCTCATAAATATGAGCCAGTTGCCAAGCAGCTAAATTTTGATG
The DNA here is from genome assembly GCA_025802295.1 of Psammodynastes pulverulentus. NCBI lineage: Eukaryota > Metazoa > Chordata > Lepidosauria > Squamata > Psammodynastidae > Psammodynastes > Psammodynastes pulverulentus. The sequence goes on from JAOYMU010000274.1 coordinate 20,658,254, forward strand.
ACATGATCATGGGGATGATGGAAAGGTTGCAACTGTGAAAAGCGGACATAAATCACTTTTTTCAGTGTCATTGTAACTTTGAACAATCACTAAGCAAACTGTTGTAAGTCAAGGACTACCTGTAGTCATCTAAAGTGCAGTGATTCATTAATTACAGTCTGAGGAGTGGGTTTGAACTGCATAGAATAGATCTGGCTATATAATTCTGATGATTCCGATTAAGAATGAAGCCAGTCACATGCAGTTGAGCTAATCTGCTATATACTCTGCTCCTGGGTAAACTATATTATGGGTATTTTATTCCTTTTGAATACTAATTAATTACTCTGTCATTTTTTAAAACTGCATATGCTTATGCTTAAGAGCACATCCACATCCATATCAATATGCTGACTGTAAGCTGCTTAGAGAAGGCTGTAAAGCACTGTGAAGCAGTATATAAGTCTAAGTGCTATCACTATTGCTATCCACTAACAAGAGCTCTTGTTAAATTCAAATCTCCAACAATTACTCTAAGTTTAAAAAGCACTACCAATAGTGATCATAATATGGTGGAAACTATTCCTTCCTTCCCTCCTTCCTTCCTTCCTTCCTTCCTTCCTTCCTTCCTTCCTTCCTTCCGAATTCCAGTAGAAATTGAAGGAAAGTATATTTGGGGAAATCAAGAGGACAACTATAGCTGTAGAAATAGGCATTTATCAGATGCACTTTGCTAAAAGCTTTGACACATCAACCTTGAGCTCATTTCTGCAACTCAACAAATCCTACAGTTCTTATTTTTCAAGTTTTCACAAAGGAAACTTGCAGGTTTCTAAGACCCAAAGCTATGAGTGAAAGAAAAAAACATCGCAACGTGAAGGAAAACAATGATTTTTTGTTAATGACAAAGTATCATTGACCTATAACAGTGATGGCTAACCTTTTTGTCGTGGCGTGCCAAAAGTGTGCATGCATGCAATAGCGCGCACACGTGCGTGCCAGCACCCACAATGCAATGCGGCCAGCCTCCCACTCATGCGTGCGCAACACACACACCCTTAACTGCATCGCGCATGCGCGTGCCTCTCAGCTGATTTTTGGCCCGTTTGAG
>JAOYMU010000274.1:20880279-20895130 GCA_025802295.1 Psammodynastes pulverulentus
GTTCCTGTTAAAACATAAAGAACAAAAAAAAATGCAGACCTCAGATCAAATCCATGTTTAAACATGACAGCAACCTTAGTGTCATTAGTATGAGATCTCCACCAAAACGAATACCTTTATTTCTATGGCTTCTTTTGACGTTTCAATTTCATTATGGAAATGTTTGAATGTTTGCTCATTCCTATTCACTTGTAAGGAGATGTTTCGTTTCCCCCAAATATAAGGGAATTTCAGGGATTTTTTAAAAAATGGAGTATACTTGCACTTATTTAGCTAAAAGTGGCAAAGAAAATATGTGAATTGCCTAGTTTCCATTCTGTAATCTTTTCTATAATAGCATGTAACTTCCCTGACTTTCTAAAAAAGGCAAAGGTCTCTCCTGATCAGTTGGATCCAACTCTAGGGGGGGGGTGTTCATATCTGTTTCCTAACCAAGAGAGTCAACATTGACTGAAGATGCTTCTGTGGCCATGTGGCCAGTATGACTATATGCTGAGGCACCTGGAACACTAATACCTTTCCACCAAGGTGGTATCTATTTATCTACTTGCATTTGCATGCTTTTGAACTGCTAGGTTGGCAAGAGCTGGGGCAAGAAAAGGAGCTCTCCTTGTTATACAGTACTTGGGTCTCAAACTGCCAACCTTCCAGCCAACAAACATCTTAATCGCTAGGTTATTGTGCCTACATTTCAGTTGGATTCTAAGAAAAAGCATTCCGGGGAATGCCTGTGGTTGGGCTTTATCACATTAGAAAGTGTGAAGAGCCAGGAGATTTCAGAGTGATAGATAGATACAACACAGAAAATTGCAACACCAATGCAAACATTGTCTGCTATTTCCAGCAAAAATAAGTTGAAAAATAGCAATAGCAACCTCAAAAATGTAAAAAATTAGATAGAAAATAGAAAGATTTTTTTTTCCAAGAGAAGACATCACTTTGAGAAACTGTAAGGTAGATTTTGGCACATTAAAAACAAGCTTTAAAATACATATTCTTCTGCTAAGAATCCTTTCTAGAATTTGGAGAAGTTTGAAATATAGCTACATTAAAATTTTGATTTAGTCCTCCTAAATGAATAAAGTACGAAAGTTTACTTCATAATTCAAAAAGAGCAAATTCCTTAAGCATCTTTAATAGATTATTGACTTTTCTTACTCTATATGTGGTTTGGCTATTTTATGGAATTATATTTAGATTGTGATTTTCCTCATTCTAAAGTGGCTTTGTCATAAAATTGGATCTTTTTTAGTTGACCCACCTGTTGGAAGGCAGAGTTGTGAGTACCACGTGTCCAGTAAAATGCCTCTTGTATGTACAGATAGTCCTCGACTGAGGACAAAAAAATGTATGTTATTAAGTGAGAAATTTGTTGAGTTTTGCCCCATTTTATGACTTCCTTTGCCACATTTGTTAAATGAACCACTGCAGTTGTTAAATTAGAAACAGGGTTGTTAAGTAAATCTAGTTTCCCCTTTGACTTTGCTTGTCAGAAGGTCAAAAAAGTGGAGCATATGACCCTCCCAGGACACTGCAACAGCCATAAATATGAGTCAGTTGTCAAGCAGCCAAATGTAAATCACATGACCGTGGGAATGCTACAACAGTCATAAATGTGAAAAAATGGTCACAAGTCACTTTTTTCAGTGCCATTGTAATTTTGAACAGTCACTAAATGAATCATTGTCATTCAAGGGCTACATGTAGTCTGCTCCATGAGTTACCAATTGATTTATTTCAGTGGAAGGAATGTGTGGAAGCCTAAGGAAACAAAATGCCTTGGGGCTAATACTTGTGTTACAATCCATTGTGTCACCTCACAATTCTCTTTTCTGTCTTAATCTTTTGTTCTTGTGACCTCAGAACAAGCCACAGATTGCTCAAGAAGTCTACAATGTTAGGAAGACTTCCATTCTTTTCTGTTTGGGAACTGTTGAATGGTGCTTTAAATCTGTTTCTAAAAACTAAAGAAATGGGGAACAGAAAAATATCAAAATATACATTTCTATAAAGAGAAAGAGTAATTTTTTATGAATGTGTCCCTTTTTGCTTGTTGTTTCATATTAGCAGAAAAGGCCATTACCATGAAATTTCACTGACATTTCCTAATTACCTTAGAACAGCCATTACCCACGTGACTCCTAGGTTCAGCTTGTAATAATAGGTCTAGGATAAAATGGAGTTAGGTAACATGGTTCGGCCTATTATGGGAACCAAATCACTATCTTAGCATGCTCTGTGAATTAAGCAATTATTATTTGTCTGGGGCCATGGATTGTAATCACAGTAATTTGGGGTTTTGATTGTAGCATGTTTCATTGAATCTCAATTCTGAGATTTTGAAATCATAGTAATCTAACATCACACTTAAGAAGGGGATTTAAAAGCAAATTTCACAGTTGAGATACTGGAGGGGCTTGTTGAAGTTACTCTTCAACAATAGTTTACCATTAGAGGGGCAATGCCTTTTTATCTGGAATTCCAAATTTCCATGCTTGTTTCTATCAGGAATTGTGCTAGATTTTTTTTTTAACAAATCAATTCACTGTTCACATATTGGATGAACCTGAATATATCTTACTAACAAAGCATTCAAGTAATGATTGATTCAGTCCTGGACAACTTCTGTCTCCTTAAGTATACTTTAGTGTTCTTGCTTCTGTGACACAAGTAATTATATCAAGCTCTTTCACAGTGCAGGTTAGTCAGGTTATTTTGATCATAGAATCTTGCAAAATAGTTTCAAGCTTTCAGAAATATTATTTAAGCCATTATTATAGTGAAAGCTGAAGGCAATGTGGTTTTTTTTTTTTTTTTTGCTTTATCTGAATCTTGAAATCTGTTTCTTTTCCTTCCTTTCATTACTTTTTTCTAAATGCTCAATAGGTTAGGTTGGTGCATGAGTACAAAAAACTTTGCTTTGTTATTTGTATATGGCTTGCCATAAGATTTCAGACTGATGGGAATTTTACAAGGTGATAACCCAAGAAAATTCAAAAGGAAGAAATCTTTTGTTGCAAGAGTGCTAGAAGCTAGTGGGGACTTTTGAGGTAGTATAAAAATTTATGATTACTAATATTGGATGCCTAACAAAAAGACTTGGAAGTTCAAATTGATCACAGAAGTTCTTCCTTCTCTCTGAACTCCTGAATAATCTTTATTTGTTTGGGCTCTATTTATCAGATCAAATTGGGGACTACTGCATGGAGAAACTGAATGAAGCCTCAGCATTTGTGACTACATATGTCAAAAGAAGGTTGCTAAAGCCAAGTCTGAACAGAACTAGGGCAAGATTGCTCTGCTGGCCCTTTTCTCTGTTAATGGACCTTGGCAGGCTTTCTTGGAAGCAGCAGCACCAACAGAGCATGGTCTGGCTATAGTGTGCCATTCCCACAGTGCCCTAGGCTGATGCTGTATCAGAGCCATTGTTGTAAATCATACTAGAAACGTGCTCTAATACTACTCAGTGTGCATAATTTTTCAAGTATTTCTAATAGAAGGAACATATTTGTCTATTCGAGAAGAAAAAAAACAAATGTATGATTCTATAATTCAACTCTAAATTGTCTTAATGTTTGTTCCTCTGCTTAGTGTTGACTCTTGGGACACAAACCACCTATTCCTATTTTTGCATTAGTTTTTTCTATTTTGCTATATGTTCTTGTCAATGTTAGGTCATCTTAGTCAAAATTAGCAGTATTTGTATCTATCTCTGTCTACAACTATTTATAAAACATTTTTTTTTACTTTTGTTTTGGTTTGTATTACACTTGGTGGCAGTACCCTAATAAATGTCCTCAGCATGTTTCCAAAATATACCTGAAAGCTAGTGTGATACAGTGGACAAGATGCTGAATTAAGAGTAAGGAGACCCAGATTCAACTCCATCCTCAGGAAAAGAAGCTCAGTCTGATTTTGGGTCATTTTACCACTTACCTCATAGGGTTGTTAGTTTTAGAATAAAGGTCAGTATATAAAAATACCAAGTACAGAGTTTTCCTGAAGCGCTTTTTATCATTCTTTTTCTAGTCAACAACATTGGAGGTCAACAGGTTCTTTTTGCTGCTGACATCTAAGCATGTTTGACACTACCTTGGCTATTTTTGGCAATCTTGAGAGAGCATTTCAGTGTAATAAATAATAACACATGGCAAGGAACCATTTTATAATCCCTTGCTTGGGTTCTGTCAAATCCATCCATCCTGTGCTCAGTAGCAGGGAGTCCTTATGCTGTGCTTACTAGAGCTTTCAAGGGTGTTATGTTTCCACTCATACATTCAGGACAAGATAACAATGCTTTTTTTTCCTTTGTTGACATAATAAAGAACTCGAAAATAATTAATTCTCTTAAAAAAGAGCTGTTTTTACTATTGACAAACTGGCATAAAGAAATTAATTCTATATCAGATGGGCAAAGAGAAGGGAAAATAACACATGGATTCTGAAATACTGAAATGGGAAAAGATAAATTCACCTTGTTTTCACTTGAAGTGAGCTGAATCTCACCTGTTGAATCCCAGTCATATTTAAGTCATTTATGCTACACTATTTGTTCCTTTTTTCATTCCCACCCACTCACCCTGCAACCCATACTCCCTAGTTTGCTCTGTTAGAATGACTGCAATATGTGTTGGTTCTAAATCTTATTGTAGCATGGAACCAGCTAACGTAGGCTAAAAAATAAGTTTGAAATACATGCTTTATATATTTTTTATATATTATATATTCATTACTTGTTTAATTTATGCATATCACAGTTTTTTCAGGGAGATAAAGTTAATATTTATGGGGCCTTCACATTAACTCCATAGCCAAAAACCTGTGACATACCTTGAGCTGGATGAGTGCCCCCAAAGTCATCCAATATAGTAGGGACTTAAATTTTTCCACCTTAGAACTGCTACATTTGGTGTCCAGCCTTGAAAAGTAATTGATAAATTGAAAGTTAATAAGGGGGAATTAAATTTATGGATATAACACAAGAAGGAGGAATAAAGGATATACCAATACATTATCAATATCATATGATAAAACAATTAGCATTATCTCAACCTAAATCAACATTAAGCCAGATCATATAACGTGATGTTTTTCTTCCTTGTGTTAAAGCTTCTTGAACAAACTGAACAGACTCCGCCCCGAGTCTGCGGAGATGGGGTGGTATATAAGTCTGACTTTTTAAAAATGAGAAAATATGTTCTTGAAGACACATGACCATCATTTCCTAGTTCTTCCTTGCCTTTTTTTATTTTCTGCCCCATTATTACAATAAACCAGTTTCAGGAATCAGTTCAAAGTCTTATCATTCAAGTTTTTCTTTCCAAAGTGCTAATGATTTATATCACCATTCAGTAAGTCCTTCAAAATTTTCTGGCATTACATCCTCACTGTATTACAATTTTTGTCCAAAATGATAATCATAATAATAATAATAAATCATGCTTGTTGTTTTTAATGCCCAAATAGGGATGCTATAGAGAAAAGACTTGGTTTCCCAAGTATCTAAATTCATGTCTGTCTGTTTGTTTGTTTTTTCCAAAGGATTTGGCCTCCTGAGCAAACAGAGACATAGGTAGCAGAACTGGAACCTTTCCATTGCCAAGGGAGGGACTCTTTCTATAGTTATAGAGAATGCTTTGTATATATATGAAAATATCCCTAGCTTGCCTCTGTTGGCAAAAAGCCTGTTTCCCTTCTTGGTTATCAACAATGTAAACTTACTAATTAACTATCAGAACTGGGAGAGGCAGGGAGAGGAGGGGGGATCCTGTATCAGTTGACAAATTGAAATGTCATTTCTCAGCCTACAGCTGGATCTCGCTTTGTCTCTTCACTGTCTCTGTTCCAGCCTTTTGTATTTTGATTTGGCTATAAAAGCTACAGCATAATTGAAACTGACATCACAATCAAACAGTGTGACCTTGTCAGGTTTGTTCCAGGATGGCAACGTCATCCAATTGGGTAAGGGGAAATAAAAGGTATGGAAGAACAAACAAGTGAGCATCAGGACTCTTCAGACACTGGGCTGTTTCTTTCTGTATTTTTTTAATGGTTTCCATGCTACGCATCTGTCACATGCAATGGAGGCTTTGTGACTGTGAGTAGGAATATGTATATGAAAAAAGGGAAGCAGAGGAAAGGCTTCAATTCATACTGAATGTATTGGGGAAGGAGCCAGCCAATAAAGATGCTATGGGAATATGACTAATCAGGCCTGTTTGGATAATCTGTGCCAGTTTAGAAAAATAAACAAGATAGGACAGAGCCTTAAAAAGGAGAGTACTGGTAAACATAATCTCTGTCATCTAATGGGACTGACACCAACACCATCTGTCTTCCCAGTTCTTCACCTTTTCTTTGCCAGTTCCACAGACTTGTAGTTCTTATGTTGCAACGTAGAAAATTCTCAAATATAGCCCTGCCATTATGCCTCAATCTGGCATGAAAAGACTCTGCCATTCTGTCTATGTACCTGCCAAAGTGCTTGTCTTGTTAAAGACAGTATAGTGAGATGCCTGGGCCAAACACATGGAACTTTCCACAGTCAAGTGTGCTTTTTTGTCAGGATCTCTTGGAAGATACCAAGCATTTGTTCCATTCCATCTGTCCTCAAGAATGGACACCTCTATAAACATTTAAAGTTCTAGGATCCTGTTATGACAAGTGGTTAGCTGTGGAACAGTGGTGGGATTCAAAAATTTTTACTACCGGTTCTGTGGGCATGGTTGGTGGGTGTGGTGTGGCTTGATGGGCGTGGCAGAGAAAGGATATTGTAAAATCTCCATTCCCATCCCACTCTAGGGGGAAAGTTACCACTTTCTCCAAACTACTCAAAATTTCCGCTACCAATTCTCTAGAACTGGTCAGAACCTGCTGAATACCACCTCTGCTGTGCAGGCAGGAACATAGCAGAAAACTTCACAGTTCCTTTTCGTTTTGTGATACTTTTCATTGTATTATTGCATTGCATTGAAACACTAATTCAAACTTGTCATAAAGTAATTTAAACTTAGTATTTGAAATAAGATATTGAAATAAATCAAGAAGTTCAGAATATATTTATATAAGAAATTTTAAAATATATATTCATTCAGCTTTGTTAGAAAAAAATATATTGGATACATATAATATATGATAGACTATAATGTAATATACAGTATTTATGACAAAGGGATACACAATATAGCAGGAATCCAAGAATGGGTTTCAATGAGAGTCACTGGGCCTGATCTATGACAGCAATCCCAAACCAGGTTCATGTGTAATTTTCCTCTTTTGTGATCTTATAATGGACGAGGCTGCTTCCATTATTGCTGGGAGTTGGATGCTTTTGTATATGTGTGTGTGTGTGGGGGGGGGGCGTATAACACTCCTCCCCCCATGCTTGGAAATATGCTTCCTCAGGTTTTGGATCTTACACTAGCTGAGATCCCAGGAAAGGAGAGGGATGGTTGTTGATTCCCTATAACTCTCATGAATCCCTGTAGGTTCTCAGAGGTTCTGCTCTGCAAATAATTGGATCTGGCTGAAGTTGGGACTTGACCTTGGTATTGCCCTTCTTGAAGGGAGATAAGGTATGTCTTCTTCTCAAGAACTTGTCTTGGGTTCAGTTATTTTAGACAACCATTGTCATGTTTTCTTGTTGAGAAATGGTCAGATTTCGACTGATGAGATCTCTGAAGGAAATGTTTATTTGGGCTCATTTCAATCAGGTTTCTGGCTAGGATTCAGTACAAAAAGAGTATTATTTTTTAGGACACAGGAATCATGCCTTCTCTGTCACAGACATACTCTCTGGAGTAAAGTTACTGATATCTGGATAGTTTTCACTCTGATGGAATTCCAGAGGGCCTTAAAGAACTGGGCGTTTTTCCAAGCTCTGTTCTAAGATGACACATAAAACATATAGTATACAGTGGGGGGATTCAAATTCTTTTACTACCGGTTCTGTGGGTGTGGTTGGGTGGGTGTGGCTTGGTGGGCATGGCAGGGGAAGGATACTGTAGAATATCCATTCCCTCCCCAGTCCTGGGGGAAGGTTACTGCAAAATCCCATTCCCTCCTTACCCCACTAACCTGATTTCCAGCTCTGTTCTCCTGTGCAGGGCAACAAAAGAAGACCCAGCCGATCAGAGAATAGATGGGGGTGGGGCCAGTCAGTGGTAGTATTTGCCGTTTCTCCGAACTACTCAAAATTTCCACTACCTCCAGAACTGGTCAAAACGTACTGAATACCACCTCTGATAGTATTGGTTTTATGCATTGACTGGATCGGCCATCTGTTTGTTGCTTTATGTTGATTGTATTTTTTATATTAGAGCATCTTATGTTATGAGCAGCCCAGAATAGTCTGGAGCTCATATGAAGTTGATGGTTCCATTAAGGCACAGAACTGCAGAATTTTTAAATTTTATTCCTGCTCTATTTCTGACATAGCTTGTATGCAATCATTGTTTAACTGCTCGAGAATATGCATTATTTAAATTATCTTTTCAATAATGTTGTTTCCCTTTTGCAAATAGAAAGAACACATTCTGTAGATTCCTAATTTAAAAAGAAATAATATGCAGAACCTTATAATGAAAATGAAAGTATATGAGAATAGGGAAAACAGATCCCTAATGTATTTTTGTCCTGAAAGTCAGAAAGCAGAGGAGTTGGACGCCTATTAAAAGTCATCTTGGAATTTTTCCAAGAAATTAAAATGAATGACAACATATTTTATAATTACATCAACAAGAGCTAAGTAAGAGAACAAAGGGACTACATTATAATAATTATAAGACATAAATTAAGGATACCTTTGTCATAGTACAAATACTTACATACTTTGAAGCAGCTTTAAATATTATACCAAAAAGTAAACAAATGATTGGAGAGAAACTCAGTTACTCTGTCTATGTACCCATAGGTATCTGTAGCAAACCATGATAATGTTAAATAACGTATGATGTCTTTGTACAATTATATCATTATGAGGACCTCTAATGTGAATGAGTCAAGTTTTTTGCATTATGTGCTTCCCACAACCAAGCCCCATGGGTCCCTCTGCTTCTTCCATCTTGTTTGCCCTTCCTTCTGACTTGATCCAATATTCACAGGATTGCTGCTGAAATATTGTGATAAAGGACAGGGTAGTTTAATAACTTGTGGAGCTATTTTGATTGATGAGACTGAAACATGGTAGCTGAATCTTAGAATAGGTAATCTAATTCTGATTCTGACTTTATAAGAGAAGTAGTAAAGAAACAATTGTTATTCAAATAGGACTTAGTATTCTTATTTAGATTTCGTGAAAAAAGTAAGCATTTTTTATACATCAGATCTTATCCATTTCAAACTACGTAGTCCTCGATTTATGGCTGTAATTGAGGCTGGATTTATAGTTATAAGTCATGGTGGTCATTAAGTTTTTATGATTTTTAATGGTTTTTTTTTTCTGTGTGTGGTAGTCATTAAGTAAACACTGCAGTTGTTAATGTTGTGGTCATTAGATGAATGAATTTTAGCCAATAGGCTTTTTTTAAAAAATCCAGAAATCAGAAGTAAATGCCAGTTTCCAGCAAAAAAAAAAAAATGCCAAAAATCATGATTGCATGACTGCAGCAGGCTGCAAACGGCTGTAAATGCAGGCTGGTTGCCAAGTCACAATGCACAGGGACACAGCTAATGGAACTTTGAAACTGGGTCATAAGTAGCTGTGGGGAGATCTGCCAAAACTCAAATTGGTCACTGAGCAACCAGTTGTAAATTGAGGACTACCTATATTTTTGCATATCTGCAGAGATATTTGCTATATTCTCTGTACAAAATTCTGGAGGGGATTTTAAAAAAAAAATATTTCGTTTATTCCAGAAAAGGTAAAATACAAAACACCAAAATATTGAAAAAAAGAAAGAAAGAAAGAAAAACATAACAAACAAGACATTTAAAAAGTGTCTTAAAAAAAGATTAACCTAATCCCATACTTGACTGCTGATTAATATAATAGAATAATGTTAATTCTTATACTCAAAATGCAAAACTCAAAAACAAAGCATTTCCATTTTACTTTAAAATCCTAGTGACTGGGTGTAACAAAAATGCCCAATTTAAGGATTTTTGCAGTATTGCTGCCAAAGATTTGGCGACAATCAAACAAAAATATTTGCTATGGAGACTACCAGAGTAAATTATTGAAAATATTTTACATATAGTGTCCAGAGTCACTATATGACATGGGTGATTATACAAATATGATTAAATAAATAAATAAATATTACAGTACAATATATTGCTTTTCTTCCCTCAATGACATCAGCATAGCTATGTAGGGCAGATGGAACCAGGCAATGCTTCTATTTCAAAATCCCATTGTGATATAGCAGATCAGTTTAAGCTATAATGCTTGCTAAGAAAGAGAACAATTCACAGGTATAGAGAGGTCTATAACTGCACTCACCTTTCTTTACATTAAGGGAGAAAATAAAGTTGATCTAATAAAGGAAACTGTTTTGTTAGTTAGCCAGCAAAAAATAGATGAGGAAGGAAAGCAACTTTTAGACAGGTTCATTTGTAAAGCTGCTTTAGTAACAAATATAGATTAATGGACCTTCTTCCCCACTAGGCTCAACTAAAGGCATTGAGACTCTGAGCTTTTCATTGTTCCTTTACTTCACAAGTTCTCCCCTTATTTTGTGTGGACTGTATTAGAGCCTTGCAACTAGTGAAGTCAAAGAAAATTCTCATTAACTTTGATTGGGTAGTTGAAGCTGTTCATTAAAACCTAAAGGATTTTTTAAAAATCTGATTAGCTTTTTATTGCTACACTGGTTACTGTTCATCTTTTGTAGCAGCCTTTGGCATCTCTTCTAAATTTCGCACTCCCCCTCCCAATACCATTTATAGTGGAAGGAAAATTAGAGTCTTGTTTTGCCTGAAAAAAACAAGAATATATGCTCAACACAAGAAGCGTCAAGCAAAACATTACCTTTAGTTTTTACTTTGGCAATAGTGGAAATATTTGTATCTAATGTGAATTCTTGCATTTCTAAAGGACAGACCCAAAACATACTGCATTCAAAGGAAAGCAAGTATTGAGGAAAAAAGGCCGGTATGATGTGAAAAAGGAAAAGTTGAAGAAAAGCTGAAATATTTAAATGCAATGCCATGATAATTATTTTATAAAAGAAAAAAAGATTCAACAAAACAAAAAAATATGTACACTAAGAATTGAGCTAAAAATAGCAATGAGTCAAAAACAATATATACATTGCAGGACTGCTCACTTCTGTAGTACTTTGTGGCTGTCCCTATTCCTGGAAAAGAAGGGATGTTGGTTCTGGAATAAAAAGGTTTCTTTACATCCATTCCCTTATCTAGGAAAATATCTGTATTTGACCACAGAAAGGTTTTGTTTTGTTGCACTGTTGACCAATATTGAATGAATGAAATTGTCATCTACTATGTACTGAGATTGTCATCTACTATGTAGTGAGAGCCTCAGTGGCGCAATGGTTAGAGTGTTGTACGCTGACTATCGGCTGCCTGCAATTTGGCAGTTCAAATCCCACTAGGTTCAAGGTTGACTCAGCCTTCCATCCTTCTGAGGTGGGTAAAATGAGGGCCCAGATTGTTGGGGGCAATAAAATGAGGACCCAGATTGTTGGGGACAATATGCTGACTCTGTAAAACCACTTAGCGAGGCTTGTAAAGCACTATAAAGCAGTATATAAGTCTAAATGCTATTGCTGTTGCTACTGAGATACTTCGTTATTGTCAATAATCTTCTAGTTCTCTGCAGGAAAAGGGCTTCTGTGACTTGTCTTGAAGCATTTGAGTCTTGTGGTAGAGCAAAGGAAGTTCATTATAGGCTGAATGGGCCTCATGTAACACCATAAGGAACTGAGCAATTCAGGAGAGGCGGTATCCCTCAACATCAAATAACATAATCAGAAGGATAAGGACAGTCACTCAACATATTGAATAACCTTCATGTGCTTACTTAGATAATTCTACACAGAACTTCTTGCTGTAAAACTAATTGGCTTCTCATTTATCCAGATTATGTTAATTACTCTCTTAATTCTGTACAGCATTTCAGTTTCTTTTTTGTTATTGTTCTGGAAATTTTACATCAGCAGATCGGTTTTCCAATATCTACGACATGATTTTGGGAACCTGCTAGACCTCTTAAATTCTGTAGGTATTAATGATATAGTATATTACTACAAACTAGTACAGTATATGTAAATTTTTCCATGCATACATTCATATGCTAGCAATATAGTTTTAAATACATAATGCAACATAAAAAAACCCATATAAGTTTGTCTCAGTTTTCATGTCAGTGAGCAACAATTTGCTCTGAGTAACTTTATTCTTTTAAAATATTTGGTTCATTCATCTGTACTAAAATTATTGCTATTTAGTATATATCACACATGTTCACAATGGCAGGATTTAAAATCAACCTTTGGACCAGTTAGTTGCAACTTTTTCAACGTATTATTTTACACAATAATGTAACCAGAAGAAACAAAATCATTATATTTATATTAAAATGTGCAATCCAAGTATGCTTTATGAATCTCGCCATCAATCCATATAATAAAAACTTATATTTATAAAAAAAATGAAAAATAAAAACAAGCATGGTAGTAAAAAAGTATCAAACAAATTTGAAAAACAAATACATTCATTGCAGTCTCCATCTGCTCATGGATATTGCACAAGCCAAAAAACTGGCTATACTCAACAAATCAATTATTCATTGTGAATTATTCACTAGGCTCTACTACAAATGGTGCCAAGGACTGTTTATTTGTTTAAAACTGAAGTGTTAAAAAAAAGAAAAACCCAGAACAACATTCTTATTTATCTTTAATGTTATATATTCCATGCAAAAAAATATAGGACTGTACTTAATTATGAATGCATGCTGTAGGAAGGAAGTATGAAAGAAGAAAGAGAATAAAATTGAGAATATAGTAATGTATGTCATGTTAAGTTCTATTGAGGAATAGTAAATAAGATGGTAACAAATTAATAATAAATAAATCAGGATACTATTGGGCAAACAAAATAGCCATTGCTTCATAGGATAAAACACCAACTAATTATCCTGGAAGTTGGGGATAGAAACATAGTTTTTCAGTGAATTTCCCATTAAACTTCCCTGAAATGGATTTTCCCAGTGGTTCAAAATTCAGAGCAAACTAGGGTTCCTCTGTCATCAGGACTGTTTTGCTTGAAAGGAACAACAGTTAATTTTGCTCAACCACATTCATAGAGCCTATTTTTTTTTTATTCTAAACATTAAATAATCTGAGAGAAGAGCTTTTATTGTTTCCATTTATACATCTCCAAGTTCCAAGGTTCCTAAAGTTTATGCAAATGGTCAATAAAGAAAGTTTGCTTTCCAAATTATAGCTTTCTTGTCTGATCCCTAAGAAATGGCTAATCACTTGGTTAATCTCTGCTAGCTAGCTGAGGAATCATAAGAGTTGTAGGATTGTTGAGTTCAATTCCCTGCCCAGTCTATGCCGCTACAACATTACAGAATTTTATCAGTTAATTATAGCAGAGACAGTCATTATCCACAGATTGTATACAATCTCCATTGTTATTGCAGAAGCCTTTTCCAATTATTAGCACTGTCAGCAGATCATTTGGAGAAGATAAAATGAAGTAGTGATAGCTTTGCTTTGAATTCCTTGAAAATATGCATAGCCCTAATAACTAGAAAATATCTGCCTCCTCCAAAAACAATAATCTTCCCCAAAGGGGGTGGAGAGTTTGGAAATTCTGTGTCCTTCAAAAACATCAACTGCAGTTCATAGGCAAGTAAACTTTTAGGCTCCTGGCATAAAACTATTTCCATTACTAAATGCTTTGTTTTATTGGGTACAATATAAACCTAAGCTTCATTTGACTAGTCTCCATTGTCTTAAACATCCTACAGTTTAAAGTAGGGTAGAAAATACATTTATCTGGACTAAATATACACCAGATGCATACATGAGTTCAAATGGACAAATTAACAGGCCACAATGGAGAAAAAGCAGTCAGTGGTGCTGAAGCCGTTTGCATCATTTTTAGATGCAGAGTAAGGAATACATTTGTGTAGTACTATAGATCTGATGCCCAATGAGGAAAAAGTAAAGGTTTATATTTACTCTAATAGGTGTTGGATTCATGCCCAACGTACTTAGCTCCAGCTGCTGCATTTGTTAATCCTGCCAGAGAGACCAATCTCCTGGTATCTGCAAACACAAGATGTGGCCTAATCCAAGAGACAGAATTTGAAAACATGTGCTCTGAACTGAACTGAACAGAACTGGGAAATCTCTAGCAAAGTGATATGCAAAGTAAGGATAAAGCAGCAGTTTAAGGGCTGGACAACATAAGCAAACAAAGTGTTTGAAATTGAGTGGAAGTGTTTGCTGCAACATGATGGAAATGGTAGTTAAGACAAGTGTCTTATTCTGCTTATAACTTAATTAGAAGGTACTAAACTTCTGAAATTAACAATTGATTATACCAAAATACAATCCCGACATATCTAAGTGTTATCAGGTATTTTATTTTTCATTTTTTAGCAAAGTTATGACTTTTAAATGAAGCATCATCAATCAGATTTACGAGTGAAGAAAAGTGATTTACTGATCATTTAGGTTTTATTCTTATAAAAGGTATAAATTAAACTAATTAAATGAAGGAATAACTTAAATTGTCAAGGTTTGACCAGGCCTGATAGATATTTCTCAAATAAAATACTGAATTTAAAATATCTGACATTCAATACTTTTCTGTCAGCTACCACACGTCAGGCATCAGATAAATTGCCATCTGCTGTCATTTTCACGATTGG
>JAOYMU010000274.1:20895830-20906236 GCA_025802295.1 Psammodynastes pulverulentus
CAGAAGTAATAGCGCGCGATTGGTTGAGACGCGTCACGTGACGCGGACTCTAAAAAGGTGCCGGAACGCAGTACCACTGAGTTCCAGCCAAAAAAAAGCCCTGGTTGTTTCCCATTAAACCCCTGCTGAGCTTTCTGCCCAAATTTATAGACAGTCAATTTGGCTATAGATTTTACCTATGACTAAAGCTACAGATCTATGTTACAAAAATACCGAAAACAGTGAATACTTAGTAGTCTTCCTTCCTATATAGACTATGTCTTTTGGCTGGTGTAGTAGAAGTATTGTATGGCAATCCAGAAAATATATCTATGTAAAAAAATTATCCAATTGAGTATCTACCTATGATGCTATGCTATGATTAATGATATAGGAAACCTATGAAAAATACAGAAAACTTCTGTATTGTATAATGGTTAAGTGTGCTTCCTGGCAATCTGCCTCTATGTGTTGTTCACTGAGTTGTTATTGGTGCTATTTACTATCAAGAAAAAAATGCTATTTAAAACAGCAATTCTGTTTGTTTTTTACTTTAAAATTGCATACTAAACTCAGCGAAGCAAATCTTGTGAATGTTCTTCCCTTCAAAAAAAAAAGGTTCAATTAATATTCCTTAGTTGGTAAAGAATCAGAAACTTCTGTTTATTCAATTTATTCAGTCTTTGTATATTTAATCTTTATTAATCTGTTTAAGTCTTTCATGTGTATCTTTGCAGCCTGTTTAATTTGAAGACAGTAGATACAGAAGGTTGTATGTGTGCATTGTGTTAGTCTCCCCAAAATATAAAGGTATTTTCTTTAAATACATCTTTGGTCTCCAAGAGTTGCCTCCAAGAAAACAATGTTTTCTCATTATTTACTAAGTTCTAGACTTAATAGTATTAGAATTGTTTGGTATTAATACTGGGTCTGGCTATTGTTATCACATTTATACAATTAAAACCAATTTATTTATTTTTATTATTTATTAAACCAATTTATATAGCTGCCCATTTAACAAACAGTGACTCTGAGAAGCATACCACAGAGCTAAAAACAATTAATAAATACATTAAAATAATAAACTAAAACAAAGAATAATACATGAAGGGAGAATAAAAATAATGGAGCCACCTGGCTATTACATTTATCTGCTAGCATCTCCAGGCCTAGGGGACCTTTGAAAGCTTAGAAGAAGTGGGATATCCTCATCTCATAGATTTACATAGAATAACAGAGTTGGAAGAGACCTTGGAGGTCATCTAGTCCAACCCTCTGCTCAAGCAGGAGAGTCTATTCCAAATATTAACCTCTATCTAGGATTGAACTCACAGCCTCCTGATTATGAGGTGAGAGCTCCACCTCTAGGCCACCACACCACCTCAGGTGAGAGATTGTCCCATGGCATGTCTGCTACAGCAGAAAAGACCCACTGCATAGGTCAGGCCAAATATAGCTCTCTACGCAACATAATCCATGACAAGTCCTTCCTTCTGGATCTAGTAGGGCAGTCAGATGAAATTGGGAAGAGTCAGTAAATCATACAACCTAGCTGGCAATTCCCCAACATAACCTGGTCCCTTGCCATAAAGGATTTTAATAGTGGTCAGGCAAAGTAGACTTTTAGGTTTCTGTTATTTTAACTCTGTAATAAAAGTAGTATTAATATTCATAACTTCAATTCCCTAGTTTGGTCTACCTTGAAGGACTAACAAAACCTGTTGTGTAGATAGGTTACTTTTGTACTTCTTGCTATTTTTTGGAGACAGACACTGTAGATCTCTAACTAAAAATTTTAATGGATTATTATCATGATTATTTTTACAGCTATTCCTAGAAGCAATGTGTAGATAGGTATGCATGTGTGTACCTGAAATTCACTAGCTAGATTTCTAGATTCCTAGAATCAGTATGCTAACTTAGACTAAGTTTACTTGGGGAAAACAGTAGTTGATATTTTTTAAAAGTATCTTTCTATCACACAGAATTTTTGACATCATTCTGTCATTCATTTCTTCACAAAGTGTTTTGAAAGTAATAACTAGGACGTTAAGGAATCATTGAAATTACAATAAGGACTGCAAGGCAATCAAACTGGTCAACCCTGACTGCTCTTTAGAAGGCCATATCCTGAAGATGAAACTCAAATACTGTGCCACTTAATGAGAAGGAAGGACTCACTGGAGAAGAGCCTAATGCTGGGAAAGATTGAGGGTAATAGAAAAATGGGACGACAGAGAATGAGGTGGCTGGATGGAGTCACTGAAGCACCAGGTGTGAGCTTAAATGTCCTCCAGAAGATGGTAGAGGAGAGGAAGCCCTGGAGGAACATTGTTCATGGGTCGTGATGGGTTGGACACGACTTCACAACTAACAACAACAAACAATATGTCCTGTATTCCTATCTCTCCCAGCAAAATAATAAATGCCCATTTTGATTTTGACCCCTATTTTTAATTCTTTCAAGGAAAGTACTTATCCTACCAACTTCAAAGATGCAAGGTTGCCAAGCATAAAGGGCAAGTGAAATCCAGGGCCAAGGTACATGAAAAAATATCCTTCTGCTAATTGTTGGCATTTGCAAAATAAAAGGAAATCAGAAATATAAAACAGCATGAAATATTTTTTTCTGTCAGTACAAAACTTTACCAATCTGGTTGAAAGTCACAGCAAGTTTGACTCAACCTTGGAGTGTTGAAACAATCTTTCATCATAAATCAGATCAAGAAAAGATATTGTTTTGAAGTTTTTAGAAAACAGGGTGATCAAGCAGCTATGCAATCATATGTTTAGCTAAGCCCTTCGAAGAACAATTGCAGTTCTGAGTGGGTCAATATTTTCCATTGCACTTATAACAATATTTTAGTGGTACAATCTCAACATTATGTGATGAAAAAACATGGGTTCTAGTCACATATTAGAGAACTTTAGGCAATAGAGCACTATTTCCATTTAAAAATATTTAACCTTTTTGACTGAGAAGATTCAAAATATAGAATTTTGTAACTGAAAAATGTGCAGAAGAAATCAATCGCAAAAGATATCATTTTTAAAATACTCTCTTGAATTGTTTATACAAATTCTGACTTTTTCTATTTCAGAATTTGAAGCTCAGCGCTTGTTTATGGTTTCAATAATCCCTTGGAAGAAATGCCTTTACAGGGCCACTTCCTACTTGAACCACTTGCTATTGTTTTTTCTGTCTACTTCCGTGTCCTCTTTTTTTTTAAAAAAACCCATGAAATAATCTTAAAAGGAGTGATGATGTGTTCAGTGTAGACAATTCAGGATACAATAAATTGTTAAAGAGAAAATAAACCTTTGGCAAGTGCTCAACAGGATGAGATTTGTTAACAGAGAAAATTCATGTTTGTGTGTTTAATGATACTATGCACAAAATTCTACTTATAGAATTTTAACAGAGTTAATACCGGTTTTACCATTATCTGCTAATGAGAAAATTCCAAAATTCTGCAAAACTCTACAAAAAGAAAAATTATCAGTAATTAAAATAGCTACTGAGAGAAGGCCCATTCAGTAAGTGAATAGTAACTGTTTATTTCTTATAAATTGTTTGGAAAGGCTCTCACAACATCTAGTATCAAGATTCGTCTTTTGACTATACATTATTCATGATAGACCCAAATACGTGGATGGAAATAAAAAGATAAACAAAGATGAAAGAACTTTCTGAACTAAGCCTGCAGTCAAGGCATGAATTCAAATCTCCTAAGACCCCAGGCCACCTGTATCTACTCATCCAGTCTTTTGTGTTTTCTTCGTAAGAAGCAGAATAGGGTAGCTATATTTTTGTAGAAACTGCAACTACAGTATCTTAGAAGCTGGAAATTAAATGGCTAAAAGAAATGATAACATCAAACCAGAACCATAAAAATGGCCCATTGAACCAACTCCACCTCTATAAGCTCTTTTTCCATCAGAAATTGATCAGAATAGTCTTAATCGGCACACTGCACATTCACTGTTCTTGTTTACAGTATGGCTGCAGCAGGAAGATATAACTCATAAAATAAAGGCAAAGGGGAGAAGGGTATATGTGCAATTCTTTTGAATAAAACAAAGATGTTAGATTTTGAATGGGATATTAGCAGAAACCCTGATATATTGATAACCATTGTCTATAAGTTGAAAGACAAGTATAGTAATTTTCTATGGATATCAGATTTTAGGATAACATTAGAAATGAAGCAGCAGATATAAAGTTATGAATAAGAGGGTTATAGTTATTGATAGTAATTACTTTAAAGATATATACTAGCTAAAAGCACACCAAAGTCTTTACTTGGCTACTTTGAAGGTTACCAGATATCTGAACAGGCAAACAAGGACACATATATTTGAAAATGAGAACAAATGGGGTAAGGAGGATAGATTGTTTAACTTAACAGTGAAAATTGCAAAATGCATATGAAACTATTCTTTGCAGCATTAGAAAGTCTCCCCCCCCCTTTTGTATCATAGGAATGCTCTAGAGCCCATTAGGAAGGATAGCCTTCAGTGTGTAATTGATTAAAATCTTGTCAATTTCAGGCAGCACTGCAAGCTGCAGAGAATATTATTTAAGGTCACAGAGCTGAGCTTATGTTATTAACATTCGGAGAAAAAGACAAGATAAGAGACAAGATGCTCAGTTAGCTACTCAAAAGGCTAGACATTGTATTTTCTGGAAGAGAAAAGAAAGAACATCAGGAATGTTTGTTTGGTAAGAAATGTGACAGATAGGTTACTAATTAGTGCAAATAACTGGGATTATATGAAAACTATAATTTATAGGCCAAATATTGATTTTAGCCTTCAAATTCTAAATTGATTTAGGACATGCCAGTCTGAATTTCCTTTTAGTTATTAAAAGCTGCAAAATAGCATGTTCAGAAAGGCCTCTGAAAACATGTCTTGTACATTGACTTGTGAATTCGGGAATAGATCTTCTTCTGCATCATTAACAGACTATGGAATGAATGCGTACATATAGGCCTGACTAGGCTAAGAGAAGAAAGCACCATTCTGGAAGGAGCCAAATTTTAGAGAATGGGGACAAATTAATAAGACTTCAAACACACACACACACACACACACACACACACACACACTTAAAAAGTGAAAACCAGTATCTACATATTCAGTGAATCAACACATCTGATTGAGGGTTAAATATTATCTCACAGTACAAATAGGGTGAAAATATCAGAAAGAAGAAAAATTGTCCAAGGCTGAAACTTGTAAACGTAAAGTTTAAAACATAAAAAAGAGCATTTCTTTTTTGAAATTTCAAACACAATCAAAAGATGAGCCAAATCATAGAAGGGCTATGGCACTGCTAAGGTGCCAAAATGGCTAGAACTGCCTGTATCTGTGCATATATACATTCTCATGGATTATGTTTCTTATCAAATTATGCAATATGCAAAAGAGAAGTAAAAATAATAAACCAAAGATATTAAGACATGAAATTAAAAAAAATGCATAATTTAAAGCATTTTCATCCACGGTTCTCCTGTAGATTTCTGTACTTGCTTACACATGTCCTTGTACTGTTGAATGCATTTCTTTTTTAAAAAAATAAACTCACACTCTTTCTGTTTTTAATCATCTCCATCTAACCATAAGTTTCACTTGCCTCTTTTGTTCTTTCTTCACATATTCAGTTTGCATTTGTTCTTCATCCATTCTCTCTATATGACCCCAAAACAACCTCAACATAATTCTTTCATATCGGTAAGTCACTTTTGTATTCAGTCAATGTTCATTCAGCACTTGACCCAGTGTTCTTGTTTACTACACAGAATTGTTTAGTACTCTACTGCCATTGTGTCCAGGTTGCTTTTATATTTCTTCTGATAAACCCAACTCTACCTTTCATATAACAAAATGGGCAGGAGACCATTGACAAATGTTCATTCCTCACAACAGATTACACAGTGTCCTATGCCCTTTCTATCAGCATATGGTGTTCTAACACTTCTTCATCCACTCTTACTTTAAAATTTAATGGCAAAACTGAATAATAATGATTCAATTGCACTATTATCTTGTTCTACTTTTACATCTTTCAATTGTTATATCACTCTGTGTGCTTTGTGTGTGAATGCATGTGTGTGCATTTCTCTTATTTTGTAAAACTTGTACTGAAAGGTTTTTTTAACCGAAGACTGACATAAAACAAATAAATAAATAATAAACAAAATTGTTAATTTACCTAGACAAAATTGCAGAAGATTTCTCATTGGATTCTGATAAAGGTTTTTTTCCCTTACAAAGGCACACAGCTTTGACAATATTAATATTTGACATGTATTAAATGCTACTTTTTTTAAAAAAATGAAAGCATTCTAGAACTCTTATAATATCCATCCAAAATGTCTTGGTTATATGAGGTCAGAAAGAGAATCTTTAGAAATACCTTTGGGTTTCCTTATGTTGGACAGAGTCAACATTAAGCAACATGTCTATCTCTTATATTTTTTTAGACTGTCAGGGGTTTGCTGTAGGCAATGTAAATGTTGAGGTATGTTTCTCAAAAGAAGGAAAAAGGAACAAAAAACCCTTTTAGCTTATTGTTTTTTCAATCCAGTGACATTTATCAGATGTCTTTTCTTCAACAAGTTCAACTTTACATGCTCTTCTGTTTTCTCACAAGTCCCTCAGTGACATGAAAAACAGACAGAATGAGAAACAGAGAGAGAAAACAAATTAGAACATAGACTATAGAATAACAAATATAATAGCAAATAAAAAAGTCCAACTCCCTGTTTAAGCAGGAGACCTTATATTATTCCAGATAAATGGTTGTCCAGTCTCTTTTTGAAAACCTTGAGTTATTTTGCACCCACAAATTATGAAGCCAAGTCATTCCACTGATTAATTGTTCTCACTGTTATGGAATTCTCCTGAGTTCTAGGCTGGATCTCTGTTTAATGATCTTCCACCTGTTACTTCTTGTCTTTCCCTCAAGGTGATTTGGAGAATAAATCTGCCTCTCAAACATTCACCATACAGTTTAGCATCCTATCATTTTTGTTGTTCTCTGTACTCTTTCTGTACATCTTTTTTTGTATAATGTAGTCTAGTTATAATTATTTTGTATATTTTTTGTAATTAGACAATAAACCAGGATAAATGGGTAAAGAATAAAAAAAACTTTTAGAATTGAAATTTTGACTGTATTCTATAATGACAATAACTAGAAGTTCCAAATTGAAGATCTCTGTGTGGTGTGTGTAGGTGTGCATACCTTGTCTCCCTCCATTCTTTCTTCTTTCATATTAGGTGGAAAGAGGTTTCAACCATATCTCAGTGATAGCTTAGATTTAACTAACAGAACAATAAAAATATGCACTTTCCACATGATGTATGTTTTTGTGGTTTTTAATTGCTTGATTATCTGTTCCAGGATCTTCCCTGGTATTGATGTCAGACTGATTGATCTGTAGTCTCAGATCCAGGGACAGATTCAGGAAACTACAGACCAATCAGCTTGATAGCAATACCTGGGAAAATACTGGAAAGATAATCAAGCAACATATCTGTGAACACCTAGAAACAAACAAAGTTAACCAGAAGTCAACACAGGTTTGTCAAAAACAGATCGTGCCAAATAAATCTTATTTCATTCTTTGACAAAGTGATTAAATTAGCTGACAAGCAAAATGCAGTGGACATAGTAAACTTGGATTTTAGCAAGGCATTTGACAAAGTAAACAGCAACCTACTTCTTGGTAAGTTAAAAAATGTGAGATAGACACCATCAGATAGATTTGAAACTGACTGACAAATCACACTCAATATATGGTCCTCAATGAAACTGCAACTACATGGAGGGAAGGAAGTAGTGGGGCACTCCAAAGTTCCATTTTAGAGCCAATACTCTTCAACATCTTCATAAATGATGAAGGAAGTAATGTTACGGCAATACCAGTCACAAGGGAATGTAGCTCTCCATCCCTATGCTGGTTTCTCACTGTTCGTGGGCTTCGGAAGGAGCCAAAGCCACCTTGTAGGGGTGGCAAAGCAAAGGAGGGGTGTCCTATAAGGTTGCAGGAGAGAACGCAACTCTCCTGCGGAACCCTGGGGCTTTTTCTGCCCTCTATGCCACAACGAGGAGAAGAGGCAGCCAAGATGGCTGCCACAAAGCCGGAGACAGCTTAACACCTAAGAAGAGTGGTAGAGCGGATTTGGTGAACAGTGTCTGGAACTGGGTGAGAAGAATCCTTTATTTTAAAGTGTAATCCCAAAAGAATATTCAGAAAAAGAGAGACTCACAATTATCTTTAAAATGGCAGTGACCTAACACCTGGAGTAAAATTTTAAAACTTTAAAACAGAAGGGAAAAGAACCAAAGGAAGAAAATAGAATATTTGTTAAAAATACAGAAAATTGGATTTTTAAATTGGGCAGGCATTGGCTTTGGATAGGTATTTTAAAATGCTGGAGCTGTTTACATAAAAAGCTAATACCATATTTATATTTTGGAGTATTTTAGTAAAATTGCATAAGGCTGATTGAGAGTGAAATCTGATTTAAGAGTGCCACCTGCTGTTAAGGAAGGTACAATATATTCCCAAAATCTTGGTAAGTCTTGGCCTTTGGAGATTTAAAGGTGAGAATAAGAAAAAAAATGTTACTAAAAAGACCCTTGGAGGCTTCAATATAAGACCGAACTGGAAGAGGGATTTATGAAGGTTCCACTTTTGGATTACCTAGAAGAACAGACTGATTAATTTTGGGATACAAAGACTCTTGGACACTGGACATTGAATTTTTTTTGAGAAGTGGCTTTTAGGTTTGAACAAACGATTGTTGGACTATTGGAAAAAAAGTAATAAAATAAACAAAAACAAAATCTGGGTGGAATCTGGGAAGAAATTATCTCAGAAATTCAGGATATGAAAGACACCTTGACAAGAAGATGCGAGGAGATTATGAACAAAATGCAGAGCATAGATGAAGAGCTGAAAATAATACACAAAGGACAAGGAGGAACTAGGATGTCCAGGAAGAGGAGGAGTCAATTGAAAGAGCAGCTGGAAAAATAGAACAGACAAAACAACAAACAAAAAGAAACAACAAGAAGGAGATCAAAATAAAAATAATAATGATTGATGAAATAAACCAAGCAACGAATATTTTAAGGAAAGTTAAACAAGAAGTGGAACTGCAGGAAGACTTTTATGGGAGAGGGAGAGGGATAAGAATAGACAACTTGAAAATGAGACAATGGAACAGGGTAGAGAAGGGAGAAATGTTTAAGAAGATTGGCCAAGAACTGGAAGTAGATAGAGATAAGGATCCAGAGAGGAATATGGGAGACAAGGTAAGAAGTGAATAATTAAAGCTTTAAAGCAGATGAGAGATAATGGATAAAAAGGGAACATTTTTTTTAAAAATCAATAGTGAGATTCTAATTTCTAATCCCCCTAGGTCCAGTTACCTCCTGAAAAAGCACCTTTGGGATACTGGGCCCTATCTAACAAAATGAAATTCAATGTAGAAAAAAAGAAACTTAGGCAAGAAAAATCAAATGTACAGGTACAGATTAGGTGAAACCTGGTTTAATAGCAGTAACTGTGAGAAGGATCTTGGAGTCCTAGTGGATGATCATTTAAACATGAGCCAGCATTGTGCAGCAGTAGCAAAAAAACTCAAGTAATCCTAGGTTGCATTAACAGAGGGATAGAATCAAGATCATATAAATTATTAGTACCACTTTATAAAGCCTTAGTAAGACCACACTTAGAATACTAAGTCTTGGTCACCATATTATAAAAAAGATGTTGACACTCTGGAAAGAGGTCAGAAAAGAGCAACAAAGATAATTAGGAGGTGGAGGCTAAAAATAAATGCTTGCAGGGATTGGATTTGTCTAGTCTGGTGAAAAGAAGGACTAGGGGAGACATGACAGCAGTGTTCCAGTATTTGAGGGGCTGCCAAATTTCAAAGGAACAGTTTGTTCTGAAAAAATATTTGAAAAAGTAATTGCTTCAGGTTAAATCTCCCATTGTATATCTAAATATACAGTATTTGAGATGGTGAATCAAATCAAATGTCTTTGAATCACTGAGATTTGGAGATTTGATGAATAATATTGTAGAGGACTGAGTAGTGTGATTAGTTTGCTGATATAGATATGATGAGACACAGGTTGCACTATTTTGAAAAGTCCTACTGATTAGAAGAATTGGGGAATGCTGCTATTTCTCACTTTCCAGTTAAATTTTGTTTAAGCACATTTGTTTTTCTTAATTCTCAAGGTTATAGTTTCTGTGTTCATTCTGTCTAACTTATGACTTTCCTTTCCTACCTATTCCCCATTCCTTTCAAAAATTATGTGTGTGTGTGTTAGTGTGTCTTATAGAAATGGAGGAGCCTTCTTACTAGTATAAGTAGATCTAATGTGACCTAATGTGCAA
>JAOYMU010000274.1:20968623-20980982 GCA_025802295.1 Psammodynastes pulverulentus
AAGGAAGGAAGGAAGGAAGGAAGGAAGGAAGGAAGGAGGGAGGGAGGCAGGCAGGCAGGCAGGCAGGCAGGCAGGCAGGCAGGCAGGCCTAGATGGTCCCATAGGCATTTGGGATATGAAATTGTGTATCACAACTGTATACAAGTTTTAGGTTCAAACTGCTAAAATTAAAGCCAGTACATTTTTTCCCAATTTGATTTACTTCCTGTAAGCCTTAAAACAATTGGTTTAGCTATTATGAAACTTTGGCTCTTCTTTTTCCTAGGCTTTCTGTTATAGTCCCCCAAATGCTCTTGAAGTACTAAAAAATACATCAAAAGATGAGGAGAACTGAATAATTCAATTCTGCTACTTACAGCTTTTCCTGTCTTAAGCCAGAGAGAATTCTGTGAATAATAATAATAATAATAAATGTGTCTAGGAGGAAATTTCAATAGAAAAGCTTTGGAAATTCTCTTTGTGGGATTATTTTCCCAGTTGACAACTGAAATTTGCAACTTTAGCCAGATAACTCTACAAACTACATTGTGCACATGTGCATACTCACATTAACACAAATGAAGGTAGTTAGAGACTAGGAATCCTATTTCTATTTACTTGTAGTTTAGTTTAAACATCTACACAGTAAGTGGCAGCATCTGGGCTATATTGTCCAAAAAAATTATGCTTGAATGGAAGATCTTCAAAGGATAAAAGTGTGTGGTTTAGATTGGGAAGTCAAAAAGCACTTGAGAAGATGACAATGGCAAGCTATATCTGCCTTTGCTGCCTGGAAATCTACATGGATGTGTCTACTAATTGAGCCTGACTTTAATGAGATTTTGCCCCTCTTGTTAGATTGATTAATTATAAATAATTAATCTGCTTTTAAACAAAGAAATACTGTATGTTGTTCAGACAAAAAATTTCCAATGTAATCATATAGTCATATAATCATATAATCCTCCTCCTGCAGAGGAGGTGGAGGTGGAACACATGATCACATGATGTCAGCAAGCAAAAATCACTTACATATTTGTGTCAGATATCATTATGGCTTGTTATAGATGCCATGCATGTAGTAATGGTCTTTTCTCAGAGCCAAGATAGTCCTTCACAATTAAGGTGGTACAAACTGTCTAACAGAAAACAGGAAAAAATTCTGGGAGTTGAAGTCCACAAGTCTTAAAGTTGCCAAGTTTGGACATCCCTGCCTTAAGAGGAAAGGGATGACATGGTGCAGCTGTAGTAAAAAGTCCATGCCTCCTATGAATTTGAAGTGTTGTAATTGCATGAACTTCAAGTACCACTTGCTCAAACCACTAAGTTTGAACAGTCATTGAACAAATGTCATTAAGGACCATCTATATTACTATGGACTGCTCTCCCCTAAAGTTGTTCATACTTCTTACGGTCTAAAGACCTGTAGAATCATCCTTTATGTAAGAGATAGACTACTTTTGAGAAACCAGGAAGATTTGCCCCTTCAGCCTAAATGGCGCCAACAAGTTACATGTTGGTGAAACATGACCTCATTGGAGTGGACAGAATTGATTTCAGCAGGGGTGCATGGTCCTGTAATCCTCCATAATCTATGTTTAAGAATAATTAGTATTAAGAACTACAATATGCTTCTGTAAGATTAAAAAATTCAGTTTATACTTTAAAGTCCTCAAATCTCCAAAATAAAAAAAAGACAAAAGGACAGAATTTCATAGTCACAATGTGTGCATCTGGGGGAAACACAATTTTCCAATTCCTATTATACATAATTGTTGTTATAAGCTTTAATGTTACAGTATCTAAAAATGAAAGCACTGATGCCCACAGCAAATTGAAATTGGTCACAAAAGAACAACCGATGTCCTCTTTTACATATGTCTACCAACATCTGGCACAAGCATGTGGTTTATTATAACACACATTTTTACACTGGCTCCCTTTGCACTTTCTGTCAGACACTTATTTTGATTATATTGAGTACTAAAAGAGAAAAGGAAAAGGGAACAAGTAGAATGTATAAATGAGACCCAGATGGAATAAATAAATAAATAGGTGTCCACAAAGCCTGTTTTAATTAACATTTAAAGTCTTACATAGGCATATTTACCTTAATTATTATTTCTCTCTAAGAGAATGCACAGTGGTCCATCATTGGAGTTGTCCATTTATCCTCATTAATAACCCATGAAAAAATTAGAATGACAAATAATAAGTGCCTTAATATGACCCTATATACTGTATAACTAAAAATGTGAACTTAAATTTCAAGGTTGTCTATTGCACAGACTTTTATTTCTTACCATTATTTAATTTGATGGTTATTTATATGGTTATGCAGTAGCATCACAAATGTAGCAATGAATAAATTGTGGATGGGATTGGCTCTAAATAAAAAATACAATAAGTACAGTATATTAAAGACCAATTATATTGTAATGGTACGTGGAATTTATAACAAAGTAAACTGAAGTTAAAAGCTAATTAGGAAACACAGCAGAACAGTAGAGGAATATTAGGAAATATAATATTCTTACCTGTCCTCAAATGACATCCAGACTAAAATTACAAGGTTGTACTGGAGAAGAGTACCTAAACAAAGTATTAAAAGAAACGAACAAAAAAAAAAAAACCCTGGATTTTCTACTTACAGTTTGCTTTTCATGGATACACTTCTCTGAGTCAAGCTCAGCTAACATTCAGGACTATATCATCAGGATATCATCAGCCACGATAATCATAATTAAATATATAATTTCTCATATGGGATAATTCTCCCCTCCCCCCCAAAAAATACCCTTGCTCCCTCATATGGGGGAATTAGGCATAGCAAAATAATAAAATGCAAATGTATGTAGAAAGTTCTGGTTTTATCTTTCAAATTTCCCAGTGAGGTAGAAAATGTTCTTGCCTAAAACCACTATTGAATATTGAATATTGAATATTGAATCCAGTCAATGTTGGGTGAGACAAATAATTCTGAATAACTTCCTGTATTGCATTTATAAGTTAACATATTTCAGCACCATACTAAGCCATGGTTTACTTAATCATGATTTAATGACTAAAGCACAGTACATTGGGTTTGCACACTGGACTGAGTCATAAATTATAAGCCATAATATTTAGCAATCCAGATAGTAATTCTATATTGATTTCAATGCTTGTTGCATTCAATTGCTGGATATTATTACCTTGGGATCATATTAGGTTTTCTGCACAAAAGTGAGCCTGCCTGGGTCTTATGCTGAGCCACAGAGGCCTTGCTCATGTGCCCATTAGTGGGATGAATTACAGAGTTCTACATGAGAGGTATATTAGTTCCAGCACCAGGGAAATAATTCCCTTGGCATAAGCATCTGGCTACCCTCAACTATTCCAACATTAGTTGCTTTAAATAAGGCCTTAAATCATGTTGATTTGAATTTGTGATTCATTGATTTTGACTACCCAATATCCATCTGTAATTAAAACATTAAAGCAGTTGGTGCGATTTTCTTGCATGAATTGTATATTTTGCTTTTTAGTTCAAGTTTATTTTTAATTTAGTATCACCTTTATTTTAATGTCATTTTAGGCAGGATTTTCTATCTAGGATCATTTCATGTAAGATAAAAGAATGCATATAAATAAACAAGATTTAGTCTCATTGGTCAATAACATTTTTAGATTCTTATAATATAAATAATATATTATTATCTACGTTCCATATTATTTCCACCTCAGCAAACATGTCATTATTTAATCAAAAGTTACTTAAATATCTATAGTGTAGTCTAGGATCCGTGGAATGGTTTGCTTGAAATAAAGGCTCTTGAATAAAGCTACTGAGATCTGAATGGAAAGAGACATAAGCAATCTGGCTTTTACTCCTTTAATGACATTCACTAAGTGATAAGGAACAGTTAAACATGAGTTGACCTGCTAGCTCTAATAAACATCCCCATATGGTGGTGCACAGCCAGCTTTTTAAGATTATGGTGTCAAGTTTCAATTATCAGCTGTTCCCAAAGATGCTAAAGCTAAATATAGAAGCAAAGGGCAGAGCAATAGATTTTTAGTAAGAAGCAAGTTACTCACAGCAAATATTGTGTTGTGGCTGGCTAGATAATTTGTTTAGTGGTATTATTACTGTGCTGTTAAGTATCCCTGAGGTGTGTCCAGATAAGTAAATTAAATTAGAAAAAAAGGATATAACCTACAATATCATAGATGCTGCTCTGAATCCAGTACTTCCCTAATTATTATTCAGATAACTGTATATGAAGGTCGTTTTAAACATAGATTTATCACTATTTCCATCACATAAAATGAAATTAAATGCAGATGTGCTTTTGTAGCAACTATTTCTTCTTTAATTCAGAATAATTCCTTAATAAACCGTAGATTCAAACTCTTTTCTGTGAAGGTCATCATTTTTTACAACACACACACACACACACACACACACACACACACACAGGGTTGACTTGTATCCAGTAAATCACCCAATTTAAAATTTTATTGCAGATGTCAGTTAGAAATGGATTCAGTATCACATTAATTTTTACATGTTTACTTGGCAAGGAGAAAAGGAGGAGTTTAGTGGCTCTAGGGCTCAAATCCTATGTTTGAAATGAAATCAATAAGCAATAGGTATTTCTTCCAAAATATTAAGCCATCAGTTGTATTCCCAGTATTGTTCAGTGAGCATTATAGTGAGAATTTTAGATAATCCTGACTATAGTGCTACCTTGCAAATATTTCAGTTGCAGTATCAACAATATAGCAATAGCAATAGCACAGACTTCTATACAGCTTTATAGTGCTTTTTCCAGCCCTCTCTAAGCGGTTTACAGGATCAGCCTGTTGCCCCCACAATCTGGGTCCTCCTTTTACCCACCTGGGAAGGATGGAAGGCTGAGTCAACCTTGAACCTGGTGAGATTCAATCTGTCAAATTGCAGGAAGCTGGCTGTAAGCAAAAGTAGCCTACAATTACTACACTCTATCCTCTGCGCCACCAAGGCTCAACAACTGAAACTACTTTGAGGGGTCCTTGGTGAATCTACTTTAATACAGTTCAGATATCACCCCTAGAATTATGACCTCAGATATCAACCTTCATGATCCA
This sequence comes from Psammodynastes pulverulentus, assembly GCA_025802295.1. Lineage (NCBI taxonomy): Eukaryota > Metazoa > Chordata > Lepidosauria > Squamata > Psammodynastidae > Psammodynastes > Psammodynastes pulverulentus. Next base: position 20,973,715 of record JAOYMU010000274.1, read on the forward strand.
AAACATGTTGGAACTATACTTGATAGAATTCCCAGTTAGCTATTGACCTTGTGTCTGAGAACTTTGAAAATTGTACAGTCATCTCAATACACCTTGGAGACATCAGATTGAGGAATGCTGAGTTGCAATATGATTGTAATTCACCATTTGTAAGATTTTGTACAGAGAAGATAATCTCTCAGACAAATGAAACTTGAGGTACTGATTGAGGAACAAACCTGGCTTGTCACTGGAAGACATCTCTTTTCTCTTATTTTCCGATAACATCCTTCCCTGTCTGCTGCCCTCTCGCCTATCAAAGCCCACCCACTCTTTCTAATAGCTTCTGCACTAACACACCATGGCTGCAATAACAAATGCTGCCTCATTTCAGTATGATGAATGAAGAGTTTTAATGAAACTGGCCTAAGCCATTCCTGGCAAGCTGCCTGCTTTTTCTTTGTTCTAAGCAGAGGTGATTCATCACTCACAGAACTCCCCTCCATTGCAGCATCCCCAATCAATGCATCCTCTGCCTGTCTTCTTCCTTTATCCCCCAGGTTCCCTTTTTCCCTGGCTTTCTCACCTTTCTCTCACCTTTATTAGGCTTACAGCTCTGATGATGAGATGTTCCTTATTTGCCTGATCTCTTTACATCAGCACAGTTGTCAGAGACTAAGAAATGTTTGTGAATGTCAGCTGCACCTTTCCTTCCCTTGTGAACAGTGACCTAATATATAAACACACATTAAACAGCCCAACAGAATATCTGGTGACTATTAATTATCTCTGCCTGCCCCATTCTGTCATTAGGGTTGCCTCAATTCCCTGGGATGGGTTATCGGTCTATGATGCATAGTTTTAAAAGATCAGAAAAATAAATAAGCCATCCTCCCCTGCTTGGAAAATCCACAAATGGGCAAATTAAACTAGCAGCACAGCCCACTCATCATTTTGGAAGAAAGCAAATAGATGCAATCTCAGGACAGGAATGACACCAAACCACTCAGTAGTGATGATTCCCCACTTTTACAAACCAGAGACATTACATAAAGAGCAGAGCCTATAAGAAGATAAATTCCTGTAGCTTGTTTATTTGTTGTACAAGTATTTTCCCCATCACTGCAAGGAACTGAACCAGATTTGACCTGTCCTATTAGAGAAGACAATAGAAGACAAGGATCACGGTGGTTGAGTGGCTAAGACACTGATCTTGTCAATCGAAAGGTTGGCAGTTCAGTGGTTCGAATCTCTAGTGCTGTGTAATGGGGTGAGCTCCTGTTACTTGTCCCAGCTTCTGCCAACCTAGCAGTTCAAAAGCACATAAAAATGCTAGTAGAAAAATAGGGACCACCTTTGGTGTGAAGGTAATAGCATTCTTTGTGCCTTTGGTATTTAGTCATGTCAGATACATGACCACAGAGTCATCTTTGGACAGCGCTGGCTCTTTGGCTTTGAAATAGAGATAATCAGAGGTGGTTTTCTCTCTGGGGTGCCACCGGTTCAGTAATTTTGTGCATTTGCGTGTGCACGCAAGCGTGAGTGTGCACATTTTCCCTCTGTGCATGCGCCTCCCCCATCCTTCTGCACATGCACACGCCGATCATCTGGGAGGATTCTTTGATCCTCTCAGCTGATCAGCAGCCATTTTTAGCTACCGGTTCGGCTGAACCGGTAGCTAAAAACCATTCGCAGATCATCGTAGAGGGTCAGTCAATCATCTGTGCATGTTTTCCAGCTATCGGTTCAACCAAACCAGTAGCTGGAAAACATGCGCAGATGATCAGAGAGGCCTCCCCGGCCCTCTCTGATCATCTGCACATGTTTTTTAGCTACTGGTTCGGCCAAACAGGTAGCTAAAAAATGGATGCCGATCAGCTGAAAGGATCAGAGTCCTCTCAGGTGATCAGCGCGTGCATGTGCAGAAGGGTGGGGAAAGCGGGTGACGTGGGGGGGACGGGTTTGAGCTACCGGTTCGGCCGAACCCGTAGCCATAATTTCTCCACCAGTTTGCTCGGGCAGCAGTTTTTTCTGCCACTGGTTCTGCTGAACCGGTACGAACCAGTCGAATACCACCTCTGGAGATGAGCACCACCCCTAGAGTCAGGAACGACTAGCACATAGGTGCGAGAGGAACCTTTACCTTTACCTTTACCTTTACCTTTTTATTGGAGAAGACAAAGCATAAATGACAAAAGTCTATGGAGATTCTCAGTCATTCGGGTCATGGTTGTCCCAAAGGTGCTTTTTCAAAAGGCCACTGGACTCTCTTGGTTTTTCCTTCTCCTCCGAGAAGCTTCTTCAGTTCTGAAGAACGTCTGAAGAACTGAAGAAGCTTCTTGGATGAGAAGTGAAACATCTTCAAGAAAAAAAACCAAAGAAAGCTCCGTTGACTTTTGAAAAAAGCACCTTTAGGACAATATATTTTCTTAGAAGCTTTCTTAGAATGAATGACCTGGAAGGGAGCTTGGAGGTCTTTTCACCTCTTTCTTTTCTTCTCTTTTCCCCTCCTCCAAGCAAAGAGAGCAGACAAGATGTACTACCTTCGTGGAGCCATTGCTCATCCACTTCTTGCCTTCCCATCCCTGGGATGCATCCTGCAGCCCCCTCAACCAACACCAGAGGGTAATGCCTTCACTTCGGCGGCTGGGACTCAGCCTTCTGCTTCCTGCGAGGTCCTCACGTCAGACCATTTCGCAGGTGAGAGATTCTGTCTGTCAGGCTGGCCATGGGAGGGTCACACAGACGCTGCCCAATTGCGTCCCTTCATACCCTGTTCAGCCATCTTTGTCCTTGTCTATAACTAGCAGGGTACCCATGCTTCGCTACAAAACTATGTGATCGGGCAAGATTTTTGGGAGGAAAATAAGGGGGTGTGTGTGGGAAAATTGTGCCTCTGCCTACCAGCATCCATCGGTATTCATCTGGCTAGCGTCTTGTCAGTGTGTGAGAGAGTTCAGGGCTGTTTGGAAAGTGAAACAGTATTTGCTGTGTGAGCAAGAAGGAGACAGCAAGGAGGCTGGGCGTGGCTTAGCTCAACTGTTCGGTAGTAAAGCTGCTTGCTGTTGTGAAAGTAAAACTGCAACTGAAACTCCTCTCCTTTGCTTGTGTTTTGCATTTGGAACAGATTTCTTTTCAGGTAGGGAGGGGGAGTACAACTCCTTAGCATCAGAGCGGGTTAATAATAATATAGGAAATACTCATGTTCTGATGGTCATTTCGAAAAACACTTTGCATCACCTAGAAGCCCAGAGGAACATATGGGCCAAGTTTCAAGTTTGTAGGCTTTACAGTTCTGGAGATTTTGTGATGATGTGTGAGTGGTATTTCACTTTTATATATATAGATTTAAGCTTCATTTCTAACACAGGGAACAGTTTTCTTCAAACAGGAATGACAAAGATTCCATCTTTCCTCTCCCTTGCCAGCACTTCACAAATTTCACAGGGATAGTCGCCCTGTAGACCTTTGATTTGGCACCATTTTCTGGTTGTTTTTAATGTTTTTAATCAGCTGGGTCTTCCTTCCTTCCTTCCTTCCTTCCTTCCTTCCTTCCTTCCTTCCTTCCTTCCTTCCTTCCTCTTTATTTAAATAAATAAAGGTGCGAATGATGTCAAAGCATGGAGCCCAACTGGGCGATCAAAGCCCCGCCTCTTTTTACACATGAGTGATGCATATGACAGACGTCAAAAAGGGGCAATGCTTTTATTATTCAGTTATATCTGCTATTTTGATGTCTTTGACCCCTTGGTGGATGCCTCTTTGGGGCGGGGATGAGCAGAAATGTGTGGCTGTTCATCAAATCTTATCTTGCTCTGATTTGGCGCTGAGAGAATAAGGGTGAAGGTTTGTTCTCCGAGCTTGTGGAGTTTCCGCTGAAGATGTTACTTAGCCTGGTAATGGAGTGTTTGGAAAACAACCAATGAGCTCAGAGAACAAAACTTCACCCTCATCCTACATCAGAGCTACAGGTATTTTGCCAGCAAAACTGACAGAATACTTACAGATCTGAAGAGAGGGTTCTCCACTTTGGCTTTAGGTTTGACCTTGAATGAATTGGGGAGATAAAAGTGTTAGAAATGTTTATATATATAGCACTACAGATCAAACAAAGTGTACAGTCACCATGTGCTTTACTGCGTAACTGTTTGGATGTAACAGGGAATAGGAACTCTTCTTAGAAGAAAAGACATAGAGTATAGCTCCAAACTTGTAAACACTGCCATCCTACTGCCTGAATATTACTGTAGTTATTGCACAAAAATACATTCCAACAATATATTCCAGCAAAAAGTCACCTATGATGACCTTTCCTTTCTTCCATTCCCCAAACACACAGCCCTGTTTCTGGACCTGCCCTATGGACTCTCCCAGAGACGGCGGAGGAGCCGTACAGCTTACACTGAAGAACAGTTGGAGGTGCTGGAGAACACTTTCAAAGAGACTCATTACCCAGATGTGAACACTAGGGAGCGCCTGGCCATGTTTGCCAATCTACCTGAAGCACGGGTTCAGGTGAGCCTTTGTAACCCTTCCAGATGGATGTTGTAGAATAGATTCCCATTTCTCTCCAGCCTCTATAGCCATGTTTTTCAATCTTGGCAGCTTGAAGATGGATGGACTTCAACTCATAGAATTCTCCAGCCAGCCAGCCAGCCAGCCTTGAATTCTGGGAGTTGAAGTCCACCCATCTTCAAGCTGCCAAGGTTGAAAAACACTGCTATACAATATTGCCTCTGTTTCTAGTCACCATAAGCTTTTCAAGGTAACAGATTTTTACTGCAAAAGTCTTTGTTGGTTTCATTTTATGATTGCTGTGTCAAACTTCCCTAACAAAGATTCAGCTGTCAAGCATAGATCTCCTGGTGCTATGTGCTCCAATGGAGTACAATCTGCAAAGCACCTGAAGGCAGGACAAGCAAGGAATGGAAATTAATCAAGGAGAGAAGCAACCTAGAACTAAGGAGAAATTTTCTGTCGATGAGAACAATTAATCAGTGGAACAAATTGCCTCCAGAAGTTGTGAATGCTCCAACACTGGAGGTTTTTAAGAAGAGATTACACAAATTATTTGTCTAAAATACCTTAGTATAGGGTTTCCTGCCTGAGCAAGGGGTTGGATTGGAAGATCTCCAAGATCCCTTCCAATACTATTATCCTGCAGGATACTATCTGAGTTACCAATCAGAGGTTCTGTCTTCCAAGCTCCGTTATTCTTAATGGCCAATAATTATAAAGTTGTACAAAACAGCAGATTGCCTGCTGTCAGTAAGAGGAGCGAACTAACAGTGATACACATGCTGGTTTGACTCTTGTTTTGCCTCTTGCCCTTCCCAAGAGTTAAATCATTTTTGGCTAAGGCTTACTTTAATTTTGGGGGCAGAAGTTTCCCAAGATACGTTACCTTTTGATCGTATAACAAAATTTGGAGAAAACGTAACTTCAACAGGGAACTAAATTTCAGTCCATGTTTGCCCCAAAACTACAGAATTCAAACCTTGGCAGCTGCATGTGAATTTAAGTAACATTTCTCCTGCACCCCCAATGAGAAGTGGTCCCGATTCAAATGGAGCTTATCCATTCCATTAATTTGAATTTATCTTCGTCACCATTTGTTAGTTAGTTAGTTAGTTCGTTCACTTTATTGTCATTGTACCTTGTACAACTAAATTAAATTCCTTCTTTGGTGTACATTATGACTATAAAAATAAAATGCAAACACAAACACACATCCTTCACATTCTATACATTGAATTGAAAACCCCTAATACTGTATTAATATTGTACTATACAGTAGAATTCAATAGAGTTACTGCCCTGGGATAAAAGCTGTTTCTCAGCCTATTTGTCCTTGTTTTTATTATCCTTTACCGTCTGCCAGATGGTAATAGTTCAAAAAACTGGGCACCAGTTTTGCAAGAGATCGAGTGGATTTGCCCATGGGAATGCAGAAATTGCTTAATTAATGGTTTGACTTTTTACAACTCTCTCTGAACAGGGCTCTGGCATCATGCTTTTCAAGTTTTCACAATTTATTACAGAGACCATTCTTGGATGTTTCGTAATACCCGTATCTTTCCATGGACGTGCTATGTACCCTTATCTTATTGCCTACAGGTTTGCTCTTCTTTATGGTGTAATAAGTTTTCTTGCACCCAGAGAAGAAAGTTTAACAACTGGCTGTTCAGTTTAATAACTTCCCTGAGTGTGTTACTATCCATTGCACACTCAGGAAAGTTTAATCTCAATTAATTTGATTGCACTCCAGCGCCATGCAAAACCACTTGGCTATACTTTCCTGTTGGGTGTGTGTGAGATTAGCATTGGACACATACTGTCCTATATAACCATGTATGTATTTACATGCACGTGCATTGGAACGGTGATCCACCTTTGGTCACGTTTTAATTAGGGATGTGAAAAGAAGTCCATGGATGCTCTTTAAAGGATGACATAATAACATCTGCTAGGACAATGTTGTAGGTACCAATAAAGAAGAATATTTATAAAATAAAATAGAGTTGGAAGGGACCTTGGAGGTCTTCTAGTCCAGCCCCCTGCTCAAACAGGAGAACCTATACTATTTCATATAAGTGGCTGTCTAGTTTCTTCTTAAAAACCTCCAGTGATGGAGCACCCATGATTTCTGAAGTCAGGCTGTTCCACTGGTTAATTGTCCTCACTGTTAGGAAGTTTCTCCTTAATTCCAAGTTGTTTCTCTCTTTGATTAGTTTCCAACCATTGTTTCTTGTCCTGCCCTCTGGTGCTTTGGAGAATTTGACCCCCTCTTCTTTGTGACAGTCCCTCAAATACTGGAATGCTGTTATTGTGTCACCCCTAATTCTTTAGACTCGCCAAACCTAAATCCTGCAATCGTTCTTCACATTCTAGTTGCTCTTCTCTGGACTTTTTTTCAAAGTCTCAATATCATTTTTGCAGTATGGTGCCCAAAATTGGTTGCAGGATTCCAAGTGTGGTCTTGCTAGGGTTTTATAAAGCCGTACTAATACTTCACTAGTGGTAAGACTAATACTTCATAGCTCCCAGTTGAAATGAGGCAGGTCCTTGGAGTTCTCTGAGCTTGATTGTTTTCTTGCAGATAGCAATAGCCCTTAGACTTATATACCACTTTATAGTGCTTTTTACAGCCCTCTCTAAGTGGTTTACAGTGTCAGTATATTGCCCCCAACAATGTGGGTCCTCATTTTATTGACCTCAGAAGGATGGAAGGCTGAGTCAACCTTGAGCCTGGTGGGATTCGATCTGCCAAATTGCAGGCAGCTGGCTGT
>JAOYMU010000274.1:21016936-21028245 GCA_025802295.1 Psammodynastes pulverulentus
TATTTTTTTATCTGAAAAGATAATTGAAAATTCAACATATTTTAAGTGATATATTTGTATATTTGTGACCAATAAAATTTTTTTATTAAAAAAAAAAGAAACAAGCATTGAATAGTTCTGATTTTATCATTTTGCTATTTTCATTAAGCAGTTAGTATACTGATTGTTTTCTTATTTTACTTTGAATCATGTCTAAAGAGGTCATATTTTATTATTCTTAGCCTTTTGCTCTACCCTTATTTCATTCAGTTTTTGCTTTCTTTATGCCATCTCTACCCAGAAGTATTGGTCTGTGCTCAGACATAACTATCAGGACTTTTTCCACTTCTTTTACTTCCCCACACTCGGTGCCAGTGAGGAGGTCACAATAATTCACTTCCCTTTCCTCAGCTTCATCTGCTAAATGTTTTACCATCTACTAATAAGATCTCCTTTCACACAAGGTTCCCAAACTTTACACCGCAAATAGCACAGAATCACTGGGAAGTCATCCAGAGGTCTTGCAATCCATGCAAATCCTTTTCCTTTTCTATCTTTTCTTTTTATCTTATTCTCCAAACTGGGCCTGATCTTGTTGCCTTGGAAACCAACCAACCATGTCTTACTTAATGTACCCTCTTCCTGAAAGCTGATTACAAAAACACAACAGTTCACAATGTTTCTATGTGAGATTTGAGTATGATTCAGACTCTTGCTTCAGAGGGGTGAGGAATAATGAAATAAATAAATGAATGAAAATAAAGCTTATAAGGCATAAATCTGTGATTCTAGTAACTGGCACAAAAGGAATAGCCAGATTGGTGTGATACCTGTGGAGCTGTCAGATGTAAGTGCTTAGCTTAGTGAAGCTCCCTCAGAGAAGAGAAAAATCTCAGAGATTTAAAGATTCCATTGAAATTCACAGAATGAATCATGCATAAAAACTACTTAAATTGAGACAATGAATTAATATAAACCCTCCTAACAAGGCATCCTTGATAGATTTTTGTTTGGTGTTGGTATTGTATGTTTTTTACCTTCATATGTGCATATATACACACACACACACATATATATATATACACACACATATATATACACACAGTTGTCTTATTATCTTGAAAATCCTTGTCAAGGAGATAGAATTCTGTTCAGTTGTCTGACCTCACAGACTTTTCCCCCATTTTTTGTTCACACAGCTCCCTTTACCTAACAGTCTCAACTTATTCAGAAATTAAACTTCCAAGGCCTCTTGCATTCTTATATTGTCCTCCTCTATTCAGGAAAGCTAATTGGGATACACACTTTGCTTCTTTAATAAACTCATTTCAGCCTTCAGAAGGCATTGAATTCAAGGCAGAATTAATCATAGAAAAGTGTGGAAGTGGATGCATGATTGATTTAAACTCCTTTCTTTTTGCTTTATTTAAGAATCCCTGCAGCGTAGCTTCTTCTCATAAGGAATCATTCTCCCTACAATTCATGTCATTCTCCCAATATTTTGCAACACAGCACCAAGACAGAAGAATGAGATATGACAGATAGTGAGCATAAGAAACTCATAGCATCAACTGCGATTGCTCATTTGTATGAAAATAGCTGAGCAATTCTGCACTTGGGAAATTTACAGTGATAGAAGGTTTTCCATCAGAATCAAATCACTGATCTAGACCAGTTTATATTGACTTGTAATAACATTCCAGCCTCCCCATCAGCAGTCTTTCCCAAATTTTATCTGAAAGTAGAAATACGTTTATCAGGGTAGTTTTGCTTGATGCAGCTGTCTGTATTTGGAAGCCGATTTCCAATCTATTATACCATTTCCTTTCAATTATTATAAGATTGTTTTGCAGATTGGAATTTTGGGGCGAAATGGGTTGAAATGTTTTTTTTCTTTATATCTATGAAGATTCTCAGATTCTCCAGGTCATGGTTCTCCCAAAGGTGCTTTTTCAAAAGGCAACTAGACATTCTTATTTGTGCTTGAAGATATTTTGCTTCTCATTCAAGAAGCTTCTTCAAAATCAAAGAAGCTTCTTGGATGAGAAACGAAAAGTCTTCAGGCCAAAAACAAAGAAAGCCCAGTTGCCTTTTGAAAAAACACCTTTGGGGGCTCTTTTGTTTACTTTTTGAAATCTAGTATGCCTTCAGCCACATCGGACTTTTTGAAGAGTGGTCACATAACTTTTTTTAGGAAGGGCTGAGAAAAAAATTGAGATTTGTGCAAGCAAGTCTAGAGAGCTGCAGCAAAGTATGTAATTCAATGTCCATCCAAATTATCCAATAATCATAGCAATATGTAAGCTCTGAGTTCCCATGCATATTCATGACACTGATTAAAAGGTGGAGAATTTATTTATTTTGAAAATAGCTTGGTGCTGTGACATTTGAAGAATATCTGTTACATCCTGTTTGTGTATTACATTTAAGATTTTTCTTTGGAAATAACAACTCTTCAAATTAAGGGATATCTGTTCAGTTTCTAACATAAGGCTTTTATTTGTAGTTTTATTTTATTTGAAGTTTTTATTTCTTTCTTGTTTTTTTTATTGAGAAATGGAGTTATAAATTGATACATTTCTAATGCACATGACAAGAAATGAATATGTGCACTATAATTCAATTAATGGAACTGCCATTTTCATACAGTGCAACTGTCCAGCAATTGCAACCTCTTAATTATTATATGTATACCGATCATCTCCTATTTGAACTGAATCTGCAGTTTGACATTTTTATTTAGAGGGTCAAATCAAATGATTTAAAAAAAAACCTTAAAAATGCAGAGAAGACTTGAATTGTCTAAATTCAAATTGTCAAATTGATTCGGAGATTTAACGATTTAGACTTACTCATATCTGTTTCAGGAAGTAAAACTTGCAAATATAATTCAATATTCAATCAAATCTTTGCAGATTTCAGAAACAGTGCTCTTTATGCCAGAGGTACAGATAGGTATTCTTTTCTGATGGTAAAGAGGGTACAAAAAGCCTTTGAAATGTGGTGAAACTCATGTAATTTGTCATACATTAGTAAGTGTATTCCTTGGGCAATGTCTCCATCAGTCCAAGCCTAGAATGGCTGCATGGAAAGTGTATTTGGGATTTCTATAGAATATTTTAGCATCTTCCTTTTTAAAAAAAACTTGAATAAGAAATAGTTAAAGTTGCATCACAAAAAAAACCCCTCACTGTTCTTTGAAAACTTCCTCCCAAGAGAATTGTTATATTTGTAGTGAGTTACTCCAACCAAGGTGTCATGTTTGTGAACACTTCTGAGTAAAGAGAGATGTAAAATTTGTTTCAACATATCAGCAATGTTTCCTACTATGACGCTTCACAGAATTAGTTACATGGCATATGTTTATGCACATAACACTTTTCAAACTGAGTAACCTCTTTTCTTAAATTGTGAAAAAATGAAAATGGAAATTTTAAAAAAATGCAATAGTGAAATATTTTCCATCTTTATATGAAGCTGTATGGGCATGTAATGAAAATATTCTGTAGGGAATTCCACTCAATCTTCCCTTCCCTCGGCTCATCAGCCTAAGCACAAACATGTGACATACTACATGGGAAACAGTCTTCCATTTTACCTCACCCTGCAGCAACATCTGTAAATTAGATTCTCACAGACTCTTATTAACCATATTTAATATGAACGATTGAAAGGTAAGCTAGGCTACATAAACATTGGCAATTGGATACATTTAATTTAGCACCCTATTTAAATCTAAGTTTATCAGAGTAGGGATTCCCTGGTCTCCTTGTGGACTGTCTGTTGGTGCAGTGGAATGGTGGTGACCAATTTTACCGATAAAGAAGGAATGTAAATACTTTGCAAACCACCATCCTTTTTCTGACATTGAGGCTTTTAAGGTAAAGGTAAAGGTTCCCCTCACACATATGTGCTAGTTGGGGCAGTGCTCACCTCCATTACAAAGCTGAAGAGCCAGCAATGTCTGAAGATGTCTCCTTGGTCATGTGGCCGGCATGACTGAACAACCAAAGGCGTACCTTCCCACCAAAGGTGGTCCCTATTTTTCTACTTGCATTTTTATGTGATTTTGAACTGCTAGGTTGGCAGAAGCTGGGACAAGTAATGGGAGCTCACCCCGTTACGCCGCACTAGTGATTCGAACTGCTGAACTGTTGACCTTTTGATTGACAAGCTCAGTGTCTTAGCCACTGAGCCACCGTGTCCTGCTATTGAGGCTTTTACATTCCTGTTAAAGCCACTGTATCTTTCTCATCTTAACAGGAACAAGTTATTTTTAGCCTGTGGAATAAATGTTACTTACCAACTTTCCATTCAGGAACAGACTGGTTTTGTAAAATTTTAGAATGATAGTATTTAAGTGTAAAATTGTAGCAATTTCAATCATAGTTATCCAGGTCCCTTTCAGAGACAATAGTACAAAACTAAGTGGCCATGTTCAATACCCAGAAGGCTGGAATGCAGAGTTTGTAGAATTTATATCACATATTTTTCAGTCTAATAAAATATGGAAAACAAATAAGAAGCAAGATAAAAATTAAAACGTAGAGAAAACAAAAAATTTGAAAAGAAAAAAAGATACAGTTATACCTTCCACCCTTTTCTCGATCACAATTTCTTCTCCAAATTCTATAACTATGACAATAATATTGAATGTATGACTATAGGGCTATATTTGGTATCTGAGTAGTTACATTTATCATAGTTCAAAAAAGCAAGCAGGCCATGACTAAAATGAATGTTGACTTTAATTTCATATAGGTTTTGGTTAAATTGAAATTAGATATAATCAATATGATTGTTGCTAAGCCATTTGTTGAATGATATCCTTCTTGGGTAAGATTTAAAGTTATAACATAGCAATAGCTTACAAAAGGCTTGGGCCAGTGGTGGGATTCAATTTTTTTTACTACTGGTTCTGTGGGCGTGGCTTGGTGGATGTGGCTTGGTGGCCATGTCAGGGGAAGGGGAAGGATACTGTAAAAATCTCCATTCCCTCCCCACTCCAGGGGAAGGTTATTGCAAAATCCCATTCCTTTCCCACCCCACTAACCTGCTTTCCAGTTCCGTTCTCCTGTGCAGGGCAACAAAGGAAGACCCAGGCGATCAGCTGGGACTTGGGAGGCAGAGAATAGATGGGGGCAGGGACAATCAGTGGTAGTATTTGCTGGTTCTCTGAACTACTCAAAATTTCCACTGCCGGTTCTCCAGAACTGGTCAGAACCTGCTGAATACCACCTCTGATGGTACTATCTATCCCACATTGTTTTATTTTACCAAGAGGTAAAATAAGCAACATCAAGACATTCATAAGCGAATTCGTGCCTCAGGTTGCATCAGTCTGATATAAAAGCACCTTTCCTGTCTTTATTCTCTATCCATTCTTAATTCTTGTGATTTCTGGCACTGTATCCTGAGAAATTATGTATAAAACTGTGGGAATGACACTTTGGCACAGCTGAATGCTACTGCCAAGGAAGAATAGACAGGCTGCAGAGACAGACAGAAATGGAAAGTATTTTCTTGAATATGATTTAAGCAACTATGCTGTAGGGTTGTCCCTGCCTTTCACAACACAGAACCGTCTATCCTCCATATGCAAATAGGAAAATGGGAAGTTTTATATATCATAGAGACTATAGTAATGGGGAAATGTATTCATGCTGAACTTCTCATTATCATACAGCTTTTAGCGTGGGCAAGCTTTTTGCAGCTTAAGATGGTACTTTTTAAAGAAATACCTTCAAAAAGAAGACCAGGAGCAGGTCATCAGAGGATTGTAAGCAAATATTTGTTCGTTTTGAAAGCTTTTAGAGTTGCCTTTTTGAAAGAAATAAGAATAAGTAAATAAGTGTTTTAAGCTTAGCAGAGATTCTACACAGCTTTTTTAAAAATAATAATTCTTGGGAGGGAAAAGAATACATTGCAACTAAATTTCCATTTTCTGGCACCAGATTTCAGGAACATGATTGTTCAGCATACACTCTGAAAAGGACAAAAAAGGTGTTGTCTTTTTAAAGTTCCAAATCAAAAAGGTCTCCATATTTCTTTTAGGGAAATAATATCACAGAATAGAAAATAGGCATCCAGGACAGAGGTTTTTTTTAAAAAATATATATGCATTTTATTTGGGGAAAATGTATTGGGATATTAAACATAAAATTCTTATAGTTACTTAAGTAATTTCCTACTACTGTGTACAGTTCTTTATAATGTAGCTTTCATAGCTATTGTTGAAGTGATTTAAAACTTGTCCTCATTACTGTTATTTTCATATGGCTATGTTGGATATTCTAGCAGATGCTATATATTACTAATGAAGACATAAATTATCACTGCTGTTTCCAAGCAGAGTTCCCATCGGATGGAAGTGACATCCACACATTATGAGGATGCTCAGATGTTTCTGCAGCTATTATTTCTGTGATACCCTCTGTGATATATCAAAGGTCTAGGTTGAAGGTGTGGATTCACAATTATTCATCTACTAAATAAATACACCATATACCTCTTTCCATGCTCCCATAGGCCACGATGAGAAACAACAGATGGAAACTAACCAAGGATGGATTCCATGGATTTAGTTGCCATGAATGGAAACTAACCAAAGAAAGAAGCACCCTAAAACTAAGGAGAAATTTCTTACCAGTGAGACCAAGCAACCAATGGAACAATTTTCCTTCAGAACTTGTGGGTACTCCACTATTGGAGGCTTTCAACAAGAGTCTGGACATCCATTTATCTGAAATAATATAGAGTCTCCTGCTTGAGCAAGGGGTTAAACTAGAAGACCTCAAAGATCCCTTCTATGCAGATTACAGTTTACAGATTAACAGAGTTGGAAGGGAGCTTGTAGGTCATCTAGTCCAACCCCTCCCCCCAAGCAAGAGACCCTACACCATTTGTGATAAATGACGGTCCAATCTCTTCTTGAAAGTCTCAAGTGATGAAGCTCCCACACTTCCGAAGGCAAGCTGTTCCATTGGCTGAATTGTTCTCATTTTCTCCTTATTTCCAGGTTGAATCTCCCATCCATTATTCTGTGTCTGGCCTACAGGTACTTTAAAAAATAGCTTGACTCCTTTCTCTCTGTGGCAGCCCCTCCAATATTGGAAAACTACTATCATGTCTCCCCTGTTCCTTCTTTTCACTAGACTAGCTATGCTCAGCTCCTGTAACTGTTCTATGCTAGCATATCTTTTTTATATACATTATAGGGATATTATTTGCACTTTCCAAGTAGATTGTAGAGCTAGACTGGCCACAAATTATTTCTATTTTATATTTGAAACACATCCATACTGTAGTAAAGTACTAAAATGGATGTATCTTTATTTTAAAAGAAAAAAAAGACCCATCCATGTATTTAATATGGCCAACTTGTTTCATACACTCAGCCGTCCTTATAAATATTAAGTAGGATCCTTAGTCACCAAAAGGTTATCCATCTTGATATCATCTTTGACTCTTGATCAGAAATTTATGCAACAGTCATTAATTTGAAGAAACATTTTCCCCTTGACACAGAAATGATAAAGAAAACATTAGTTTGTGAATTTCTGCCCCTTGGCATACATACTATGCAGTTATAATTTTCAGAAGCAGAAATTCACAAATTAATGTCAGATTTCAGTATATTAGGTAGGATTTCCAAATCTTTTCCGGTTATTTGGAGGTTTTTACAGGTCCTGCACTGGACTGGACTGAACTGGAAGCAATCTCTTGATATGTTAGAGCTTCTAGTACCCATTTCTTTTGCTGCATAAGTGAAAAGGTTCCTTTATCATTATTGTAACAAACTATCATTGACAGAATCCCTGTGGTTCTCTCCTGTCAGTGTAATTGTCGTTATTGGCAATAATTTTTTTTACAGGTACATCCTCTCTAATTGGTGGTATTGGGAAGCCTTGCAATTCTCTGCACCAGTGAATTAAATGTCTGGCATATCTGGGGCAAGAGCTAGGAGAGAGAAGGAGCACTGAAGGCCAGAATGTCTTACCTCCAAGGCGCCCAAATTTAAATGCAGTTAGAAAACTATTCCTAGAGCCCCTGATGTACTCCAGAACTGACAAGCAGCTGCTAATACTGAATGGAAAATGCTGCTGAGTCAAAGGTTTAAGCTTTTCCAAGCTCTAAGCTAACCTTTCAACTACACATTTGGGAGGTTGTTCAAATAGTGTCAGTTGAATCAAGATTTATTCTGTAGGGAGTTTTGTTAGGAACTGATCTACAAGCGACACAGAAGGAGGAGATAAAGCAACCACAAGATACCAGGCAGCTTTTCTGATATTAATGTAATGTATTGGGTTATGTAATCAGGCTGTGGAGAGGCTGATTGATTATCATGGAAAAAATGTAAAGATTAATCAGCAATCATACAATAAATAGGAGTTCATTAAAACAGCAGATCTTATAAATAGTGTCATTGATTAATAAGCTAACTTTATGCAGTACATAGTCATGGAAGCATGAAACCCTGTAAGTCCTTGGAGCATTCTAGAGCAAAAGTTTAGAAAGAGAGAACGAAAAAATATTTCAAAAAGAAGCAAGATTCCTTCTCTAAAGATAAAGGTTTCCCTCGCACATATGTGCTAGTTGTTCCTGATTCTAGGGGATGGTGCTCATCTCTGTTTCAAAGCCAAAGAACCAGCACTATCTGAAGACGTCTCCGTGGTCATGTGGCCGGCATGACTAAATGCCAAAGGTGCATGGAACGCGGTTCCCTTCCCACCAAAAGTGGTCCCTATTTTTCTACTTGCATTTTTGACGTGCTTTCGAACTGCTAGGTTGGCAGAAGCTGGGACAAGGAACAGGAGCTCACCCCGTTCTGCGGCACTAGGGATTCGAACCGCCGAACTGCCGACCTTTTGATCGACAAGCTCAGCACCTTAGCCACTGAGCCACCGCGTCCCTTTGCTGAATGTTACTCCTACGCAGAATCTATTCGGCTCACCCTTATTTCATTTCCCGTCTTCCAGATGACCTATGTAATAGGGATGCATCCGTGAGTCTCAGGGTCTGCAGACTTTGCTAAATCTCTCCCTCCCTTTGGCTGCTCCTCTTTTACTTATTCAACATTTCTTGGTTTTCCTTGACCTTCTGTGAAGGAAACCCTTTTTTCCCCCTCTCTGAGCTGCATCGATCTCTCGCGATGGCTGAAGACCTCTCAGAAGTTCACTGATGAGGCCATTTTATTTATTTATTTCCCCCTCAACACTTGCTTTGGCTTGATTTATGATGGAGGGTTAGAAACCCAGGCCTCTTGTTCCTGGAAACCCAGCAGCTGGCAGATACACAAGGCAATTAACCCCTGAATGGGCAAAACAAAACAGGAAACAAGGAAACACTGAAGGCATTCAAAGCCAGCTTGCAAGAAGGGCCAGATCTGAGTTATGCATGCTCCTCTTTCCTCCCTGCTGTTATCAGGTTGTGTCCAACCGAGACTGGCCAGCAGCAGGGGCTTGGTAAGGTCAAAGAATATAGGAATTCCTACTAGAGGCATTGTATTCTGGGGGATGGCACTGTTCTGACCTAGGCTTCCCAAGATCATGAAGCAGACTCCTCGTCCCGATAAAACCTCTTTTATTTAGGTTGAAGGGAATTCCTTTCCAGCAAAGTCCCGGCAAACAGTCTTTCATGAGATTTCACAACTACAGACCTTGATCAGGCTTGGAGAGTTGCCAGGTCGATATCTCCCAAACGCCACTCTGTAACAGCAATTACTTGGCAAGAAGTCGGGAGCAGATCTTCACCCTCATGAATTGAACTAATTGTCTCCTGAAAACACCCCTCCCCTTTCGCTCCTCTTTTATTCCCTATATTCCCTTTTATTCACTGTCCACATGAGACTTTACTCCTGAGTTGACCCTTGTTCCTTAGCTGATCCCTTTTCCTGGCAGCTCTGCACATTCACACACTGGGAACAGGCTCCAGCTGTTCTTCTGCCTCACTGGTCTCTGACTCCAAAGGCAGCTGATAACTGTCAGATGGTTTTGGCCCCATCTCTGCCTCCAACGCAGAGCCCTCGTCAGAGCCTTCCCCAGACACCAGGACTGGCCCAAGTTCCTCCCCAACCTCCTCACTGTCCGAATCTGCCTGGTGGGTCACAACAGAGTCCTCTCTTTCCTTCCGAAGTCCTTCAGGACTTTCTTGCGTACCAACCAGGTTGGAAATCAACCTTCTAACCCTTCTGAGTTTTTCTCTAACACCCACCCAAGCACCCCAACCTTTTTATTCCAGGAAATAAGAGTGTCCTCTCTCTTTGACCCCCTTGCGGCCTTCCAACACCGACTTTCCTTTTTTCAAGACCACCAGAATATCCCAGAAACCAGAGACATCGGTGCAATTTTTTTTCCCCAAGTGAACCAGGAAGGAAAAAAACAATCAATACATCAGCTCCAGCAATGGCTACACAAGATAGATTGCTCGGTTGCAATTATTGTGTTTTCCTCCGTGCATTTGCTAGCAGGGAAGAGTTGCTGATTAAAATTCAAGCTGGGGAAAGTGGCAAGAGATGTTGTGACAGCGAGGAGGAAGGAGAGCCAGACAGACCGATCAGAAAGGAGTGAAAGAAGAAGCAAAGCTGGTAGGAAGGAGAGATTGATTTGAAAAAAGGGAGTCTTAGTTTAGCTATTTATCACAAAATCGCTGTTCGGGGTGCAACTAGTCTCCAGTGGATTGGATTCACCAGCCTACTAAACAGGATTTTCTTTGATCGTGCCTTCTTGAAAATGGCACAATGGCTGGGATCTCAAAGCTCTATAAGCTATGAAGTTGTTCTGACCTAGGCTTCCCAAGACCATGAAGCGGACTCCTCATCCCGATAAAACCCCTTTTATTTAGGTGAAAGGGAATTCCTCTCCAGCAATGTCCCGGCAAACAGTCTTTCCTTCAGATTTCACAACGACAGACCTTTATCAGGCTTGGAGAGTTGACAGGCCGATATCTTCCAAACGTCACGCTAAGAGAAATCTCATCAATGAAATCTTCAGGAGTCAAGCATGAAGGAGGTTATTAGGAAGGGCCGCCTTTTCCCAGTTTAAATCTACACAACCACCAGAATACACCATGGCTTCCCTCTCTCAAGGTGGTCCATCAAATGGGACCAAGAAGAAGGGCCTTCTCCGTGGTGACTCCCTTCCTGTGGAAGGCCATCCCTGCAGAGATAAGATTGGTCCATGCCTTGACATTCTTTCGAAAGGCCCTGAAGACATGGTTCTGTGCCCATGAGCCTGGGGCCACCAGGGTGATGTGGATCTCATCAAGTGGTTTGTTTGATTGTTGTCCCTAGGACAGGGATGTCCAAACTTGTCAGCTTTAAGACTTGTGGA